>JADWQK010001117.1:1200000-1586299 GCA_017933935.1 Sesamia nonagrioides
GTGTTTGTGTGCGTGCGACTAGACGTATACATGTAAACTAGCTGCTAACTACTCATAACTAGCTAATGTTTCTATCTTTTTTAAACACGATGCTAGGTGAGACATCGCGCTTTTTTCTTATACCTAAATAAATAATTATAGGTAATTGCATAAGTTGGTAAAAATGCTATTACCGCGGCAGTCCCCGATTGCTAGACGTTTTTTTTTTTGGTTTTAGGGCATGCCTGTAACCTGATATTTTACATGGAATTACCGCCTATCTGACCTCCAGAACCAATTACTTGGTAGTTAATACGAAACCTCTTGGTAAAAGTGGTTGTCACACTTAGAATTCTGACGACCCTAATGACGGTCAAAGTTCTACTAATGACAACTGAGACCTACAGTTTAACGTGCTTTCAGAGACACAGACCCCTGCGGAGAAAAATGGTTACCCATCTGCAGAGCTACTGCGGCAATCGTAGCTTAACTTGCCGTGAACTGAACGGCTTTAGCATCTAGATAATTATGATAAAGACAGGTCCCCAGTGAGATACTGAAACTTCTTACTACCCCGACCCACTATGTAGTATTGCCTCCCAAACCCGCGGTATATCTTGGTTTGGCTTTGAGTTCGTTGAAAACTATATTCTGTCTCCAGAATTGGACTATGAAATACAGACAGATTTTCAATCCAGCCAGTACTTTCAAAGATAGTGCGTTCAAATATATTAGCTTTATTCTAAATTTTAACTCTACTAGCTTTATTATTGATATTATATTTGACAGTTCCGGTATTTTTCCGCATGAGAAATATATTCTGACATAGGTACGTTCGTTACCGAGTCCAATCCTTCAATAATTCACCGAAAACAAGATAACATCGGCTGCCGGCAGAAGTTACCACCCACCAGACAAAGTCTTGCCGCCAAGCGATGCGTCGTGTTCCGGCATGATGTCTGGTGAAGCCGTACGGAGGACGGGTCTGAGCAGTTGTGTTGCGTTGTATGGCGGGTACGATGCGCCAAATGTTGTTGTGTCGGGAGTTTGGTCGTGCAGAGTCTCCGGATCAATCTCCCTCTGGCGCAGCATCGTTTGGTCGTGTTGGTCTTTGGGTTTAACATTGCATCACCTCGCTCAACTTCCGTCATCCTTCCTATTCCTAAGTTTTTTTGAGTGAATAGGCTTAATAAACTAGTGCGCTTTACCATCAACGATTGCATCACTGCTTACCATAAGGCAGGATTGCAGTCAAGCACTAGTTTAGTGGAGGAAAACATCTTGAGGAAACCTGGACTTTAAGTCTGAAATCGCCAACCCGCATTGAGCAAGCGTGGTGATTACGCTCAATCCTTCTCTGTATGAGAGGAAACCTGTGCCCAGCAGTGGGACGATAAAAAGGTTGATGATGATGATGACTAGTTTATAATTATTTAAAAAAAAGTGATCTTCACAACTACACGAAGTACATAAATTCTATATCCGTCGCAAATTGAAAAGAGTGAAACAGTCGTCGATTAACTTCCTTAAGTGGCTAAATGGAAAAGTCCAGTAAAGTCGGCTTACAGGGCTAGTTAAGATGGCTGAGTCAATAAGAAAGCAATTTCCCCTAATGCTGAGACGTCGCGTCGCGTCGAGAGCAATGCATTTGTAAACTTCGATTACAAACTTTGTAAACTCAGCAGTTTAGTGTTGTGGGAATTTGTGTGTGTTCTGTCCCTCTTCAAACTGTTGTGTATATGTACTGTTAAATATAGCTACTGTTATGTTTTTTACAGGTACTGTTGTTTATTATAGGTACTATTATATTGTATAGGTTCTGTTGTGTATAGGTACTTTTATGCATAGGTAGGTACTGTTTTGTATAAGTACTGTTTTGTATACTTAAGTACTGTTATTTATAGGTTATACAACATTATTTTTTGTCTATGCGAAACCCGAATAGTGTCCAGTATTTTTAAGTAAATAATCTATGTACAAAATTTCAAAAAGATATCATGAAAAAAGTTATGAACTGGTCCAGATATATACAGTAAAAAAAAAATGTTAAAATTTAAAATTATTAAATTTTTTATTTTATAAATTAAGTTCAGTAGGTATGTAATATATAAGTAAATATATTCACGAGGATTTCCTGACGGACAAAATTTAAATAACTATGCTTTTGATTTTTATGTTACTATCAAATGACGTAACAGTCGAGGTGGCCTAGTGGTTAAAATATTAGTCTCTCAAGTATGAGTGTAAGGAAACCTGGACTGCCAACCCACATTGAGCAAGCGTGGTGATTACGCTCAAACCTTCTTTCTTTCTTCTTTCCTACCTTTTTCATAGAGGCGACCTGTGTCTAGCAGTGGGACGATAAAAAAAAGGTTGATGATGATGTACTTATATAAATATGTCCAGTATGTATGTTATAAGTAAGTATATTCATAATGTTTCTCCTATAATGTTTGTTTGAATCTTATTTAACTACCCACTATTTGCCCTCCTAACACGCGCTAATATCATGCACTGAATGTACTGAAGGGCCCCAAATTTGTGGTAATTGAACATACAATAGGATTTTAGTTAGTTGGAGGCCAACATAATCCTTCTTTCTCCCCAGATGTTAGGACATCGTCATGAACACCTCTTTCATGAGGATTACCTGACAAAATTTTAAAAAAAGAAGGCTGTTGATTTTTAATTTACTATCAAATGACGTAACAGATGGTTAGTTCGTATCGTTCGTATTTAAACTTCTTGCCTTGTCATACGCGCCTTGACCTACGAAGTAGGTCGATCCCTGTTTCCGCAACTGAAATTCATTCGCGCGGTCTGAACTAAGTGATCTTTTTAGGGTCTGTACCCAAAATGTAGTATTACTAAGACTACACCGTATAATTGGCACCAGGCTGTACCTATCTCATGAATAGTGATTGCTAGACAGTTAAAATTTTCACTGATTTCTCTTGGAGCTATATCAACAAATACTGAACATAAAGTAAAAAATAGAAGGATCCCAATTTCTGTTTTGTTGCTCCACACTAGGAATTTGTCCTGTATCGTGGGTGCGTTTACAAACATATAAACTCACATACACAAACAGTCGGACTCGGAATAACTAACTGTAGGCCATGGAAATATTTGTTCGCTCAACCGCTGTGCCAACCGTCTCGTCAACAATTTGCGTTTTTTATCCGACTTCAAAAAGGAGCAAGTTACTCAGTTCGACCGTATATATGTTTTTTAACCGTCTTCTCGTCGAATCCAGCTCGGCTGGGCAGCGTTCGGGAAGCTACGCTACATCTTCTCGTCGTCCAAGATACTACAGTGTCTCAAGACTAAAGTCTTTGACCAGTGTGTGTTGCCAGTGATGACTTACGGAACTAAAACGTGGTCGCTCACAATGGGCCTCATACGAAGGCTCAGAGTCACACAAAGGGCAATGGAAAGAGCTATGCTCGGAGTTTCTCTGCGTGATCGAATCAGAAATGAGGAGATCCGCAGAAGAACCAAAGTCACCGACATAGCTCTGCGAGTCGCTAAACTTAAGTGGTAGTGGGCAGGGCACATTGCTCGTAGAACCGATGGCCGATGGGGCAGTAAGGTTCTGGAGTGGCGGCCACGTACTGGAAGACGCAGCGTAGGGAGGCCCCCAACAAGGTGGACCGATGACCTGGTGAAGGTCGCGGGAAGCCGATGGATGCGTGCAGCACAGGACCGGTCCACGTGGAAAGCCTTGGGGAAGGCCTTTGTCCAGCTGTGGACATCTATAGGCTGAGGAAGAATCGACTTAATAAAAAGGAGGTTATCAATTCGACCCGGATGCATGTAAGCCCAAGTGTATGTATGTTTTTATGTTTGTGCGCGCATATTTCCGGAACTACAAGTCCGATTTAAGTATTTCTTTTATTGTTGTCTCGAGGTTTCTGTTGTTTAGCTCGCCACCGACTTCTAGAGCCATGACAAAAGTAAAATTATTTTTTCCTTTTTACTGTTTCTTTGAAGTCGGTTTCTATTTTTTTGTAAAAAAAAATCAGCGTTTTTTTTTCGTATGCGAATCCTACTCATACTTAGCAGCTTTTAATTTATTTATTTCCAGATGTAAGGGTTCCAAGTAATTCACATTTAGATATGCTTTCACAGGTTCTGATACAAAGTTAAAGCATTTAAATATGTAAATAACAATTTGAATTCCTGTATGTAATACTGACTTTCATGAAACTGAAACTAATCTGATTTTCAAAGCCGTTCATACCAGTTTAGTGGGCTTATCAGACACGAACACATCGATTGATAACGATAGATATATGGTGTTATTAATATCTAATCAGGTATGTAATGAATAACTTTCCCGTATATCTGCCTAACCTTTTTCCCAAGTTGGGGTCAGTTTTTTGTCTAACTGGATTCAGCTGAATATTAGTATTTTATATGGAGCGGCCCGGAGCGTGTCAGATGTAGTACCGAGCTTAGAATAGTACCAACTTAAGAGGCGACTATTGGAACTCTCACCAACGAAGCAGGCTTCAGCACTTCTCCTATGGAATATCAAATTACTGCGATCCCCAACCCACCGGTCAAGCGTGGGGATTATGGAAAACCCTTCCAATTAAGCCTTGGGGATGCCGTTGTTCAGCAGTGGACCTCTTTAGGATGGAGAAGATATGGAGCGGCTGACTATCAAACCTCCACAACCAAGATACTATTACGATACCGAATACAACAATCCTGAAGGTCAGGTCTCGCAATTTAAACGTTTAAAATCAAGTCGCCGTCTCATCTTGGCAAAAAACGATATTGTCAAAAACTCGTGAAAATAAAGCTATTCTGCTGTGGAAGAGCGGAGTCTCCTAACACAGGCATTATTTGCATAACAGGAGGCTCCAATCACCAACAAATGTAAAAGAATTTGGATCTCTAGATTTGATATAGGGAAATAAGGAATAATTTTTGACAGATTGAGGCTTTTTTTCTTTTATTTTGGATGGGAAATCATCAAATGACCTCTCCCGCCTGGACGGAGCGGAAGGGCATGTCAGACTTTTACTAATTAAAATCCACCCGTGTTTCTTCACTTGCCACGCTTTCTTTTTAAACCAAACCGCAACCCTGACGCACGAGACTTCGGTCTTCGTGAACCCCGTCGCGATGTACTGACATCTCTTTGAGGCACGTGTAAAATACACCGCACCGTCGACCCGGGCCTGGTCCTTACCGCCCGATTGAGGCTTCCTTTGACAACGTTCTTAAAATTATGTAAATTTCCTCACTGGTGCCATATTCTCAATGGCGTAATGAACGAAACCGCGTGAAACGAACGCGGAATTGACCTAAATAGCTTAGTAATTGACATGGTTACGAAGTAAGGAATTATTAACAGGTTATCGCGCCGCGGGTTATTTGAAAGAGAAACTATGTCCCCCGGCGTTCAGGCATGTGAAGGAACACGGGTGGGTTTTAGTCAGTAAAAGTCTGACACGCCTTTCCGCGGGACAGATCATTTCATGAGTTTCCATCCAAAAAAAGTGGTCATGGTGAATTAAGATCCAGTTCAGGTTGTACAATGAGTCAGCTGAGAGATATTTATAACTCTTATAGAAGGCACTGGAGCCAATTCCCTAATTCTAGAGTAATTTCCCTATTCCTGTATTTTCTGGCGTAGTGATGTAATTTTAATACGACAATTTACGTCAGGTGTTGCCTAATTTGATAGGATTAAACTAATATTAATTTACCGTCTTCGTCTTAATGAACTGGAAAAAAAGACGCACAAAACTTGAATTTAATTTAGTTTGCGGATAATTGCATCGGCATCACCCCATGTGTAAAATTAGGTGTGTTATTGAAAAAGTGTTTTCATTAAGTTGTCTCAAAATACATTAATGATTTAAGCTTTTTGACATTTTCTGTACTTCCTTGAGCATTTGAGTAGTGTCCCTGTCAATCATCATCATCATCCCAGCGTTAATCCCAGTCGCATCCGAAGCCTTTTCAGCTTTGGAGTCTGGGGTCCGCTTTTACCAGTCCAACTGCTGATATGGCTAAACTTCGACATTTTCCGTGAAGCGACTGCCGTCTGACCTCCACAACCCGAAGGCGACATTGAAGCATTGCATTTAGACCAATTATTGGACTTTTGAGGGCTCCAACAACCCGTAACGGCTGCCACTAGATGCTCGTATGGCAACCGGGACCAACGGCTTAACGTGCTTTCCGAAGCACGATCAGACCAGAGCAAATATTCATATTCATGCATACAAATACTTGCACTGTGCGGGGATTGAACCCGCGCCACCTTGCGCAGCGGCCGCGTCCGCTACCGCTACGTCACGCAGGCTGTCAGTAGTGTCCCTGTCAATCTCTTTAGTAAATGAAAATAAGGAATTACAAGAGACTTGTTCCTTGTTTCTATGATCAGCGAATAGGTAGGATAGAATTCACATACTAGGCTAGGTACAAATTATTATATGTTTCATATTACAAGTATAATAAGGTAAGAACCAAAAATTAAATTATATAAACTAATTTATTTTTATTTTATTTGTCGTCGACCTTTTACCAAAACATACATATTTTTATTACAACGCTTCACTAATCATAACAATATGAAAACACTTACCGGGCATTGAACTAGTTACATCCAAATAAATCACATCACTCCAAACTTCTAACACTTTCAAACCACAATACAGGAAATTATTAACAAGACATTTTCAGAGTAGAAAAACTTCGATATCACGTGAGTTCGGATGGAAAACTTCAGCGAGCGTCCTCTCCCGTCGAAGTTCGAAGGGCTACTGAAGAGCGAAGACTGTAGAAATGTATTTATGAGGAAGTATACTCATATATTACTGTTCACAGCAGGAACAGTATGGAAGTGATGTGGTCGATTATTAATACGTTATGTGTATGCTACTTATTTTTTTTAAATCATTATAAACTAGTGCTTGACTGCAATCCCGCCTGATGGTAAGCAGTAATGCAATCGTTGATGGTAAAGCGACGATAGTTAATTAAGCCTATTCACTTAAAAAAACTTAGTGAATAGGAAGGAAGACGGCAGTTGAGCGAGGTGATGCAATGTTAAACCCAACAGCACGACCAACGATGCTGCGCCAGAGGAAGACTGATCTGGAGACCCTCCACGACCAAACTCCCGACACAACAACATTTAGTGCATCGTACCCGGCACACATTGCAACACAATTGCTAAGACCCGTACCCCGTACGGCTACACCAGACATCATGCCGGAACACGACGAATCGCTTGGCGGCAAGACTTTGTCTGATGGGTGGTAACTTCTGCCGGCGGCCGTAATTATGGCCTACCACCTACCAAAAGTGCAGCAGTGTTATGCAGTTAAGGTTGAGTATAAATGAAAAGACTTTTCCGTTATATTACAAAACGAAATCTAAAAAATTCCCCAGTTTCCAGCTTCAAGCTTTGAGCTTCAGTTTCTAACTTTTTTTCGATTTAGGCAAAAAATAAAGAAAAGGCAACTTTCCGAATTCAGTCTGTTTCAGTGACCTTCTTTATAATTCTTCTGCGGTGCCTTCGATCAATGTGTTACTCTTCACCTTTTCTTCTTCAATTCTCCCCTGTCAACAGTCACGCAATTAGTCTTATACTTTCTTAGGTCCATATTACAGAACCTCACTCAAAACTCAAGCTTTTTTTTTTTCTTTTTTTTTAATAGTTATAAACTAGTGCTTGACTGCAATCCCGCCTGATGGTAAGCAGTGATGCAATCGTTGATGGTAAAGCACACTAGCTTATTAAGCCTATTCACTCAAAAAAAACTGAGTGAATAGGAAGGAAGACGGCAGTTGAGCGAGGTGATGCAATGTTTAACCCAACAACACGACCAACGATGCTGCGCCAGAGGATGATCTGGAGAGCCTTCACGACCAAACTCCCGACACAACAACATTAGGCACATCGTACCCGGCACACATCGCAACACAACTGCTCAGACCCGTTCTCCGTACGGCTTCACCAGACATCATGCCGGAACACGACGGATCGCTTGGCGGCAAGACTTTGTCTGGTGGGAGCTTTACTTAAATCTCCTTCCAAGGCATTTGATTGGTTGAAACTAGTTTTAAGTAATGCTTAAATCTTGAGTAAGGTTCTGTAATACGATCCTTAGTCTTGCACACACACAATCTTTTTATCTCTCTTGTGACAAACTTCGCATCGCTAATTACCTGAAATAAGATTCCATAAGAATTTTCAGAATCTACTGGTTATTTTCATTATCATTCCAGCCGAAAGACGTACAGTGCTGGACATAGGTTTCCCTCAAGCACTTCAACCGGCTTTTGCTTCTCGCGCCCAACAGGTTTCTGAGGCCTTCACAAAGTTGTAGGTCTGTGGGGGCTCCCAACTATACTTTTTCCGGTACGCGTTCCAAAACCTTTCAGAAACCTCATCGGCCATTTTTTCTGGAGGCAGTGTGCCCTGCCCACTTATCAGCATCATTATTTCAGCCGAAAGACGTCCACTGCTAGACATAGGCCTCCCCCAGGTTCTCCACGACGACCGGCTCTGCGCCTCCCGCATCTAGCGGTTTCCCGCGACTTTCCCCAGGTCGTGGCGTCGGTCCACTTTGTCTTGTCGGGGGCCTACCCACACTGCTTCTTCCGGTGCGTGATCGCCACTCGAGAACCCGTCGACCCCATCGGGCATCGGTCCTACGGGCAATATACCCAGCCCACTGCAACTTTAGTGTTGCAATTCTTCGGGCTATGTCGGTTATACTCGTTCTTCTGCGGATCTGCACACTTATGTTTGGCAAAAAATTAAAATGAATTTTATTTGTATGTTCCCGGGGAAAATATTCATCTGCGATTACGCTGAATTAAATAAGTCTAAGCCAACACTACGGGACTGACTGAAGGTAAAAAACGTAAAGAGGACTCTAAAAGCAAAACCTTTACAAGAAGTTTTCTCGTCATCTTAGCTCCATTGACCCAAATGTGAGATAAAAAAGCCAGTCATTACGTCATTTATCTGTCTATGCATCTAAGAGAAAAGGGTCTCCTCAGTATTTGGGTCGCTAAACTTTTACCTTGAAGAATACTTTGCCGAAATCTTTTAACTTTATTTTCAAGAAAATTCACACCAAGAAGATGGGACGAAATATTCTCATATAACTATATTTAGAAAGGTCCTAACAGTACAGTCAGTGTAATTGATTACTAACTAATTTGACTGACTCCCTATGGCACCATGTCATTCATTAGTGTTATAGCCAAATTAACGCCACAAAGCTCGAAATCACAACTACCACCACCATCTTGTTTTATCAAATTTTTGCGATACTATTTCACAAATGTTGACAAACAATTATATCCAGCAACTGCTATGTATCTCTACCCACTACCAGGGCCTAGAGAACCTGAGCTATTAGTACTAACAACAACCTTCAAACTCAGATTGTATACTGTAGTAATTGGATGAGAGTTGCCCAAAGTCAGTGAAATAGGAGAGACCTATGTCCAGCAGTGGACTGCTATATGCATGATGATGATGATGATGATAAAGTATTATTGGGTGGAATTGCATGATTTAATTAATCTCCCCATCTCCATTTGACCATCGAACGACCCATCGTACGGCGAGTTTCCACCCTTACTTTGTTGACACTTCTACGATCCGGACGAAGAGTTTCGTCTCATCTTTTATACGGCGTACATCGATGGACTGGAACAATTTTCCAGCGGCGGTGTTTCCGGCTAATTACAATTTAAGTGACTTCAAGGCTAGAGTAATAAGCATTCAAAGAACTAGCGCGCTTTATCATCAACGATTGTATCATTACTTATCATCCGGCGAGATAGCGGTCGCGCTAGTTTATTAAGCCTATTCACTCTAAAAAAAACTGAGTGAATAGGAAGGAAAATGGCTGTTGAGCGAGGTGATGCAATGTTAAACCCAACAACACGACTAACGATGCTGCGCCAGAGGGAGATAGATATAGAGACCCTCCACGACCAAACTCCCGACACAACAACATCTGGTACATCGTACCCGGCACACATCGCAACACAATTGCTCAGGCCCGTCCTCCGCACGGCTTCACCAGACATCATGTCACGGCTAGACAGATGGCACGAAGCTACACGTACCTACCTTTTTCCAATAATTCTATAAAAAATCATTCGTTCAACAAAGAACTGTCTCGTTATAGGGTTGTCTGTGTGTGATTGTCTAGCTAAAGATTTTTTGCTCAAATACAAAATTCGAAGGATAAAAGATTCCCTAGAATCGTTCAATTGGAAGTCCGAAAACGTAGGTACATATCTTAATGATGTTGCGCTCTCAATATTTTTTACTGAAACTGAATTACGGGAATAGTTGTGGAAGTGGAAGCGATTAAGTTGTAAGTCGTAGGTTAACAACCAGCAGGCACATTGTGTTAATGGGGAAGAAAACGCAAAGCTATTTGCAGATGTCGCTGATGGCGTTTGATTCATAACAATTAGCTGTCAGTCGTATCACGTTTTATGTTGAGGTTTTTTTTGTGTTTGATGAGTTTTTTTTAGGTAAAGCAGAGCGATGTATTGTACATGGACTGTTTCAAGTTAAAAAAGGAGTTAAAAGTCTAGAGGAGCTTCAGTAAAAGGACGAAAAGCTGATCTAATTACCAGGCAAATAACAATGCCCAGACTTTAAACTGAATGCAGACTTGTTATTGTTTTAAGGTACATTGATTTTGTATTAGGTTTAAAGTTTCTTTAGTTATATTTAAGTAAATATTAGTATTTATTAATGCCATATTTTGAAAGTTACAACCCTATTAACCTAAAATTATTAGGTATCCAGACTTGAATCGTATGACCGGAGTGAACTTCGAGGTTCCTCAAGAACAAGAAATTCAAGAGAAAAAATTGATTTACTGCCTCCAGAAAGCTATAGAGATATCAACATAATCTTTATTGAAATCTATTTATATTCTGTTCTAAATTGAAATGCATATCTTTAAGGAAAGAGTGATTTCCATTATTATTGCAACAAATTGCTACACAACGCGGCATATTTTTACATTTTTATAAACAACGTAAACTCGAACAAATTACAATGGGTTTTGACAGTTTATTTGGGTCAAACGATATCAGCGCCTCTAGTGGCGAGATTTGTCTGTTTTCTGTCCCATTATTTCAGCATCATCATCATATCGGCAAATAATCCCGATTGCATCCGCGGCTTTCGCGTTGGAGCCCGGGGTCCGCTTTCCTACATATACGCCTCCATTTCGCACGATCTCTGGCATCCCGCGGCGTAAGATTGTTGGCATGCATGTCATCTCTTACGACGTGAAGCCAGTACTTCTTTGGTCTTCATCGCTTATTCCAGCCCGGCGGAAGCGCCATGACAAGACATTTGCTACCCACATAACATGCCGCGTTTCGTAAGACGTGTCCGTACCAGCGTAGGCGATCCTCTTGCAATTTGTCTGACATGTCATCATCTCTCATAACTGCGAAGAACAATGTTGTAAGGAAACTGTTATGTCTTAGAACCAAAACTTCGAAGGCATGTGACACTCACCAATCCGGGTGGTTGTTTACAGCCTCTCATTAAGACGAGGTCTGTGTCCGAGCAGAAAGTAAAACTAATACAAGTAGTTAATCATCATCATCAACCTTTTTATCGTTTCACTGCTGGGCACAGGTCTCCTCTTTTATAGAGAAGGATTGACCGCAATCACTACGCTTGCTCAATGCGGGTTGGCGATTTCAGACTTAAGGCCCAGGTTTCCTCTAGATGGTTTTCCTTCACCTTGTACTTTAGCCTTGAAGACACTACTTTTTCTGTCTTTCTTTTTTTAAGAATACTTTGCCTCACACTAGGAATTTCTCCTGTATCGTGGATGCGTTTACAAACATATAAAGTCACATACACACACACACACACGCAGCGCAGTATTCAATGGCTGAACCACTACGCCAAACGTGCTGTTGTTATTAAATGGGAAGACAAGCAAATTGTTAAAGTGCAAATTGTGTTGTTGTTGTTGACTTAGAAAGTACATATAACTTAGAAAAGTTACATTGGTACTTGCCTGACCTGGAATCCACCCCGCACACTGATGCTCGAGAGGCAAGTTACAAGTAGTGCTTTGAAACAATATTCCTACATAAGATAATTAATTATATTCATTGAAACAGTGAAACCTAAAATGATACCAGACAAAAACATAATAGTGCGATCAGCAGAATAAATATTTGTTAATCTCTATAGCCGGACAAAACATTATGGAACCTCGCTTCGGGTTATTTAGAGATGACCCAAAATATACACGGATAAAAGCGCTAACATCCGGATACCCGGACAGTGCCATATCCGGTTCAGTTTTCTTAGCTACCCGAATAAATGTACAAATATTAGAGAGAATGCTAAGGAATTTGGAATAGAATGGTAGATATATTCCAAATTTCGGCTGTTTAGTTTCGATTGTAACGTGTTTAGTGTAAACTATATTATATAACTAGATAAATGAAAAAGAGGTCAGACAAAATCACTGTAGTATAAGAGGCAATGAATTAGCAATAAGCTTCAAAATGTTTCGGATTGAGATTGACATTTGATTGATTGATTGTTTTACAAGTCGTTGATTAGATCACAGCTCAGTATTCAGAATGTAATGAAAAAGTTCAAAGATTTTTTTTAAAAGCCATGCATTTCCGGTGCTTTCGCACAAATCCATCTTATGATTATTTCCTTAAGACCTTAAGAACTATGTATAAATCGCTGGACCTTCAATCAAGGCGCACTTTCCTATAGACGATAATTTTATTTGATTAGTGTAGCAATGCATAATTATGACTGTATTGATATTCGTAATAAAATAAGTTACATAGTTCCTAGAACGACAGTGGGTCGAGCGGTGCGGTCTCGGCCACTGTTTTCAGTTACCTCTTTTCGCAGTAAAAATGTTGTTGGTTACACATTTGCTCGTATCTCTTTGTATTTCTTTCTATAAAATGTAAAGTGTCACTGTATTTTTTCCCAAATAAATAAAAATAAAGACACAATAGGGTGCTGGTTTCAAGACTTTCGAAGAAGATGTATGAAGAGTGAAATCTTCAACCGGTGCGTCCTACCCATCACGACTTACGGAGCCGAGCCGAGCCGTGGACACTAACGGTCAGACTAGTCCAAAAGTGTAAAGCCGCTCTGCGATCTATGGAGCGGGCTATGTTGAGCGTCTCTCTCAAGGATCGCATCAGAAATGAGGTTATCCGACAGAGGACCAGAGTCACCGACATAGCTGAGAGGATTAGCAAGCTGAAGTGGCAATGGGCTGGTCACATATGCCGCAGGACCGACAACCGTTGGGGTAAACGAGTCCTCGAGTGGAGAACGCGTCTCGGCAAACGTAGCGTAAGACACCCTTGGGCGAGATGGAGTGACGACATCAAAAAGGTGGCTGGTAGTGGCTGGCGGAGAACTGCTCAGGATCGAGCTTGTTGGCGTGCCATGGAAGAGGCCTATGTCCAGCAATGGACGAGTAGAGGCTGATGATAATGATGATGAGAGTGCTGGTAAGAAATTCCACATGAATATTTATTTGACGACATATTTGGTGCAGTGGATTAGCGATCAACCTCTGAGTCACGTGCCGCAGGTTCGATTCCGTGAGTTTAGGTGTTTGTTAACGCACTCACGATACAGGAGTAATTCCTGAGGTGGGGAAACGTTTTGAAAAAAAAAAAAACATTTTGTTTTCTTCTGTGAGATATGTCGACAACTTTGGTTCTCTGCCGGATCACCTCCTTAATCTTGCGGCGTGTTGCGGCACTGAATGTATTATTTCAGGATGTTTGAGAGAGAATCTAGTAGAATTCAAAGGAAAATCCTTGGCTGTAGAGATCGCAATGTGTTCATCGTAATTCAGGACCTTCACCAGTATCTGCGACTATTCATGTGTCCTAGAGATTTGATCAAATACGGGACGAGTTTGACCGGCTTCCCTAATGTACCATTTCCCTCGGGACCATTTGACAACTGATTTGATATCTTTCCTGTTTCCGCAAACCATCCCTATCCGGTTTTATTGCCGTTTTCAACCGTTTACTTGAAAGGGGATTCGACAGGACCTGATTCTCGGTAGAGTTGATCTGAAAAACTGCTGTGGCGAAATGGAAAATGCGGAACGATCTGTAGGATACTTAATGGCATTTTCTTGTTGAAATTTTGATTATTATGTAGCCAAATATGTTTTTCTACGACCATTTGGTAATTTTCTAAATACACAACCATAAGTCATATATCAATAGTACTCATTCCTGCCAAGTCGTGTTTTATTGACCATTTCCACACAGGTAAACCGTACTACAATGAAACATTTTTTTTTTTAATGGCATCAAGAAATCAACATACGATTATGCCAAAAAGCGCGCGTATTTGCGTTACGACTAAATATCGCATGTTATTAGGCTGTATGCCTTTGCCTTACATTTGTGGGATTATGTTATAATCCCACAAATGAACATTGCGCTGATTGAGCGCTATTTTCTCAACATTGACGGTTTTTTGTATTCATTTATATCAAGGTCGTAGAAAGAGTTTTGTATGCCACTATCGCAAACAGCTATTGTAACACTCGTGCTCATCTATTATGCCACTCAGCTTCGCTTCGTGGCACAAACTATCACTCGTATTACAATAGCTATCATTGCTTGACAGTGGCATAAATAGGTAACTATTTACACATAACGTAATTTTATGTGATATATGAAAGCTATAGAAAGACTCTGAACTAAATTTTGTTGGGTAAATAGAACGCTTTTCTGAAATCCCTGTTTCGCAATCCTCAAAAGTAACGCGTAAGTGACTGTTACTGTTGTTATGTTGCTTTTTGTCACCACAAAAAGCTGCCATATTAAACACTTGCCGCATAGTAAGATAATCTTTCCAAATATATGTACATAAAAACTTTATGTGGGTACGTGTGTTTGGAAAGACTTAGTGCATTTAAACTATTTGTTTTGGAATAACACCCTTTGTTGATATTGGAACTATAGTGACGATCTATACATTTTTAATTCCGTAATTACAATCGGGAATTAGTAGAGTAATAGAAGCATACTGACACTTCCTGATTTTATTATTATTATTTTGAAGCGTGGTGGCCAAGAGGCTTCCGGCGACTGGGACCGCAATTAACTCGGACCGCGGTCCCAGTCGCTGGATTCATAAAAATATAATAATTTTCTTCCGGCGACTGGGACCACTCATAAATGATAACTGAAATGAAATAATGTACAGTCAAACGACGAAGTATTAATTGAGTAAAATAATTTTTAACCGATTTCAAAAAAAGGAGGAGGTATTTAATTCGTCGTAATCTTTTAGTTTATTTTATTTATGTATGTATGTTCACCCATCGGTGAACAACATACTCTAAGACGCCTGGACCGATTTGCAAAATTCTTGTTTTGTTTGAAAGGGTATACTTTCCAGGTGATCCCATAGTCACCAGGTCAGGATCTGATAATGGAAGACCAGAGAAATCAAGGGGAACTTTCAAAAATTGTAGGGGCGACTAGTGCATCTAAGTATTTTCATAAAGTATTTTAAAGTATTACAATTTATTAAAGATCTGATGATGGAGCCAGGAGACAGTCTAAGGAACTCCTCAACGATTCACAGTAGCTATCTTGTGTTTGTACTTGATTAAATTGTATTGATAAGAACTTTACACCTAGATGGGTTGTTACTGTCATTAGGGCTCTGATAATGAAGACAAAGGCCAGTTCCGGGAACTCCTCAACGGTTTACAGTAGCTACTTCATGTTTGAACTTAATTCATTTATACTGATGAGAACTTTGCACCCACATATATGGAATAAATGATGGTCTGCAGTAAATCTGATGATGAAGGCCATAGGTAGTCGAGGGAATTCCTCAACTATTTACGGCATTGAAATTTAACATAGAACAACCACTCGTCACTCTTATGCAGCAATCAATTAAAATCAAGAGACTGAATATTAGTTGGGTTATCGCGTCATGTCTAGCATTGCTCGTACTTTCATTTTGGTCTTATAGGAATTTTATAGAAATCGGTTTAGTGGTTTCTTTTTTAAACCAAAATTACATTTAAAAATTAAAGTAAACAAAATTACGTCGTTTGCATACAGGCATTTTCCCTACCATATAAGCGTCAACGTCCAATCTGACCGGATGCAGCTGAACAATATTTTTTCCAATTAAAAGTTTTTTATGAAACAAAAAACAACCGACTTCCAAAAAACACTACAAAGTGAAAAATAACTAATTTCGGAAGTCGATTTCAAAAACGAATAACAATAACCAAAGACATCGATTTCCGAAATTAGTTATGTCTCACCTTGTACTGTTTTTTGGAAGTCCTACGTTTTTTTTCTTTTTGGTAAAAATGTATTTTTTGTTATAAACATCATTTATTGATATAAAAAGTAGCCCTTGACTAAAGTTCTGTTATTTAAAACTTTCTTCGCACAAAATCAGTCGAGTAACTAATTATCACAAAATCAGCCTTAACTGTGTTGGGCACGCCACAATAGCGGCGGTAAGTACCCTCTTTGAGGAGTGGCTAGAGAGGCGCCACGGCGCCCTCACCTTCCGCCTGACGCAGGTACTCACCGGACACGGTTGTTTCGAGAGGTTCCTGTTCCGTATAAGGCGGGAGGAAACGTCAGGGTCTTACCATTATGTGGATCACCCTGAGGACACGGTGGAGCATACGGTGGAGGTCTGCCGGGCGTGGGTAGAGCACCGCCGTGTCCTCGTAGCGGCGATCGGCGGCGATCTCTCGCGTCCGACTCTGGTCCAGGCCATGGTCCGGAGCGAGAGTGCATGGCAGGCCGTCACCTCCTTCTGCGAAGCAGTAATGCTGGCAAAGGAGGAGGTGGAGCGCGTGAGGCAACGGGAATCCCAGCGGCCTCACGCCACTAGCCTCCGCAGGAGACGCCCTGGTCGGGAGATGACACCAAACTCCCAGCCACCATAAGTGCGGGCCTGCGGGCGCTGAGCAGTGGGCAGCTTGCCGCCCGGTAAGGACCAGGCCTGAATCGATGGCGCATCGTGTTTCACGCGCGCCTCAAAGAGATGTCAGCACATCGTGACGGGGTTCACGAAGACCGATGCCTCCTGGGTCAGGGTTGCGGGGTTAAACAAGAAACCGTGGCCCTGGCCGTCCCACAGGCAAGTGAAGAAACACGGGTGGGTTTTAGTCAGTAAAAGTCTGACACGCCCTTCCGCTCCGCCCAGAGCAGGAGAAGTCATTTGATGATTTCCCATCTGAACAAAAAAAAAAGCCTTAACTGTGTTAAAATTTAAAAATAATGTTGTACTTTTAAAATACCTTTGACCACTGTACCTCTACTATGAGTTTAAGGGCTATATTTCACCGGAACACTATGATGGCGAAACCAGCTCTATAGAGAGTTACTCACCTGGTGTTCATTTGGTTGTGCAACCCTGTATACATTTTTTGGTAGCGGATTCATCGATACTCGATACCAACTACGTAAATATTTTGTATGGTAAATTTTACTTAGTGTGTATGAGTTAGAAAGGGATAGTACTATACTATTATACAATGCTATTGCTCTTGTGTGTGTTTACCTGCATGTGTGAATTATATAAAAACGGGCCGAGGCTAGTACAATCTATAAGCGCATAGGATAAAATCGTGTCTAGAACGAGTCAATGATATTCATATAAATCATTTAGATGTTTATTCGTTTCACTTTACCGATTTTGGCTTGTATAGTTGATTTTTTTAAATTATCTATGAGTGGTCTCAGTCGCCGGAAGAAAATTATTTAATTTTTATGAATCCGGCTACTGGGACCGCGGTCCGGGTTAATTGCGGTCCCAGTCGCCGGAAGCCTCGTGGCAAAGGTGTCGTTCAGCAAGGTAAATAACCCAGTGAATATTGCCGAACTGTCAAAACGGAATGCATTGCTACTGATAGTGAGTTATGTAATTACCCAGATGTATTACTCACTCCATTTACGATGGAACTTGACCTAATTAGTTTCTGATCGGTATGTACAATTTCATAATGGCACTACATCAGGTGAGTCCAAAGCCCGACTTAACGCAAAAAGCTGTATTCGAAATATGTGTGATTGCAGGTATAGAGGTTATGTCGTGGTGGCCTAGTGGTTAAAACACCAACCTCTCAAGTATAAGTGTGCGCATTCGATTCCAGGTCAGGCAAGTACCAATGTAACTTTTCTAAGTTATACGTGTATACTTTCTAAGTAGGTATATCTTGGACACCAATGACTGATTACAAGGTAAAGGAATATATCTTGAAATAACCTGGACTTTAAGTCTGAATTCGCCAACACGCATTGAGCAAGCGTGGTGATTACTCTCAATCCTTCTCTGTATGAGAGGAGATCTGTGCCCAGCAGTGGGACGATAAAAAGGTTGATGATGATGATAATTTAAAGTGGCACGAGGAGCAGTGTGTAAAATTCATTGATCCTATTGAGGATTCTCTGACCAGACGGATGTTATGTGTTTTGAATGATGGCGGGAAGATGTGTCTAGTTGTGCGATGAACATTTTTAGCGTGACGTCAGTAAAACGCGTAATTTCATCATCATCATCAACCTTTTAAGCGTCCGACCGTTGGGCACAGGTTTCCTCTCATACAGAGAGGGATTGAGCGTAATCACCACGCTCGCTCAATGCGGGTTGGCGATTTCAGGCTTAAAAGTCCAGGTTTCCTCCAGATGCTTTCCTTCACCTTTTTTTGTTAATCATCCATTGGTGTCCAAGATATACTTAGAAAGTACATATAACTTAGAAAAGTTACATTGGTACTTGCCTGACCTAGAATCGAACCCGCACACTCATACTTGAGAGGCTGGTGTTTTAACCCCTAGACCACCACGACTTCACTAGGCCACCACGATACGGCGAACGCGTAATTTGTATGTGGCACTTTAGATATCGCTAGAAATGTCACTGCAAAATAACAAAACATACAAAGCTAAAACAAAACTCAGAATATTAATTGCGACGAAACTTTTACCAACCACTTAACATGAACCCTCATAACAATAACTTTCACACAAAAATAAAGGCCAACTTAAACTGGGAATGAAGTCGTCGACATATTCCTATTCCAAGCATGTCAGTTTAAAATCTGACTAGATGTCGGAGACAGAACATTGTACAGTATAAAAGCTGTGGATATTTTTAACTTAAATCTGAACTGTATAAAAGAATCTATTTATGTTCAACGTTTTTAAAACTTCTTTTTTGTTAATAGAATTTGCAGTTATAATATGTCTCGCATACGTAGCAGTCTTCTTGTCCGTGACATAGCGGACAAACTGCAGGAGAGACGCTGGTACGGTCACCTTTTACGAAAATCGGCATGTTACGTGGGTAACAAATGTCTTACCATGGCGCCTCCGCCGGGCCGGAACAAGCACGGTAGACCAAAGAAGTGCTGCTTTTTTACCCGACTACGGCAAAGCAAAAGGAGGGTTATGATTTTGACAGGCTATGTATGTATGTATGTTCATCTGTTCCCTCGTAACTTCTAAACTACTTATTAGAATTCGACAAATGACTTATCATTAGAAGCGTCTTAATTGTCCGCTGGTAGAGATAAATATTCATGTTTGGAAAGGCGTAGTCACACGTTACATATACCTACCTACCGTAGCACTTTGACACGGTGTGACTGCGGTTTTCCAAACATGAAAATTTATCTCTACATAGTGAATATTGCATACTTACTTCGGAATAGTATTGTATGATATTATTGTCAATTTACAACGAAGGCATCTTGGTAGAGTCTACTGTGTCCATTTACTTGCAACTACATTAGCAACTTTGTTCAGTTCAGTATTCTGAAAATCTTGTTTTATATTTTTTCAGCGTCGTTTTTTGTCGTAGTTGGGTTTTAGATTTTTTACTTTTTATTTTATTTTTTGGGGTGGGATATCATCAAATGACTTTTCCCGCTTTTCCCGCGGAAGGGCGTGTCAGAATTTTACTGACTAAAACCCACTCGTGTTTCTTCACTTGCCTGTGCGACAGCCAGGGCCACGGTTTCTTGTTTAACCAACCTGCAACCCTGACCCAGGAGGCATCGGTCTTCGTGAACCCAGTCAGGATGTGCTGACATCTCTTTGAGGCGCGCGTGAAACACAACGCACCGTCGACTCGGGCCTGGTCCTTACCGAGCGGCAAGCTGCCCACTGCTCACCGCCCGCAGGCCCGCGCCTACGGTGGCTAGGAGTTTAGTGTCATCTCCCGACCAGGGCGTCTCCTGCGGCGGCTAGTGGCGTGAGGTCGCTGGGATTCCCATTGCCTGACGCGCTCCACCTCCTCAGTGCTGGTTTGACGTTGTAAGAGATGACATCCGTGCCAGCAATCTCACAAAACAGGATGCTAAAGATCGCACGAAATGGATTTTAAATCGAGCAGGAAAGCGGACCTTGGGCTCCAACGCGAAAGCCGCGGATGCATCCCGGACTTTGCAAAGGCGGAGATGATAAATTTAGCTACGCTTGCCGCGGTTAGTCTGCGGATGGCCGGCCATTTTTACATACTGAGCATGTACCCCTCTATGCTTCGAAAAGCACGTTAAGCCGTTGGTTCTATGGGTAACTAAAGTAATGTTATAACAGTTTTTAATTATGTAATCTATACTAATATACAGGTTGTATCTGACATCGTAACGCAAACTTCGCGAAAAGGCTAGACCGCATGCCACAATAAAATTATGATAGTCATTTATGTCGTTAATGAACGGTTACAGAATTCACAGTGTTTAAAAAAAAGTGTCGGCTTGACCTTTGAAGGTTGCAAGCGTGCCGCCGTGCGGGTTTGTAGGTATGACGTTGATCTCTGATGTGAACTCTATTAAATCAGCTGATAAGATAGTTTTTTGAGTTTTGTTTTCATTGCGCTTTTTGTGTAATTAACGAATAAATTAGTTTTTACTTTAAAATCTTATTGGACTAAAAAGTATAGCAATTATGAACGGTCTAAAGTGATAAAAACGACATAGATATTTTTTTTAATCATGAAAAAGCCGACGAAAAATTCCACCATGGGGGGGTTAAAAATAATGTACTGGATCCATGGTACCTACTCGTTCGTCGATGTCAGATACACCCTTTATAAAGCTAAAGCGTTTGTTTGTTTGAACGCGCTCATGTCAGGAACTACTGGTCCGATTTGAAATATTCTTTTTGCGTTGGATAGCCCATTCTTCCAGGAAGGCTTTAGGCTATATGCCTACATCACGCTGCAACCAACAGGACCGGAGCATATAAAAAAAACCTAATCAAACCTACGCGGGCGAAACCGCGCGGCGCAGCTAGTGTGTCATAAAATTAAATATTTGACAGACGAAAATTGTAGAACAATCATATTGGTAACTGATGTAATGTTATGACATTTTTAATTATTATATAATGTATTGTAAAGTATCTGACAGAAGAAAATTGTAGAATAATCATATTGGTAACTGATGTAATGTTATGACATTTTTAATTATATAATGTATTGTAAAGTATCTGACAGAAGAAAATTGTAGAATAATCATATTGGTAACTGATGTAATGTTATGACATTTTTAATTATATAATGTATTGTAAAGTATCTGACAGAAGAAAATTGTAGAATAATCATATTGGTAACTGATGTAATGTTATGACATTTTTAAGTATATAATGTATTGTAAAGTATCTGACAGAAGAAAATTGTAGAATAATCATATAGGTAGGTACCTAACTGATGTAATGTTATGAGAAGTTTTAAATTATATAATTTCATTTCATTATATAATTTCATTTAAATTATGTAATTCATATAATATATAATAGTTGACGTATCCGTGTGGATAAAAACTCCTTATAAATCCATACTAATATTATAAATGCGAAAGTATCTCTGTCTGTCTGTCCCGTTTTCACGCCAAAACTACTGAACCGATGGTACACAGATAGTCTAGAGCCTGAGAAAGGACATAGGCTATATAACATCACGCTATGACCAATAGGAGCAAAGTAGTAACAAAAAATGTTGCGAACACGGGAGCAAACGCGGATGTACAATCAGCTGTAGAAGTCCATTCCCACCTTAAAGACTACTGTCGCCTGCGCTAAACCGGCCACGCACACTAACGCATTATTTTTATTATCGCAGTCTTCATCTTTCTTTAAAGTAATGCAAAATTTCGTTACTTCATTTGAAGTTAAGTTAGCGGCCGCACTTAACAATGGTCTATCATAAGCGAGCGATTGTGGGTTCGATCCTTAATAACGGCAAATCTTTTTGTTGTTTCATATAATTTAAAATTATGATAACTGATTTGTATTTTAAAATAAAAATGTTTGCAAATAATATTTAAACGAATAGGAAAATTTACTGAATATTTATACCAAAATAGGTTTTTATTATATGTTTTAGTTTACTATCTTAGATGTAATATAATAAATAATATAATGCAATATATTATAAAGTTATATATTATTCGGTATAGATATACTTATACTAATAAATGAAACAAACGTTGAAATGGCAGCATTGTAATATTTTATATAAAAGTAATCCTTGACAAACTTATGATATTATTATGGTAAAAAATATAAAAAACATTTTTGGTTTTTAGATATGAAAGTTATAGTATTACATGTTATCATTAAAGAGGTTATAGCTTAATTATTCATTTTCTTAAAGAAAAGAGGATTGAAGCTTAACCTGAATATTATTACAATCATAAAATAATCTATACTTAGAACACAAAACAGTGCTTATTTCATTTACAATTTTTTTGCGTGTATACCATGCCATCCTGCAGTGCTTTTTTTCGGAGTTTGAAGGCATGAGATTATAATATTCAAGCGCTTTCTTAGTTCAAAAGTAAACGAACTTATTTCTTATCGAATTCCGAAATTATTGTTTTTATAATTTACCAAAAGTAATTTGTATTGAAATTGCAAAAGGCGACATCTGTTAGCCATTAAGCCAACCGAACATATTACTGTCACTTAGCTAAATTACTTTACGAGTTGGTTTAGAGTCCGTTATTACGATATATTATGACATATATTTAAAACACTTTGTAGGACACTTCTGCACTGTGATTGTTATAAATTGTTTTTTTTTTTATTAGCTCGATAAGTCTCCACCAGTATCGCCAGTTTATTTTTAAACCACAAATGCAACCTCTCTTCTTCGCAAGATTCAAAGGTTTATTCAACGGTAAATATTGTTGTTTCGTTCTACTTGTCTCGACACATAAGCCACCTTCGTCCTCCAACCTCTTGACTTTGGCTTACAGTAGTTCTCTAAAACAATAACAAATTTATTACACACTTTCAACAAGAGATTGGTTTGCACCTTACCCAAATAATAATAAAAAACAACTTACACAAAAGCCGGTTTCATATTATGATATTTGAGATATATTGCTGCATATGCCTGCATATTGATTAAAAAAGTAAAACTAATAACACGAACTCGTAACTATATGTTCACCAACCAACAACAGCCAAGTAATATTATTTGAGTTATTGTAGTTAATAATAGTTATTGTAGGTAGTGGAATATTTTTTGTTCAGTTTGTTTCAAATCTACCATAATCTTTTTATAATGATTCTAATATAGAAAAAATCTTAAAATAAAGTATCATCGTTAAGTTGCGGATCGGTATTTTTACATATTTTTGTTGTCAGCATTCATAACTCACCAATAAACATTTCAAAAATATTTTGTAAGTTATTAGATTTGAACTCGAACCACCTTGAACGCCAATCAAGACCAGAACCGCTAGGCTATTGGAACACTTACTGTGAACGTTGAAATTAGTAAGTAGTACCTAACAATCATAAGCGGGCAGCAAGTTGTCAAAGTGTATAAGTGTGTATCAAACTTTATTATAGAAGAAGGTCGTAACTACAACTAGTATTCCTTGGCCATAGTTTTGTGAGATTGTAACTCGAATTTTGGTCTTGACTGTACATATTGCTCCCATTATTTTAACAGGCGCTTATTTTATTTCAACTGAGCTTTTTTTAATTTTTTTTCGAAATTAACATTCCCACGGAAACGGGAACCACCGCACGCTGTAAACTGAAGTCCACGCGGGCGTAGTCGCGGGCAACAGCTAGTAAAGAAAAAAAAAAGAAAATAAAAATCTGTAATGGTAGAATGTAAATGGGTTACATTTGTATTAAGATCATACTACGCTTACATTCTGCACGTTAACGTCACGTCATGTGAAACGGTTGGTGCAGTGGCTGACCAATCGACTGCTGCGCTGCGCGTCGCGGCTTTGATTCCCGCACGGAACAAATATTTGTATGACCTACAGGTAGTTGTTCCGGTAAATGCACCCACGATACAGGAGGTCTTCCTGAGCAACGTTTTTTTTAAGTATTATTATCAAGTCATCGTCATCGTCAAAAACTAAACAAACTCCACCTATCTACATCCCAATATCTTTCAAAAACTACCATATCTAGAAATATCGAGCCTGCATTTTATGTAGCTTTAAAACCATATGAAGGGACCGTTGGTCCACAAAACGAGCTCAAGGCTCAAGAATGGTTATAATGCGTCACAGGTATGTTGGCACACGTGTAGCACCCACCTAGGTAAGCTAACACGTCCGTCTATGTGTACTAAGCTGCATATATATGCTATACTATGTTTATATTAATATATAAGGTGCCCTTGTATTTTCTATTCCGCGCACGGACCACTAGCGGCCAGCTTTTAGCGGTTAAAGATAGCAATTCTCTATGAGAACAATAAAAAATTCTTTCTTTAATTTTTTTTGTATAATTTGACTTTAATTTAATTCCAAAATGACGACTTTATTTTTTCATGCAGTTTTAAATTGCAAATTAGTATTTTTATTTTTAATAATTATTAACTGCTGCTTCACCATGACCTTCTGGTCTTCCAAGATGCCATAGTATCTCAAGAGTAAAGTCTTTGACCAATGTGTGTTGCCAGTGATGACATGCGGAACTGAAACGTGGTCGCTCACAGTGGGCTTGATAAGAAGGCTCAAAATCACACAAAGGGCGATGGAAAGAGCTATGCTCGGAGTATCCCTGCGCGATGAGGAGATCCGTAGAGGAACTAACGTCACCGAATTAGTTTTCGAGTCACTAAAATTAAATGGCATTGGGCGGGGCACTTTGCTCGTAGAACCGATGGCCTATATCAGAAAACGCAGCGTAGGGAGGCCCCCTACAAGGTGGACTGATGACTTGGTAAAGGTCGCGGGAAGCCAAAGAATGCGGGCACACAAGACCGGTCATAGTAGAAAGCCTTGGGGGAGGCCTTTGTCCAGCACTGGACCTCTATAGACTGGAGAAGAAGAAGAAGTGCTTGACCGTGATCCCGCCTGATGGTAAGCAGTGATGCATTATTAAGAGGTTCACACTAGTACATATTTAGAAAATCATTCACCACTTTATCGATATATTGTATTGTGACCATATGGGTGGGTCACTAGTGTATTAGGTACGCAATTATATAGGTACCATGCAGGATCATTTAAACCGCTGCCCATAAGCCGCGAGTGGTCTGTATATAGCTACTTTATTGCATTCCACGAGTATATTGATGTTTCTAACTCAAACACTTAGAGTTATTGAATGGGTGCAGTTGGCGCTTATTAAACTCGCTACACGGTATTACGTGTCAATGACCTGGGACCCTAGTTTGCTAATATAATAGTGTCAGAATGGTTGAGAAGTGAGGTCATAATGATCGATTTTGACAAGTTTTGTGATCTACTAACAAAGTGGCGTCATTATGACTTTCCAGTCAGAACGCACCCACGGTACAGGAGAAATTCCTAATGAGGGGCAACGTATAATTTATTTATTTACTTCTATATTATTATCTTTGCTGGATGCGGGAGACGCAGCACCGGTCGTCGTGGAGAACCTTGGGGAAGGCCTATGTCCAGCAGTGGACGTCTTTCGGCTGAAATGATGATGATGATGATATTATAATTGTCATCCTCCGTGACGCAGCAGTCAACACGCCTGCCTGCGACCTGGAGGTCCCGGGTTCGATCCCCGGCCAGGTCATGATGGAAAAACAATCTTTTCCTGATTGGCCTGGCTCTTGGCTGTTTATCTATATATGTATCTATTATAAATAAAGACTCGCACTCGACTCTGCGAGTCGCTAAACTTAAGTGGCAGTGGGCAGGGCACATTGCTCGTAGAACCGATGGCCGATGGGGCAGTAAGGTTCTGGAGTGGCGGCCACGTACTGGAAGACGCAGCGTAGGGAGGCCCCCAACAAGGTGGACCGATGACCTAGTGAAGGTCGTGGGAAGCCGATGGATGCGGGCAGCACAAGACCGGTCATCGTGGAAAGCCTTGGGGGAGGCCTTTGTCCAGCAGTGGACATCTATAGGCTGAGGAAGAAGAAGATAAATAAAGAACTTACTTGGGGGCTAGCTCAATTTGTGTGATTTGGCCGTATATATTTATTTATATTATTATAATAAACGTTCAGAATGAGTAGAATAGAATACTCTTTATTATATACATAAGGTTTAATAAATGCCTAAGTCACATAATACAGAAATCATTATCATCTAGCCTTTTTTAAGGTTCCGTAGCCAAATAGCAAAAAACGGAACCCTTATAGATTCGTCATGTCTGTCTGTCCGTCTGTCCGTCCGTATGTCACAGCCATTTTTTTTTCCAAAACTATAAGAGCTATACTGTTGAAACTTTGTGTATTCTCTGAACCACATTAAAATTTTGATGCAAAAAATAAAAAAATAATAATAAATATTGGGGGCTCCCCCATACTTAGAACTGGAATTCATTTTTTTTTTCATCGATTATATATGTGTGGGGTATTTTTTTTCTTAACCGAATAGTTTGCGTGACAGACGCTTACAAAGTGGAAAAAAGTCTCCCTCTAACTTCTAAAATAAGAAAATGAAAAATCTAAAATAAATGAATGATGTACATTACTATAAAAACTACCAACGAAAATTATTTTGAACGAGATCTAGTAAGTTATTTTTTTTTAATACCTCTTAAATCGTAAACCGCTTATTATCGCGTAATCTTTCATACAAAAAAAAAAACTTAAAGCCTTTAATTTCATAAATCAATGGTACGGAACCCTTTGTGCGTGAGTCCGACACGCACTTGACCGGTTTTTTTTTGGTATCACCGGCTAAAACCACTGGAGCGTTCCACTTCTTGCCTGAGGCCGGTGGTGCGGGTCCTAGTTTGCCATTCACCGCATCCCCTTGCCTTGGCGGGCCTTGACCCGTCGCGCAAGATCGGCGGGTTCGTCTTCCCTCCTTCCTTCCATCAGGTAGGCGTGCAGGAACAGCCACTACACCCCTACTCCGGCCCTAGCGGACGTCGGACTCCCCCGGTCCTCAGCCCGTCGGCCTCTTGTTATGGAGGAAGTGGATCGACCTCGGTCTCCCTCCTCCTCCGACCAGCAATTATCATCTAGCCTAACTTTTTCCTAACTTCATTTACGTTTGGGTCGTTTTTCAGTCTAACCAGATGTAGCTGAGTACCAGTAATATACATGGAGCGATGGCCTATTTGACCTTCACAACTCTGTTACTGGGTAATACAATAATACCTCTGCTGGTTGTTGCTTCTTACGACCTGTAGCGATTGTCAAAGATTCATGAGTGACAGCCGTAAACCACTCAATGTGCTTTTTGAGGTATCGGAAAGGTCTAAATAAGTATACAATATGTAAAGAAAACCCTGTCCGATCCGTGAAGGTATTGTTAGGAATCGATAACTGATTCTACTAATGCCAACAAAGCCGGACTAATGTTAAAAAAAATCCTCCTAAAAATAAATATTATTTTGCAAAAAGAGGTAACTTAATACATGTGCGGTAGTACACCCTTCCGCGGGCGACGAGCGGCAGGGCACGCGACCCGTGGTCGAATCGCATAAGCGTACCGTCAAAACGGTGTTGTCACTTTTTTGAAAATTCCCAAATTTCGGGGAAGTTGGAATTAATTCGCGGGAAAAAAAGATTATTTTAAAATTCATTAGTATTGCTACTATGATGATTACGTAAAATTTTATGTTATATTTGGTCTTGTGTGTACCTAACCTTTATTTTCCTTATAAAAGTTATAAATGTAAAGAAAACCCTGTCCGACCCACACAGGGTTTTCTTTACATATTGAATAGATAAATTTTTAAATTTATTTTTTATTTATTTATTTTGTGGTTTATTTATTTATGTATTTATATATTCATTTATTTGTGAATTAATGATACAAATTAAATAATACTAACGAAATAATGTTACTGCACGGTTAGCCGGTTAGTTCTACCTACAAGTATTTGTTCCAGGTCTGGCTGTTATTGTATGTGAGTTTATAATAATTATGTTTGTAAACGCACCCACAATACAGAAATAAGTACGTCGTCTTTTCTAATAATAATAATGTCAATTAAAAGCTTACATTACATACTTAAAAATAAAAATAAAACATTTGTAAGTATAACGGGTAGACTCTGTTGGATATCTATAATAATACTAGCTGACCCGACGAACTTTGTTCCGCCTTAAAGGCAATTGTGCCTAGTTTGTAAAGGTGCAAGGTACCAGGGTAGCACAAAACTGTAGGAGAAGTCGAAACAACGTTTCCGAGATCACGTGCTTTTTCAAGCAATCAGCGCCATCTGCCGGGCTGATTTGTGAATCTAAACCATCCAGGGCGCCACTCAAACGCATACAGAAAAGTTCATTTAAATCGGTCAAGCCGTTTAGGAGGAGTTCAATGACATACACACGTACAGCAGAATTATATATATATATAATAATAATAATATATAAAGCTGAAGAGTTTGTTTGTTTGTACGCGCAAGTCCATCAATAAATAGAAACGTGTGCGGTCGGGTGACCCTCGTCAGGAATAAAGTTTCATAAGCAATACTCGGGCGCTTAGACATTCGAACATAATAATATACATGTAGGGAAAAGCCGTCAGGAAGGCGTGTTCCGGATAATTGAGTTCCTTGTCTTCTCATCCGCATGAGCATCCATCGTAGGCGGTATTTCGAGAAAACGTTGAACTATAACTATAGTGTGATGTTAGATTCTTATTATTTTAACTGTACATACACTTAGATCACTTTAATGTTAAGGGATTACAATGATAATCTAAGATTAAAAGAGATAAGAGCCAATAGGTTAGAGCGCGTGCTTTTCCGTCGGCAGCTGTCAATGTTATGGCAGTCGCCACCCCTTTAAATCACGCCTACTACTCTATTCGGGGTTACCCGCTCATAATAAAAATCATAATTTATCCGAATACCGACCGATTAATCGATTAAAAAAAATTGTAGAGTAGATATTTACTGTCAATTGATACTGATACGATAAAACAGATCACAATATTCAAAATTAAGCAGTCACGCGCCGTCATGCATAACTAGCTGCTCCCCGCGATTTCACCCGTTTCGATGTTTTTATCTATCGGAATAGAAAAGAAAAAAGAAGTATCTCATGTTACTTTTAATATATCCAAGAATATTATAATATTATAAAGTTGATGGTCGTTTAAAAAGTTTTTGCGTGGAAGCGCAATAAACCAATTTATATTCACATACCTAATAGTAAAATAGGAATATACAGAGTGGTGCTGACAATACGACAATAAATTAAACAATACATTCTCAATCTACTCATAAAAAATCATGTAAATATATCCGTTAGTTTAGTCACAGGAAATTATTTTTAATTTTTCACATTTTATACATGACTAGCGGCCGCCAGCGACTTCGTTCGCGTGGTTTAGTTTTGCTCCGCTCCTGTTGGTCGCAGCGTAATGTTATATAGCCTAAAGCCTTCCTGGATTAATGGGTTATCCAACGCAAAAAGAATTTTTCTAAGGTACCATACTTTAATAATAATGGCGCGAAAAAAGCAAGTCGATATAGGATCGCGCTGTCGCCGATCGGAGGACGCGGCGACTGGGACCGCAATTAACTCGGACTGCGGTCCCAGTCGCCGGATTCATAAAAATTAAATAATTTTCTTCCGGCGACTGGGACCACTCATAAATGATAACTGAAATCAAATAATGTACAGTCAAACGACGAAGTAATAATTAGGTAAAAATCTTATTAACCGACTTCAAAAAAAAAGGAGGAGGTTATCAATTCGTCATAATATTTTTTTTTGTATGTATGTTCACCGATTACTCTAACACGCCTGGACCGATTTGCACTCTACCATGAGTTTAAGGGCTATATTTCACCGGGACACCATGGTGGCACGTCCAGTTCTAGAGAGAGAGCGGTCCCAGTCGCCGGAAGCCTCGCCGATCGGAAATAGTGAACCAATATTTTTAAAGGATGTTCTATTCCGTTTGCAATTTTATGCGATTTAGTTTATTTGAAATTTTCCTTTTTTTTATATTTGATGCTAGGTTTCTTTCTATGGTTTAGAATTATTCCTATGAACCAGCAGTGTTCGTGTTTTCATTTATTGTCGTATTGTCACCACTCTGTATATAGGGAGAAAGAGAGAGAGATAAAGTCGGTATGCAGGGGCTTTACGCTTCTCCTTGCATGAAAATTTCTACCAGTCAACTCCTAACGAAAACCAGCAGGGTAACTGCATAGCACACTATCAGTAGCAATGGGTTTCTTTTAAGAGTTCAGCAACATTCATTGCATTATTTACAGTATTGAGCAGAAACATTTTTCGAACTTATGCTGCAATAAATTAGTAATCAAGACTTGGAGGCTATCAAAGACTGGTCTGATAGGTTTGGGGTGTCAGTAAACCCCTTAAAGTGTTAGGCCATAATTATTGGAAGCTCACGTATGATGAGTAGGTTATCTCTTAGCTCTCTCCCTACTCTTATCTTCAATCGTACCGTCATACTCATTACCCCTAATGTCAAAGATCTTGGTTTGCATATTGACTCGACGCTTAGCTGGCAACGTCAGGTTTCCTACGTTAGTCAAAGGGTCCACGGTACCCTGCGTTCTCTGTATCGTCTGAGGAACTTTTTACACGTTAAAACGAAAACCATGCTTGTGCAGACTTTGATCTTCCCTATAATCGACTATGCTGACGTGTGCTACTTTGATCTGAATGCGGCTTTGCTGGATAAGCTTGATAGATTGCTCAACAATGGGATCAGGTTCATATTCAATCTCAGGAAATATGACCATGTGTCGAGCTACAGGTCTGAACTGAAATGGATGCCCATTTGTCAGAGAAGAAATTTGCGCGCCTTGACCACGCTTTTCTTCCTTCTTAAATCGCCCACTCCTCCTTCTTATCTTGTGACTCACTTCCAATATTTACATATGTTATTTACACTCTAAGGTCCGTATTACAGAACGTTACTCAAGCATTGATCTCTGCTTAAGCATTACTTAAAACTAGTTTCAACCAATCAAAAGGCTTGAAACGAGACTTAAGTAGAGCTTGAGTTTGAGTGACGTTCTGTAATACGGACCTAAGAATCTGCGTTCTTCTAACAATCTCCTCTTACTCTGTCCTTCACATACGTCTGACTTTGTTCATTCTTCATTTCACATTCAATCCATTCTTCTGTAGAATGCGCTTCCTCTTGATGTCAGGATAGCCGCCAGTCGGTTTGCATTTAAGCGGAAATTGCAGAGTTATTATCGCAACAACTAGCTTAGAGTTATTGCTACACCCCTCTCCCAAATTTTAGTTTTTTATGTATATATTATAAGTATATATTTTGGTAATAGTATGTATGTATATTTAGCTTATTTAAGTATTTTTTAATAATTTTAAGGGCTTTTTTTTTTCTTTACAATTTTCTTTCAAGCTAAAGCACCTACCATCATTATCTCTTCACCACCTGTGGTCGACTGGTAGAGAATGCCTAAGGCATTAAGTCCGCCTTTGTACAAATCATGTGCGAAAGAATAAATAAATAATTAGATTAATTAGCAATATAGAAAACAAGCCGCCTGCGCCCGCTCTTGTTTCTCGCTCGCGTTTGTCAAGTTTGGTTACGTATAAGTGTAAAAAAGGGATTTAAACAACAGAAATAATATACACACAACATGTAAAGAAAACCCTGTCCGATCCGTGAAGGTATTGTTAGGTATCGATAACTGATTCTACGAATGCCTACAAAGCCAGGCTAAACTTTAAAAAAATCCCCTTTAAAAATAAATATCATTTCGCAAAAGCGAGGTAACTTAAGATATGTGCAGTAGGCAATACATGCGCGGGCGAAGGGGGCGGGGCACGCGGTACGTGGTCGCATCACTCATAATAATACAGTATAAAACGGCATTGCCACTTTTCAAAAATTACCAAATTTTGGGGAAGTTTGGATTAATTAGCAATAGTGCCAGGTTTAGTTGGTTAGGTTGCTTAATTAATAATGCAATCAGGGTACCCAATTAGGGTGCGGGTCAAGGAACTCTGTTTACAAACAGTCTATTCTCAGTCATTTTCAGTGCCAAAAAAAAACAAGACCATCTTCACAATAAAAACTTTAGAGATAGCATGACGCTTACAAACCAACTTATCTCGTAACCATTGATATCACCATAAAGACTCGAGTACACTAGGGGACATAATTTCTCGTAATATGCCGCGAAACACTCAATCTGCTTGTCACTGAAGTGTTGGAAAATTTCCCGCAACTAGTTACACAACGTTTTACGTGATGTGGGACATATATTGCTTGCTCCCGTTCCAAGAACAGACGCATACATACCACCTCGCGTCTTTTCTAAGCTTGTAAAATATTCCTTGACATAGACGCATATTTTCTTTTTAAAATGCTAAACTTAATTTAGGTTCACTGCATCTCTTTCTTACTATTTAGTTAGGAAAAGGACAGAAGAAGAAATATTAATTTAGTGCTGTCTAACAAAAAAAATCGATATCTAAATCGAATTCGAATTTTAAATAGATTCGGTTCAGTTCTTCGAGTCGCTGCCTAAAAAGTGGCAGCGGGCGGGGCACATTGCTCGTAGAACCGATGGACGATGGAGCAGTTATGTTCTGGAGTGGCGGCCACGTACCGGAAGATGCAACGTAGGGAGGTCAATAACAAGTTGGACCGATGACCTGGTGAAGGTCGCGCCGATGGATGCGGGCAGCACAAGACCGGTCATCGTGGAAAGCCTTGGAGGAGGCCTTTGTCCAGCAGTGGAACTCTATATGCTAAGAAGAAGAAGAAGAATTAAGAAAGTTAAAAAACTTGGCATCTAAAAATAAGTGAATTTAAGTCACGTGTGGACTAATTTGACAGGATTAAGCTAACATTTTTCTGACGTCGTTTTTTTAATGACAAGTACAAGAAAAAGATGCGCTGTACTTAAATTTAGTTAAATTTAGACAATCGGCGCCATTATCTCGGGACATTCACTTAGTCAAATCAAATCAAATATACTCTATACTAATCTATACTAATATAAAGGGTGTATCTGACATCGACGCACAAACGAGTACCATGGATCCAGTACATGATTCTGAACCCTCAAGTGGTGGAATTTTTCGGCGGCTTTCTCATGATTTAAAAATATATACGAGTATATGAAGTTTTTTTCACTTTACACCGTTCATAATTGCTATACTTTTATAACACAATAAGATTTTAAAGTAAAACTTAATTTATTCGCTAATTACACAAAAAAGCGCAATGAAAAAAAAACTCAAGAAACTATTTTATCAGCTGATTTAATAGAGTTCACATCAGTGATCAACGTCATACCTACAAACCTGCACGGCGGCACGCTTGCAACGTTCAATTGCCGAGCCGACACTTTTTTTTAACCACTGTAAATTATGTAAATAATGTAACCGTTCATTAACGACATAAATGACTATCATAATTTTATTAGTGACATGCGGTGTAGCCTATTCGCGAAGTTTGCGTTACGATGTCAGATACATCCTGTATAAAGCTGAAGAGCTTGAACGCGCTAAGCTCAGGAATTACGGGTCCGATTTAAAAAAATGTTTTTGCGTTGGATAGCCCATTAATTCGGGAAGGCTTTAGGCTACATAACATCAAGCTGTAACCTATAGGAGCGGAGCATATAAAGAATAAACATATCGAAACCTACGCGTACGCGGGTGAAACCGCGATGCGCAGCTATACCATCGCCTAGCTCCATAAAGAATAGAGGTAAACAAACCAATTTAGGGTTATCACAACTCACGTTTTACAAATCTCCTGTTATTTACATGATTATCGACTTTTACATGCTAGCTATTTATTCACAATTCCTATTGCAGCATATTTCAATAGAATCACTAAAATAACATGCTTATTAACGTTGTATTTCGAAAAACCATTAAAAAGTCGACACTAATCTTACGTGATAGCCCTACAATAAAAGAAAGATGGATGAAATCCAGGTATTAAACACATTTTGTGGAATTCAACCAATGAATAAAGTTGAGGCATTTGTCAATACAATTTTGTGCATTTCAATTACTTTCAAATCAACTACATAACACATGCATTGTAATGCTTTCAAGTAGGTATAGACTAACTATAATATATACCTATGTATCAAAAAATTTAACCTATTAGGAAATTAGCTTACATGTATGTCATATTTCATTCAAATCGGTTAAGCGTTCTATGCAAATCATAAATATCTAAACATAAATAAACTGTTTAGATTAGTAAGAAGTAGGATTATTACTTTTATGAAAATCGTCTATGTAGAAAAGGTTCTTAACATCCGTCTTTTAGGCGTGAACTACTCGTTGCCTAGCAACGGTTTGTTTACCTCTATTCTTTATCGAATTTGGCACAACTATAGTCATTTATACAGGTTCAGAAGATATTACAAAATATTCATAAGGTACACTGTATTGTAACCATGCGAGGCGAGTAAATATATCAGTTACTTACGAATATTATGAAACACTTATTCTAATTCAGTTTTCTTATTAAATGACATTGCCATTGAAAACATAAGTAGATAGATATTCAATTTCGTTATAATATTGAATCAAATCTGAACTTAAAAATATAACACTATGGTAATATCAAGCAAATTAATAGTGGTAATTTTAATTACAGTCATATTGAATTAATGTAAATACCTAAAAAAATCGTTATTTATAATAAAAATACAATGTCTTTATAGTATTTTAATGTAAGTATGTAGTTTTGTTTTTTTTTTTAGATAAGGATGTTTAATATCGTTTTCTAGGTAACATCAAATCAGTGAAGGTATGTATATCTACTGGGATAGGTAATGTTAGAATAGGCTATTTGACAGATTTATAATTTCTATCTTGAATTACTTGGTTGCGGTTAAGAAGTTCACCGAATGTATTTTTTTAAATTTTAAATACGTATTTCGTAAGAAACATGCAAATAAAAATTCAAAATTCAAATAAACCGCCAAAACGCTTTATTCAGCAATATGGCGTTGCGCCTTGTAAGTGACGTCACAAGCATTATAAAGGATTATCGGTTCTGCAGTGGTGTTTGTATTTATCTATTATTTGTTGTTGTTTATCTAATAAAATAGTTTACAAAGGGTGTGCTGTACCGGGTTGTTCAAATACATCGATAAAACACCTGAGAACACAGAACAACAACAAGTGCTGATACGCGCATGACGTCATCGTGACATTAGCCAATCCGGATCGTTTCACAATATGTGGCGCGAGATACAAAAAGTCAAACATATTTTCGTGTTTTTGGATATTTTAATTATTATTATTTTTATTAAAACTCATGTAAATGACATAAAGAACCCTCATTTTATGCATTTAAAGCAAATAATCACAAAAAAAAAAATCATACTGTTAAATAGCTTATTTATGCTTACTAATATTATAAATGGCAAAGTGAGTTTGTTTGTTTTTTTGTTCCGCTTTCACGCCGTAACTACTGAACCAATTGCTTTGAAAACTTGCACACGTAAAGTTAGAAGACCGGATTAAATAAAAGGATACTTTTTATCCCGGAAAAAAATGACATTTCCGAGGGAAATCTAAAAAGCGCGATATAACCGAACTCCACGTGGGCGAAGCCGCGGGCGGGAAGCTAGTAATTTATAAAATAACTGTGACAGCTTTGTATAACTAGATGGCAGTACTATCTAGATGGGAAATTGATCTAATGCATTTTTTCGGCTTAGAATATAAATTCCTTGTCTACTAAGTTACCCTAGAAACTGATAGAAGAATAGAACTGTGGTTCAAGATCTGAGTCTGAATAAATTCAAATCCTTCATTAAACGTAAGTTGTGTTAGAAAGCATTTTATAGTATGAAGGATTATATTGAGGACAAAAAGGCTTGGGCCTGAGCTGCGTCCGATTTCTATACACTGATTGTTCTTTGATTTTTCCTCTTGTAGTTTTAATATGTAATTGTTTATGTTATTAATTCAAAGCCGGTATTACACACTATGTAGCCAAGCATATTGTACGTTACGGAATTGTATCGCTGACCGAGGTGTTCGGCATTTGTACAGCTACACAGGAGCTAAACTTAGTATTCGGGAACACTGTTATGGCTGCTGAATCTTGGACAAAACTATCTTAGCATTGTGTAGATTCAATTTCTTAGTATTGTATAATTGCATGGCAAACGTGTAAGCACAATGTACGAATGTGCTGTAAGGCATTTATTGGTTGGGTTAGTCTTTTTTATTGACTTGATTGTGCTCTAGCTGTTGAGAGTATGTCATGCTCACTCAAATGTCTCGCCGATGGTGGCGTGTGTGTTGGGTCATTGGGTTCCCTTCAATATGGTTGAGCCGAATGATGCTGATCCATACGTCATGTTCGTGAACGGACGCCGTCAGAGGAGATTGGTCATCTCTTAACTGCAACGGCGTATTTTAATTTCTGAATTGATTTTTCTGTATTTTCCATAATGAACGCTCTCAGCGTACAATATATTTCTGCATCGTTCTCACATGGTTGATTTGAGCATGAATGATGTAATGAAATATTTGTAACAATAGCTTGAAAATTTAAAAGAGTGTCCATGGAGTTTCTTGCCCGTTCTTCTCCATAGGTACCTACTCTTTGGAATGGGCGACTAGCTTCATCTTATTGACTGACCGACCTTCTGACAATTCAAAAGTGCCTGTAACTGGTTTATTTGAAATAAATGCTTTGATTAGATTTGATTTGATACCATATCTTGATATGGGTGCAACAAGTCCGTGATATACCATTAAGACGGCTTCTTTAAACATGGAGTGAACATGTCACTTTATTTGTCCCCTAGTGTATGCGAGGCTTAACTATTGACCCACCAATTCCCCGGGAAAAGCTATTGAAACCCATAACAAAGTTTTGATTGCTACAGTGAGATAAGAAATACGAACGTACTTCATTTCCGACGATAATGATGTCAATTAGGAAACAATGGCCGTTGATGACGTAATATACGTTGGTTACGTTGGTATCCTAAGGTCCTTTATTCTCATATGAATAGAGACTTTCGTTGTGTGTCAGAAAATGTCCTACGGAAATATAATATTATATTTGTTTATGGAAATATAGATATGTACGGATGACAGCAGGTCAAGCTACCCCCAACTATCCAATATTCCAAATCAAAATTGTGCCTTACTGCTTTAGCGATAAAATTGAAAATCGTATAAAGGAATTTGACAGATAAAAGTAATTTGATGTGCTGTCGTCTGTACACCGGGTATATATATTTCAGGGTTCACGCAGCGAACGTCAGAAAAGCTCTAGCTGGCCTGATTATTCCGGGACCTTTTTTTTTTAAATCAGTAGTGCAATCCCGCCTGATGGTATGCAGAAATGCTATCATTATGCGCGATATTTTATTAAGCTATTCACTCAAAAAAAACCCAAGTGAATAGGACGGCAGTTGAGCGAGGTGATGCAATGTTAACCAAAAACACGACTAACGATGTTGCACCAGAGGGAGATTGATCTCGAGACTGTCTACGACCAAACTCCCGACATAACAACATTTGGCGCATCGTAACCGGCACACATCGCAACACGACTCCTCAGACCCGTCCTCCGTACGGCTTCACCAGACATCATACGACAAATCGCTTGGTGGCAAGACTTTGTCTAGTGGGTGGTAAGTTCTGCCGGCAGCCGATGTTATAGCCTACCACCGAGAAAAACAAACAGAATCATATTTCAACCAATTTACATAAAATCTTAATAAATTTTTCGTCTAAACCTTTCTAACGAATTACTCTGTCCATTGATGTAAACCTTACGAAAATTCCTTCTATTCTATTCCATTCCAGAAAGACAGACGTAGCTAAGTGAACATAGAAAGGCGACGAAGTAAAGTCCCTTGGATATGTTTTCGTAGTAGATTTAATCTACTACCATAGGCAGCACAAGTAAAATGTATGTCATAGTTTAAGGTAAAGTCTATTATATAGATTATTATATTATATAGATTTTAGAATGAGTTGTTGAAATTGTAGCGTAAATTGGAATTTAAAACGTTTTTGGAGGCATGAGGGACAGGATGTAAAATTCACTCTTACTCCATTTGGACCAGACGGGTGTTATTTCTGGTGGGCACTTGTCCAACTGCGAAACCCGAAACACGTGTCCAATATTTTTAAGTAAAGACTCTATATCATCGCCTATCTCCATAAAGAATAGAGGTAAACAAACCAATTTAGGGTTATCACAACTCACGTTTTACAAATCTCCTGTTATTTACATGATTATCGACTTTTACATGCTAACTATTTATTAACAATTCCTATTGTAGCATATTTCAATAGAATCACTAAAATAACATGCATAATATGTAACTTGGTATTTCGAAAAACCATTAAAAGTCGACATTAATTTTACGTGATAGCCCTACAAAAAAAGAAAGATGTAAGAAATCCAGATATTAAACAGATTTTGTGGAATTCAACCAATGGATAAAGTTGAGGCATTTGTTAATACAATTTTGCGTATTTTAATTACTTTCAAATCAACTAGGTACATAACACATGCATTGTAAATTGTAATACTTTCAAGTATGAACTAATTATAATATATATCTCTGTTTCACTTTGAACACGTATCCCCCCGTGATGTGGTTAATATTTATAAAACACTGAAGTCTAAAAACACCGGTGATTACTGGGACATTTCCATTAAAGTATTGAGTAATATAATAGACATCGTAGCCCCACTTAGGGATTTTTCCTGATTTAATGAAGAAAAGAAAAGTTATACCATTATTTAAATCAGGTAATAAAACCGATGTTGGCAACTTCAGGCCCATTTCTATCTTACCTGCATTCAGCCAAAATATTTGAAAAATTAATACTTAAGCAGTTGCTAAAACATTTTAATTTTAATAATCTCCTACATAGTGAACAATGTGGTTTCACAAAGGGTCGTTCGACTATGGATGCGGGTGTTGCTCTTCTGAAACACATATTTAACGCATGGAAGAGGACGCAAAATGCTATTGGAATTTTTTGCGATCTCTCCAAAGCCTTTAATTGCGTGCACCATGACATACTATTGCGTAAACTCCGCCATTACGGTGTCGAAAATGAAGCTCTCAATGTGATAGGTTCTTATTTACATAATAGATTACAGTGTGTAGATATTAACGGTATGAAATCTTCCGGGCTATCAGTTCAATTATGTGTATCGCAAGGCTCAATACTGGGTCCATTCTTGTTTTTAGTATATATTAATGATTTACCATTCTATTTAAAGGACATCTGTGACGTTGTGCTGTTTGCAGATGATACCTCTCAAATTTTTAAAGTATACAGGAATAGATATGATTTGGATGAAATAAACTCTCAACAGTTACGGATTGGTTTACGTGAAATAACCTAGTTCTTAATACCAAGAAAACGAAATGTGTAAAGATCGCCTTGCCAAACGTTAGAAATTTGGGACCCAATATCGTTTTAGATAAAGAAGTGCTTGAAACTGTGGGATCGGCAGTTTTTCTGGGAATAACAGTAGATGTCAAACTTCAGTGGGGACCACACATATCAGCCCTAGCAGGAAGGCTCAGTTCGGCCGCCTATCAGGAAAGTAAGAAAATACACTGACGTTGATACAGCTCGTTTAGTCTATTTTAGTTATTTCCACAGCGTTATGTCCTACGGTATTCTACTGTGGGGCAAAGCTGCTGACATACAAAATATATTTGTTCTCCAAAAATGTGCTGTTCGAGCAATTTACCAGCTCGGCGTAAGAGTTTCTTTAAGAGATTTCTTTAAAGATATTGGCATTCTCACGGTTGTTTCGCAATTCATCTTAGCCAACATCTTATATGTTAGGCAAATATTCACATGTACACCGAAAACAGTGAGATCCATAATGTTAATACCCGAAATAAGGACAAACTGCGAACCCCTTTTCACCGTCTTCAAAAGGTCCATAACTCTTTTGTTGGGCTTGGTATAACTTTTTATAACAAGATACCCTCTGCTTTGCTAGACTTGCCTTACAATGCATTTGAAGCACAAATCAAATCCAAGCGTTGTTCAAAGGCATATTATTCTGTAAATGACTATTTAAATGATAAGAGTAGCTGGTCGCTCTGATTAACTCAGGACAATGTTTGTGTTCCTTCTCCAAAATTAGCTTACTGACATATTATATGAGTTCATATAATTTGCTTTTTACAATGCACAAATATGTGAGCTGTCACGCCCTTTATCCTAGGGTCTTTTATTTAGGTATGTAATAAGTTTTTACTTTTTATATTTCCATTTTAATGATATTTTATTTTTTGTTTTGCTTTTTTGGTATTTTGGCGTGGCTAGCTAGCATATTTATATATATGTCGCAGGCAGCGACGGCAGAGCGCTAGGGTCAACAGCATCTTGGTGTAGTGGTACGGGTGCCATTACGTAGGTGAGTTTTGAATTAAAGCACGACGTGTAGATATACCCTCCAGTCTTGGCAATCACAATTTAAATAGGCAAACCGACAGTTTCGGTTCGAAGAAGTGCCTTGGTCCGCGTCTCGATGCAAAGTGACCGTTCGACGAACTCCACTTTCCTAAGCGACTCTGTCCATGTGCCGCTATCACAAAATAACGTCACAAGCGTTTGCCGCCTACTACATAAATCAAATCAGCAACTTCTATTAAAATTATAACGACGATCTCCGACATATATATATATATTTTATTATTTTTTCTCTTGTACTACTGTACCTACATAGTATTGTATAAACTATTGTGTTTTTTTCTAAATGAACAGACAGCTGTGCTGCTGGGGAGTTTCTTCCGCCACTTCTTCTTCCCAGCCAAAGCACTTAGGAAGTGTCGATGGGTGGGCGTTTTGGGGGACTGTCTTATGTAATATTGACGTTTAAAAAGTGCGGATTCTCGGCCTGGTTTGAATAAATGACTTTTGATTTTGATTATGTATCAAAAAATTTAACCTATTAGGAAATTAGCTTACACGTGTGTCATATTTCTTTCAAGTCGGTTAAGCGTTCTATGCAAATCATAAATATCTATTCATAAATAAACTGTTTACATTAGTAGGAAGTAAGATTATTACTGTTATGAAAATCATCTATGTAGAAAAGTTTGTTAACATCTGTCTTTTAGGCGTAAACTTCTTGTTGCCTAGCAACGGTTTGTTTATCTCTATTCTTTATCGAATTTGCCTCAAATATATTTATACAAAATTTCAAAACGGTATCGTGAAAAATACAAAGTTATGAGCTTGTTGTCTTACCTTTTTTTTTCTTTGGGACGGGAAATCATTAAATGACCTCCCCGCTCTGTGCGGAGCGGAAGGGCGTGTCAGACTTACACTGACTAAAACCCTTCCGTGTTCTTTCACTTGCCTGTAGGCGAGGGTCACGGTTTCGTTGTCCCAAAAAAAATATGGTCAGCGCACCGTTCACCTCCCCTCTCCCCTACCATGATCTACCATCAACTGTGTTGTAGGCTCGGTAACAACACTGCAGCAATTTCTAAATGTATTTGGGAAAAAATATAACATGGTTTAAAAATGATTGGAATCGATTCAGTAGCTTATTAAACTATATTCAGGTTTCGTATAGGGAAAAAATAAAGTTGAAAACACGCTAGTTGCACGGTAAACTCTGGTTGCGGGATGTAGAATAGGGATGTATCCAAGGTATGAAAATCAAAAAAATAATTAGTCCGTCTTATAGATAAGAAAAAAACTGAAAACCCGTATTTTTTATATTCTCGAAATTACCAAAAACTACTGAGATATAGCGTATTAAAATTGCGGAATGGGCGCTAATTACGTCACGCCGTAGTATATTTTGTGCCACGGCGTGACGTAATGTGACATTTCAAATCAATTAATTTTGATGAAATTTGGCACAGACAATCTTTAGACCCTGGGAAAGGACATAGGCTACTTTTATCCCGGAAAAATTTGATGTTTGAAAAATTTGAGGGAAATCTAAAAAGCGCGATATAACCGAACTCCATGCGGGCGCGGGCGGAAAGCTAGTATTTTTTTTTATAAATCTATCTGATGGACATTAAATTATTTTTTAGGATGAATCCTAAAAAATAATTTTGTAATTAATTTTCATCGACATCCAATTCCCGCTTCCCTGGTCTGAGTTCCCATAATCGCTTCTTACGACACTCACGCGAGGATATGGGTTGGTACGGTTGGTCGTTATTTTTTATAAATATATATTGTGCTCACATGATAGAAGCCACAGAAATATGTAACGAAGACATGTAATCCATATTATGATTTTAAAAGAGTGTCCATGGAGTTTCTTGCACGTTCTTCTCCATAGATATCTACGCTTTGGAACGTGCAATTTAGCTTCACTTTTCTTGGACTGACCGACATTGACTATTCAAAAGCACCAACTGTTGGTTAATTTGAAATAAACAATTTTGATTTGATTTTGATTTTGAGTCATGAAATCTGATACTATTATAAGCCCGGTAACACACGGAGAACAGCTTACTTCACCTATTTTTTTACGGAATCACACTGCTGATCTTTCTCTGGATGGAACGGAATTGAGACGGAAAAACGGAACCCTTATAGGATCACTTTTGTTTTCTGCCCGTCTGTCTCTTAAGACCTTCTCACTCAAGAACGCGTGGCGGTCTCAGGTTAAAATCGATATCAAAAACGTCGATCTACCTGTGGTCCCTTGGAGTCCAAAAAAAAAAAAAACAAACTTCTAAGTCAACTTTTTTATTTTTTTTAATTTTTATATTATTCTATTCTATAGGATTGCGGTCAAGCGATAGTTTATAATAAACTAGCGCTTGACCGCAATCCTGCCTGATGGTAAGCAGTGACGTAATCGTTGATGGTAAAGCGCACTAGTTTATTAAGAGCCTATTCACTCTAGCCTTGAAGACACTCAAATTGTAGTCCGACGGAAACACCGCCGCTGGCAAATTGTTCCAGTCCCTCGATGTACGCGGTATAAAGGAGGAGGCGAAACGCTTCGTCCGGACCGTAGTGGTGTTAACAACGTAAGGGTGGAAACCAGCCGTACAACGGGTCGTCCGATGGTGGAACGGAGATGGGGGAATTAAATCATGCAATTCCCTCGCACACTCCCCAAAACTTAAAAAACATAACGGGTCACGTTATATACAATTGCAAATGATAACTCAAATTATCAAACTCTTTGTTCACGAGATCATAACCATAGCCTTAGTGAAATGCCCATTTAAATTGACAGTGAAGTTCAGTTTTGACAACTATCACACGTAATAATAATATTTATTCATTAATCAAGAATTGAATTGAATAATACTTATTTAGGTTAAGTTATGTTCCATTTATACGCCTGGCGAAATGGTATTAGAGAATAAAGATGACAAAATATATAGAGCAACGGATAATGTCCCCAAGAGGTTACCCCCACTGACCCCACCACGAGCTTCAGTTCCATCGACTTCCAACAACTTAGAATATGAAGAGAAATCATGCAGGGAGAAATTCTGCTTATTCTTATACGACAAGGACAAAGGAGAATATTTCTATAGAACCTGCTCGAGTTGGTTTTTGATCATAGTGTATTTCATTATGTATCTTTTATTTCTTTCTACGTTTACTCTCCTGATGCTCTATACATCCTTGACTATAGTAAAGCAGATGGTCGATTATAATAATGCAGATTACATGAAATTACAATTGCTTACGTATCCGGAACATGGTATAGGACTAACGGCTACACCAGTATCTGAAACCAGTGTCCCTTTGATTTGGTACAAGTATGGAGAGAAGGAAGAATATGAGAAATATATTCACGCAATTGACAAGTTCCTATCTAGTAGCCGACGGAAAAGAGAAGTTAATAGTTTAGGTCCATGTGGACAGACTCCATTTGGTTATGGTAAAAACCCTTGTATAATTATAAGAATTAATAAGCAATTAAATTGGGCCGGAAAACCCCTGCTTTTGAACTCCACAGTTGCAAAGTTGGCGCCGGCAGAAGTTCAGGCTTGGATTAAAGCAGACACGACGAAACTGTGGCTGCAGTGTACCGGATATCACTCTTATGATAAAGAACACATTGGCAGAATAAAGTATTACCCCGATCCTCCGGGATTCGATGCAAGTATGTTTCCGCTTAATATTTCCAAGAGTTCTCCTTTGGTGGCGATACAAATATCCGAGTTTACCATTGGAATATCGTTGGCTATAGAATGTAAGCTATGGTACGATACTGGTCCATCGACGATCGATTTCATGCTCTATATCGCCCCGCAAGATAAGATAGTTGTATAATAGTGTTAATGTATAGTATGTATAATATAATATTAAAATGTATATTATGCAAAACCGTTAGTTTATACTTATAATTATAATCGAAATTTTAATAAGCTGCAGTGACAGCTTACATGTTACCCTTAAATGTGAATAGTGATGTCACAAAAGAATCGATTCATTCAATTAAAATTCATTTTAAAATCGATCCACATTAAAAAGGTTTAAAAAATTATTAAGGAATGATATTTTTATTGAAATTCAGGATAATATAGGAAAGTGAAGGAACACTGGTGAGTTTAAGTCAGTAAACGTCTGACACTCCCTTCTGATGCGCCCAGAGCTCTCCAGCACAGTTAATTTCTCATCCTAAAAAAAAAAAAGGTTAGAGTGAATTATAGGTTCATAATAAACTAGGTGCGCTTTACCATCAACGTTTTTTATACCGCGTTTATCGAGGGACTGGGACATTTTGCCAGCGGCGGTGTTTCTATTCTATCTCACTATACCTACTTTGTCTTCAAGGCTAGAGCGAATCCTTACTAATATTATAAAGAAAGAAGAAGAACTCTCGGAAGAGAGTTTGTTTGTTTGTTCCGCTTTCACGCCGTAACCACTGAACCAAATTGCTTTGAAATTTTGCAGACGTGAAGTTAGAAGGATTAAGTCAAATACTAGCATATCATAAAAAAAGAAAAATTGCGACATATACACCAAAAATGAGTTTATGGGAAAGTAACTTAATTCCTACAGTTTACGCTGCAACTTCAAACATTTTCACTCTAAAAAACTATTTTACAAAAAAAAAAAACAACCGACTTTCAACAAACACTACAAAGTGAAAAATAACTAATTTCGGAAGTCGGTGGTTTTGGTTTTTGTATATTCGTTTCTAAGACCGACTTCCGAAATTAATTATTTTTAACACTAATGCCATCTCTCGCCACCATAGTCATCATGGTGAGATTTTTCTAGAATTGATCGGCTGGATGAAGACTTTATAGAACAGGGAAGCATGGTACAATACGGAGGAGTGGGTGTAACAGGGCGCTGATAGTACCTAATTAAGGTTGTTTTTATAATTGTTGTCTTGTGTGCAAATCTTTTTTTTTTCTTTTTTTGTTGATCTTTAGATCAACATAAAACACACACACACACACACATTAAATTCAACACACACACACACACACTACTTGTCACGACATGTGACAAGTTATTACATTTAATGTTCTGTATATTGTAACACAAATCATTTTACATATGAAGTCATCATCATCATCTCAGCGTTAATCCCAGTCGCATTCGAAGCCTTTTTTCAGCTTTGGAGTCTGGGGTCCGCCTTTACCAGTCCAACTGCTGATATGGCTAAACTTCTACATTTTCCGTGAAGCGACTGCCGTCTGACCTCCACAACTCGAAGGCGACATCGAAGCATTGCAGCTAGACCAATTGTTGGACTTTTGAGGGCTCCAACAACCCGTAACGACTGCCACTAGATGCTCGTATGGCAACCGGGACCAACGGCTTAACGTGCTTTCCGAGGCACGACCAGACCAGTGCAAATATTCATATTCATGCATACAAATATTTGCACTGTGCGGGGATCGAACCCGCGCCTCCTTGCGCAGCGGCCGCGTCCGCTACCGCTACGCCACGGAGGCTGTCAGTTTACATATGAAGTATTTTCTTTTTTCTTCGATGAAGGAAAACATCTTGAGGAAACCGGCATGTCCTTTAGCCAAAAACTTTGAAGATATGTGACATCTACTAACCCGCACTGGGCCAGCGTGATAGATTACGGCCAACTCCCTCTCACCGAGAGGAGGCCTGTGTCCCAACTGTGGTGTGGTCTGATTATGAATTATTTTCTAAGTGAACAAACAGACAGACTTCACACAAAGGGCAATGGAAAGAGCTATGCTCGGAGTTTCTCTGCGTGATCGAATCAGAAATGAGGAGATCCGCAGAAGAACCAAAGTCACCGACATAGCTCTGCGAGTCGCTAAACTTAAGTGGCAGTGGACAGGGCACATTGCTCGTAGAACCGATGGCCAATGGGGCAGTAAGCTTCTGGAGTAGCGGCCACGTACTGGAAGACGCAGCGTAGGGAGGCCCCCAACAAGGTGCACCGATGACCTGCTGAAGGTCGCGGGAAGCCGATGGAAGCGGGCAGCACAAGACCGGTCAGCGTGTAAAGCCTTGGGGGAGGCCTTTATCCAGCAGTGGACATCTATAGGCTGAAGAAGAAGACGAACAGACAGCTATGGTGTTGGGGAGTTTGTTGCGCCCCTTTCCCCAGCGAAAGCACTAGGAAGTGGTTAATAGGCGTTTTGGAGACGGTCTTTTGTATTATTGATGTTCAAAAATGGTTGATTCTCAGCCTGATTTGAATAAGCGACTTACCTTTTTGATTTTGACGACTTTAATTAAACAAAATATTTGAAGTGATTTTTGTTTTAAGAAAGTTTACATTAGGTATAATTTCAGTCTCATCCTGTCGACAATGCTTTTCTTTTACTAATTTTTTTATCAAGATTGTCGCGGAGATAAAATTGCGACGAGTTTTCAAAAGTTTCTAATGAAAGAAATTAGCTTTGTGATCAGTTCCGAAATGCTTACGAAGTTTGACATAATGATAATGTCAAAGGTAAAGAAAATTACGAAAATGAATCGGGCAAACCTGATGTATTTTTTTTTTATTATAAACTAGTGCTTAACCGCAATCCCGCCTGATGGTAAGCAGTGATGAAATCGTTGATGGTAAAGCGCGCTAGTTTATTAATACCATCCATTATATACCGAAACCCCTACGTGCTTCGCTGCTACGGGTAATTAGAACCCCAAAAGTATGGAAACGTCAAAATAATTGAGAACAGTCGTGTTTTTAAAAACGAAATAAGCGGAATTCGAAACGTCTTTTGGTCAACGTTTTTGTAGGTAAAATCAGCCTGAGCTGCAATTGTCCTTTTCGCATTTTACCGGTAGAGGTTGGAAGCAGCGCGACGGCAATAGTTTCTTCAAATACCTATTTTCCAAATTCCTCGACACTAGAATCTCCTCTTAATAAGCTCAAGAACATAAATAGGTATCCTAACACAATAATTTGTAGCGGTCCCTACAACGCCACATGCGAACAACGCGTCATACTGACGTCACGCGAATCCTGCATCTCGCAAGCAGAGTTTACTGTGCAACTAGAACGCATTGGCACGCACCGGTTGATGTCGTGAACTTGTGTTCACGACATCAACCGGTGGGCAATGCCCGCCAGACAATAACAATCTGGTCGGAGGATCCTCCCTTTTCTATGGAAGATGAGTGAGTGAAGTGTATTTGGTGTGGATGCTGTTCCTCATACCTCCACAGATTTGTCGTTAAACTATAAAAAAAATACGGTAATTGTCACTCACTTATCAAAAGAAATTACTACAGTTTCATTTCCACAGCAGGATAATAAGATATCCTCAAAAAAAACAAGATGATTATTTGATCTGTTATGCCTTGCCTTCCATGTTTCATCTAATTTCGTTCGCGGTAGGGGGCGCGATTCAATTACTCGCACTGTAGTAGATTACCACAAATGGACTCTCATTTAGGGCGCGACCTTTCTCTTTTGACCTCAGTAGTAAGGTATTGCGATTCATAGGAAACGATATTGGAGTGGAAAAGTAGTTAAGATGTGAGTTTTTGACCGGAGTATGATCATAGTTTCAATAGGAGGCGATTATATCGAGTTATAGACCTCTCCTAATTAATGAATGTCATTCTCATCCAGCTGTCACCAGCCATCCTGTGAAGATTTTCGTTCCGCTTAACCTGAGGGCGACCCAACTTAGTACTTTGACCAGAAGATGTCTATCCCCCTAAAAGCTATTTAGCTTTTAGGGGGATAGACAATATCTTCTGGTACTAAGTTACTACTAAGTTTTCAGATTTTTCTGAAAACTTAGTAGAAAAATCTGAAAAAGTCTCATGATGTAGTCCGTGTGTTAAGCTTTGAAAGAAAACTATAACAGGTTAGGTAGGTTGTCTGTAAAAGATCGCTCTTAGCGATAAGACCGCCCATTATGTCACCCTTTGTAAAATATTTTTATTTATGTTCTGTAATCTATATGGTGTACATAATAAAGGGTATTCTATTCTATTCTATAACGGTTTACATAACTTTACTAGTTTAGAAATTTTATTTGTCACAGTTTTAGTTTTTAATTTAGCAACGTTATAATTCGAATTGTAATGATGCCAAATTGAGAAGTGGTTACAAAGCTGAAGAGTTTGTTTGTTTGAACGCGCTAATCTCAGGAGCTGCTAGTCCGAATGAAAAATTATTTTTGCGTTGGATAGCCCATTAATCCAGGAAGGCTTTGGGCTATATAGTATTACGCTCCAACCAATAGGAGCAGAGTATATATATATATATATATATATAAAACAAATTTACCCAAATAAACTAATAGTATTTAATTTCGAACAAAATTGTCCTTGACATAAGTTAATTTCGATTAACTTCTTAAAAGATACTACAATTATAAAATAACTCTTTTGAGGTTAAAATAAAACGTTCAAATAACTAACGCGAACGATGTCGCAGGCGGTTGTGGTTATAAAGTATTTGGGAGTCAATTTTTGTGCAATGCCGGTTGCTCTGATTAACTCAAGACAATGTGTTCTTTCTCCAGAATTGGTTTACTGACACGATATATGAGTTCATATAATTGTCTTTTTTAACAATAGCTATATAAATGAGATATGTGAGCTGTCAGGCCCTTCTATACCTCAGGCTTTTGTTAAGGTTAAGTAATAATTTTTTACTTATTTACGTTTCCATTTTAATGATAAGTATTTTATTTTTTTGCTTTGCTGGTATTTTGGCGTGGCTAACCAATATGGTAAATAATTTAATTATTGCTGTGTTTTCTTGTGTTCTTTACTATATGTATATATGTAGTATTGTATAAAGTCGTGTTTTTTAAATGAACAGACAGCTGTGCTGCTGAGGAGTTTGTTTCGCCACTTCTTCTTCCCAGCGAAAGAAATAGGAAGTGGTGAAGGGCGGCGTTTTGGAGGGACTGTATTATGTAATATTGTCGTTCAAAAAGTGATAATTCTCAGCCTAATTTGAATAAATGACCTTTGATTTTTGAACTACTTGTAGGTCATGCAAATATTTGTTCCGTTGGGGAATCAAAATCAGCAGTCAATCACTTAACCACTTTGCCAATCGTGTCGTCAACTAGATTTTTATTATTTTGTAGATACGGTAAAAAGGGTAAAAGCCTACGCGTCGGGAGGAAACTCCAGGATGTCACCATCGTGTGGATCGCCCTGAGGACACGGTGGAGCATACAGTGCAGGTCTGCCCGGCTTGGGTAGAGCACCGCCGTGTCCTCGTACTGGTGATCGGCGGCGATCTCGCGTCCGACCCTGATCCAGGCCATGGTCCGGAGCGACAGTGCATGGCGGGCCGTCACCTCCTTCTGCGAAGCAGTAATGCTGGCAAAGAAACCGTGGCCCTGGCCATCGTACAGGTAAGTGAAGAAACACGGGTAGGTTTTAGTCAGGAAAAGTCTGACACGCCCTTCTGCTCCGCCCAAAGAAGGAGAAGTTATTTGATGATTTCCCATCCCAACAAAAAAAAAGCCTACGCGTAGGCCGTCGGTTTGATCGTCATGGGTCTGCACAGACAGTCGGCCTAGAAAATAATATGTTTTAACACCATTTGATGTCTTTTTCAGTCTGACTGTGCCTATAGATGTGACAGGCAGCCAGACAAAGAAAAGTTAAACAAAAAACAGCGCAGCGGAGTTTCCCGACCGTTCTAGTTAGCATTTTTTGGTTATGGAACTCTAAACAGCAGGAACTTGTGAAGGGTAAAATAAAACCATACAGTATAATATTTACGCAATAATTTATTTTAATACGCTAATAATTCAATGATTACTTAGTTTTATTTCACACTATTTTTAAGTAGTGAAGACAAAAACATTCCTTCGTCCTACATCCCTTGAAATAATAACATTTAAATCCATTGAAATAGCGATGCTTTAGATTTCTTTATAATCTCCTTAATTTACTATTACAAAGAAAATATTTTTATAACATAATTATATATTTACAAGATTTTATTATTTAAGTTTAAACCGTATTTGAAACGGAATGAACGCTATTGTTATAATAATTTTTATTTTACGATTGGACCATTTCTTTATTTTATTAAAATTAAAACAAATATTTAGATATTAGTTGGATTATTTCTTCTCTTATGCATATCAAAATAATATTGGATTTTTTTTTTATTTATGGTTAGTTACCACTAAGCCGTTACACGGCAGTTTGCATTCCTAAAGTCTATGGCAATTTATTTATGGGAGAGAATAAAAATGGTTGACACGAGTCCTTGATAAAAATTAAATAATTCAACTATCGCAAAACAAGTTAAATATGAATGCTATACTAATCGCTCAATTTTGTTAATACAGTAACAGTAGGAATATCTTTCATTTTGACAGTTTCACATTAATTGCGATAATCTGAGCTGACCAAATTTTCTAACATGAAGTCATGAATCAGCAATATACTTCAAAATTATTCAAATTTAGAATGTTATGCAATTAGACTGCTGCTTAACCTTTGCCTCATTTTAATAAGAAGCAACCAAACGTTACTAATTTCCATTTAACAATTCCAATCGCAAAATAAAAATCACATTTATTTGAAAGATTGTTTGTAATTTAAATTCTACAATATTGGCACTAACTATTTCTATCACAATGGACCTTGCAGAAGGGTTAATAACAATAATTTATAATTTCTCGTAATATTCGAGTTTTCTTTGCTACAGATGGCACTAATAAGCAACAAGGTTGAGTATTAGCAAATATTACATTGAGCCGTTGTTAAATCTGATAAAAAATATGATTAATAAGTAGCCAATTGATTTAATATTTATACTCCTTTTTTCATAGTTTTTTTCACTTACGGGGTAATTTTTATCATGGTGGTTAGATTAATGCGGGGTATCTTGATTTTGTTTTAAAGAAAATATCAAAAATGAAATTTAAAAATTGACCATACAAGAGTGCTTTTAGCTATCATTGGTCAGAAATCACATAATACTGGGTAACTTTTCACTACTTCAATACAGTTAAGTAAGCTATTAATCGAATTTCATTTAGTACCATCGAAGAAAAATATTTTATGTAATGTATTAAATTGACTTTGCGATCTGTTCTACTTTATAAAGAAGTGGTAACTTTATTATTTTAATAATGAAAATTTATTCCGCTATACAATTCCCGTTTAATTCAGCAATATTCATTGTAGGCTTTATCAAAAATAGAAGGATTAGAGTAATATTATATCACAAAATATATTCATTGTTACAACGACATTCCTTTGTTTTCAATACCAAACTTAACGCCAACCGTGTCACACTAAAAACTGTTTGTGAATGATATAATGAGTAATTAACAAAAACTAGTGCATCGTGAAATGGCATTGAAAACAAAAGTCAACAATAGGCCTGACAGCATATACTGGACCACTGAAGAAGAGGTATTCAATTTAACTCACTCATTTATAGAAATGTATAAGAAAGCTATCGTAAATAACATGCAACTCTCAACCGATTATACTATAAGTAGCGTGCATGTCTAAAATATTAGTAGAAAAATTAAAACATGACCAAAAAGTGAAACGATGCAACAATAAAAACAAGCCACATTGGACATCATACAAACAACATTTCTTATACAATAACCAGCGATATAGCTCCGAAACACTTAAATTCAGTCGATAAAATCCTAGTATATACGTAAAATGATGTATATATTATATTACAGCATGCTCCGATACAATAACAGCTAATGACACATTTATTTATACATAATGTAATAAAATATGTTTATCCAACAATAACCAGATAGACTTTGTAAACAGCTAAACAATGAAAAATATTAAAGAGTTAATAGAATAGGATCAAGCTTTCTTATAGAAGATAGTGACTCTGAATATAGGCGTTATGGAGATGACTTTGAAATATTATTTGTACAAGAATTTGTTACAATTTAAAATCATCGAATCGATGATTCTAGAACAACTACGTATTATAAAAGAAATGACAATGGAGAAAATGTTAAAGATAGTTAATATAAGGAAATCTTTATCAATGATTCAATTAGTCTACACCTAAAGTCACCTATTACAAAAATGAATACATCTATAAATAATATTATTACTCTTAATAATGGACGAACACATATGCCATTCGAGCGAATGCAGTCTACTTAGACGATCATAATTAAGTCATTACTTTCATGTGAACTTATCTTATAAATCGACGTAAATGCAACTTCTAAAACACATTAAGTGCACTTCCACACTCGGTTCTTAACAATATCGTGTAAGATCAGACGCACCATACAAGTTGGACATAAATTCTGGACAATAATCACAGAAAATTCGTTATGTAAGGCAGTGCACGAAATGCGTGAAATGTAGAAATCAAATCCTAAAACTACACACGCAAAACAGGTTTTTTGGGAGAACGCAAACTGTAATTTACTAAGAATTAAGAAGTTACGGTAACATATCCAACGATTCTTCTGAGATCACACATCTGCTTTCCATTTTTTAAAACGATAAATCACATTTTAGTAGGCTTCACTAGAATTATCGCAAACACTTAAGTATACAAAAGTCACTTGTTCTCCGTCATCTGCGACATGTCCTTACTTCAAGTCTTAAAGCATATACTTCCGTTTCACTAACACTAACTAGGATTTGGCTATTCAGGATCACCCCAGACCAAGACTCAGTATGTAGGCCACATACACAGGTACAGTATGAAAAACATTTCAATGCTATCTCACTCCCTCTGGATATCTTCTTGATTGAAGAAGATTTTTGCATTTCTGAACGATTGTATTTGATTTCAAATACATATTTTTTTAGACGAATAATAAAAGTCTTCTTCGTGTTTAATGCTATGTTCTATAGTTATAGTTCTATGTTTCAAAATGGAAAAGTTGATAAGCATCAGAATTTAATTCTGTACAAAAATTGTTTTCTTCCTAATAATTTATACGAGTATGTCTTGAGTGGACTCTAAATGCTAGAATTATACACTCTTGCCAAAATCAGGTTGAATTCCTCGTATACCCCAAGTAGCCAGAACAATCCTCATATCCAGAAGCACATTAGGATCGACATGCCTAAGACTATATAGAAGTTGGGTGATCCCAAAAATCCTTTGTTCCATTCACAATCCAGATCTCTCGACAATACCTGAGAAAAAAAAAAAAGAATGAATAATATGAATCTTGATGATGAAACATCAAAAGCCTAGTAAGATTATTCGCAGGACCAAACAACTGCTGCTGATACTCTTATACTAAATAAATGAGGAATCAACTCACGTCAGCAAAAGTTCTGTTGTCGTAAGTAGGACACGTTGCAAATCTTACGTCATCTCGCGTTGAGATACAATTGGATGGACTGTCGCAAAGATACTGCCTTCTCTTGCGGTCCCACGCTTTTATCCAGCTGTAAACATAATTATCATCTTAATGAATTAACTCTCTCCTCTTCTTTTTGTACGTCTTTTCTCTATTTCCTTTATTTCTGTTATTGATATAAGCGGTTATGGAGTAAATGACGGCACACCTTTGCTTGGAGGTAATCTGTTCACTAGAGGGTTCAAACACAAAAACGTAAAAACAAACTTACCCAATCCCGCAATCGCAAACCAAAGGATTGCCAGCAACAAGAATGTCTTGAAGGAACACTGTGTTCGGGACTTTTGGCCATGCCTTATGCGAAGGATTTGGTACTCTTATGATGTAGTTGTTCCTAAGGTCTAGTGTCATATTGGTGACACGGCCTGGTCTCCAAAAAACTTCGCTTGCTATCTCTTCGACGCTAGTGTTGCAGACTATGAGGCGAAGCACTTTTGATTGAACTCCCTGAAATCGTTAATATGTTATTTTCATTACTTTGAAATTATTCTGCAACTTCATATACTCCAACCTTAAGTTAAATTATAATTGCCGCTATTACTCTAAGGTATGCTTCTAGTTTCAATGTACGATCTAATTGAACATTTTATAGTTGCAAATATAATGGTATTACTTACGCTCAACAAATACTGCGTCAGATATCTTAGGTATCTCCCAGTAATAGTGATATTATTAAGTTTAAGAGGCAGTGGCCCATACATTTCCTTTCCGAACTCCACACCATCATAGTCAGTTTCGATTAACAAGTTCTCTAAGCCACTATTATATGTTAACATCTTCGGTACGTTGAAATCTCTCACATTTGAATATGCTGTTATTTTCAATGTCCTTAGTCCATACATTTTACTGAAGACTCCATGCTGTAAAAAATATATTTATTTTAAACTTATATGCGTAAGTAGCAGCAACAAACACTGTAACCCTTTTTTTTACAAAACAAGGATTTTAACCAGAATTAAACTATTTAAATAATTACTAGATTATCAACCTAACTGCTATTGAAATGCGGTTCTTTATATAAAAATGATAGCTAAGTTTGGTGTTAAGTTGTCACTTTCGTAATAAGAACTGTGGAGTATTTCGAACTTTATTTAGAATTGTGCTAGTGTCCACACACTAGCACAATTCTAAATAAAGTTCGAAATACAAATACTGGGGTAATAAAAGGTTACGGCTGGAACTAAAGACAGATTTCATTTTGTAATAAATTGGTAATAGTTTAAAATAAAAGAGCATCCAAGTTACTTATCACATACGGTGGTTACAAATCATTAACAAAACATTAATACCACGTCTGATGTGCGCTCTGTTATATTTAAGCTTTGAACAAAAGCTTACCTCAAGAATCCTGAGTCTTAGACGAGTAACATCAAGATATTCAAGGCGAGGCGATACTCCATACAGGCTTGTGTTCATCAAGGCGGTGATGGGATTGCCAGACAAAGAGAGCCAGCGAAGATCACTCAGTGAATGTGTAGCCTGAAATGGAAACAAATCAGCTCTTAAATACGACATTAGATTGATGAAAAGGAACAGAATTAGAGAGACGAATGAAAACGGAAAAAGTCGTAACATATGTACACGACGTCTTGGCAGAACCAAGTACTTTGATAAAGATAAAAAAATGCCAAGTATGGTCACTTACCACGGGCACAGCAGTAAGATCGTTGTAAGATAAATCCAATGCTCTAAGACGAGTTAGATTGGCAGTAGTATCAGGTGGTATTGAAGGCAGATTGTTATATGACAAGTCTAGACTCTTCAATTTTGATAATGACATCGAAGGCACCTGAAAATAAATTAATTTTTAAAAACATATTTATAATTAAAGCTTACTAAAACCCAATCGTTATAAAACAATGTTTGAATGCGCTAATCTCAGGAAGTACTGGTTCGAATTGAAAAATTATTAAATGTTATATTTGTGTTTAATAGTCCACTTATCAAGGAAAGATTAGCTTTTATAAAATCACGCTGAACAATAGTTGCGATGAATCAGTAGAAAATGGGCGTTCGATGCATGCGCTGCTTTAACGGTTCAGGTTACCCAAGAACTATGATACAAAACTTCTTAAACCCGTTTATAATAACAAAAATTGAAGTGGACGAAGTCTGGTGCTACAGCTGGTAATATATAATTACCAGCTGTTAACATTTATCATTCACCTATTTTTATTTATCTATATTTTATTATATCCATTTTTTTAGATAGGAAACTAACAGTTTTTGTCAAGTTATTGTAACTATATTCATTGAATAAAACACTTACTGAAATCAAGCTGACATTCCTTAGTCCCAAATGAGATAATCTTCTCTCAAGGCCCTTAAAGATTGTTGTTCCTCGGTCACCAGAATTAAAAGGTGAATTATTGCTAAGGTCCAACCAGCGAAGTCTGGGCAATGCTGAGAAGGATCCACCTTCTATTCGCACAAGGTGGTTGTTCGACAAATCTAACCATGCTAAAGACTGAAAAGAAAATCTAGATTGTAAAACAATCCTTAAAAAATAATGAGTAAAAAATCTGACAGTAATAACATTATGATAATAGAAATGAATTGTGGTGGAAATCTCAGACAATAACTGAAAATAAAACTGAGTTAACGACAGTTATGATAAAACATGCAGAAACTGTTATCAAAGTTCATGAAGCTGAAAACAAAATTCAAAGAGATACATAAACCCAATTTATTTAAACACAGAAGAATCACCACGAAACTAAAAGATAGAAAAAGATGCACAGTGCAAAAAGTATGATAACTATTAAGGTTAGTAATGGCATGAACATCTAAATTACAATCTACCTTGTACAAAATATTCTGCGGGTATTGTTTTTTTTGGTGGAAAACTCTCGTGTGATCTCGTCTAGCGGTGTGGTACATGTATTCGTCACTGTAGTCAGGTTCCTCGGGCCAGTATTCGCCCAACTGGTCTGGGTTCTGGCGAGACATGCATGATAGGACAACACATTAGCATACTCACACACTGGCGACAACTACGATAAAACTCTGTTCGAAAAAATACTGAAACATGATCATGGCTCGTGGTTCTGTCTATTTGCATTTTGTTTAAACAATTTCATTTATTTTTATTATATTTTTGCTATTCACGATTGCTCAAATCTCATTTATAGGACACTAACAAATTTTCTTCGTGTAAGATGATCATATTTCTTTAATAGATACTGTATTAGTATTTAATTACATATACAAGAATCAAACGTCATAATCAACTTTACATGTTGCAGATCAAATGCTTATTTTATTATCAAGCAGTTAGTTTTCAACACTTCAAACAGATGCAAAGGGATTTTAGTTTATTTCTAGAATAGATTAAAATAGTAATTACCCGGAATCTTTGTACCAAGTCTCCTAAGCCGACAGCAGGTATGGTATTACCACTCAAGTCCAGTTCGACTAAATTGGAGGATGCAGCAGGTGACAGGCAGTTTGTTGGAATTCTTGACAATAAATTATCAGCTAAGTCTAACCTATAGATGAAAATATTTAATTAATGTTACAGTTGAAGACAGACGCTTTATTCAACAACTCGCAACAGTAGACATTCAACAGTTCTTTCAGGCTTTTATATACTATATTATTGATATAAAAAAAAAAACGGTAATAGGTAACATTACCTTTCCAGAGCTGGTGATGGAATTAGATTATCTGCCAAATTCTTGATATGGTTATTCGACAAATCCACCGATGTTAAAGACTGCATGTCGTGGAATAATTCAACTGGGAGCTCAATTAAGTGGTTATGAGATAAATTAATAATCTGCAATTGAAATATTATTACATTTTATTGTCTGCATATATAGTTGAGTTCTTATCTGAGCATGTCCATGACCAAAAAAAATATACATATATAAATAATAGTAATCATTAATATTTATACGTGATTCAAACAAATTAATAGTCAAATCACCCTGGTAAATTATTTTTACTTTTTTATGTTATTTAAACCTTTTTTAACGGTAATTATTGTTTTTAATTTTCAAACCCAGTCTATTTGTTTATGATTTTCGTTTTAGAGCATATTTGTTGCGCATTTATTGTCCTTTATTAGATGACCTGCATTTAACTATAAGCCTCTGAACAATCTAAGACAACTCAACGAATAAACTCACCTGTAAATTCTTTACTCTTTTGAAACAATCGTATTCCATGTGAAAAATGAAGTTATGTGACAGATCCAAGTATTGTAGCATATGCATAGACCCAAAAACTTCACGGGTTATATTCCTTATTAAGTTATGAGACAGGTGAAGTTCTGTTAAAGTTAAGTCTGCATGCCTGGAAAATAACGATATATTTTTATTTGATTACAATGTTATACCTGTCTAATCGAATTTCCAAAGATATAAAGGCAGAGGGGTATGAATAGTACACCCACATTCTGCTAGCTATGTTCATGTTCTATATAATAGGAAGCGAGCCTATTGCCATCTTGGCACACATGCAGAATCCAGACTATTAAGTCCAGATAAAATTTTGCCCGACCTGGACCTCACGCTAGAATGACCAGGCAGCAGAAAAATACCATATGCATATTTTGGCTTGAATTTAACGTACCTGAAGTAATATGGGGCGATGTATGTAATATTATTATGTGAGAAATCTAAAACTCGGATATTTACCGAGACTGTCCCAAGGCCTGAAAAAGAACGATTCGGTTTAAATCTGTTTTCTCAAGAAGATGCGATTTAATATGAAATCGTTTTGTTAGTAATTATTTCAATAAAAATATAAATAACATTTGCGTCACCTTGAGTTAGTACAAGATCTTCCTCAGTATCAATTAAACCTGTGCAAAAAGCGAAGAGTAGAGAGCAAACAATATTATTATAAGCATAAATAAAGAAAAAGGAAAAAGTTGTAATCGAGAAATAATCAAATAATATAAAAAAAAAACATCTACAAATAATTATAGTATTACTTAAAGTAGAAAAATAAGAAAAGAGCATACTTTCATACATACTGAGGTTTGATGAAAAGTCTTGAGATCCGAAATGATATGATGGAAGTAAGTAGAGGAGGTTAATGATAGAGTTAGTAACGAAAAAAAGAAAGAAAAAATCAAACATAGAAAGTGTAAAAGAGATGCAAACAACAACACCAGTACAACAAAACGAGAGTACAGAAACTCACTTTGAGCTTTAGGTGGTGGGTAGAAGTTCGATGTAAAGAAGCTCGGTGCGTTGGAATCCGTCAATGTAATGATTCTATTGTATGATGCGTTGACTTTCAAAGCTGTCGCTGAGCCCACTTGGTCGAATATCGAGAATTTGAATGTGTCGAGGTTATTGAATGATATGTCCAACCTGGAATTAACGAGGATAGTTCTTAGCGACTTAGAAGGGATACAAAATCAGCCAAGCCCTTTTCGCAACTATGTTGAGGTCGGTTTCTAATTTAACTGATTTTACATAGAGCGGTTGCCTGTCTGACCTCCAAAACCTAGTTACTTGGCAATACGATACCCCTTGGTAAGACTGGTTACTGTTACTTTAGGGGTTCTGACTACCGACAGAAAGGATACACAAAATACACAATAAATTCACTAAACGCCGTTTTTTAGAATATTTTGTTTCTTAATGTTCTCCCTAAAAAAATCTAAATGTAAATCTATCGATAAGATAATTTACACACTGAAGTGTGTAAATTATCTTATCGATAGATTTGTGGTTACAGTTATTATGTTCTTAATAATAAAATTTCTTCAAAACAAACCATTATGTTCTCTTGACAGTCTTGGCGCGAAAAAACAGTATTTACTTACTCAGTAAGAGCAGGTATATTCTGGAAAGCCTCTTCACTAATTTCGTTGATCCTGTTTCCTCTTAGATTGATAATTTTTAAATTATCAAGACTAGTGAAAGCCCTCCTTTGAATGAGCTCAATCATGTTGTCTTCGATTAGAACCTCTTGTAGCTCTTTTAGACCCACAAATGCGTGCTGAACTATTTGTCGTATTTGATTATGGTTAAGGCAGATGCTTTCAAGTTGGTCATGAATGTCACCCTACAAGCAAAAAATGTTGATATCAAAACAATGGTACTTCTTGAAACTACTATTCTGTTTGGCTAACTCCGACTTAGCTGCGCTAAAAACAAAATCGGTTCTATGAATCTAACATTATTGATTAATTTACGTTTGGCTTACGATCCGTGCCTTTCCAGGTGGTCTATTTCTTAGTGTCATATTCGAATGGACGGACCGGATAGAATCGGATGATGTTGTCCTACTACGAAATAGCCATTTAGCTACAATTTTAAGCATTCAATGATATCGTAATAATTCATTATATTTGGCACACCAAATAATAACGTCGTAGTAGGAACGAAGTTTCGGGTGATACGATAAATTTACCAATTCGGAGTAGACCCCCAGTGTATGCTGTCATCTTGTTTCTCTTCGACTTTCCGTACAATGAGAGATCAGTTTATAGCTACTGGATGTTGAATCGTAAGATGTTTTTTTTTAGAACTAACCTGCAACGTTCCTTTCGAGAAATTATCAATATAGTTATCTTGTAAATTCAACCGTTTCAACTTGTATAAGAAATGGAACGATGTATCGGGAACATTCTTCAGCTTATTGTTGCTTAGATCCAAGTATTGCAGTTCAATGAGGGCTTTCAATGGTTCGAACGGTAGTATCTTCACGTTGTCTGCTAGACCATTTGCCATCTTCAGTGTTGTAAGACTGTGCAACTGGAAAGAGAGGAAAAATATACGTGATATTTTTTTTTTATTGTACTTTTTACTCATAAATCCTTAATAATTTTTAAATTCATAATCGTGTCCAGTGTAGAAATGGGTAGAAAGGAACGTTTACTTTAAATCCAAATACAGATTGTGTGAAACTAATATCAAGGCTTTGGCATGAAATCAATCATATGACAGCAATATTTTTTAAAGAATCTATTGATGTTATTTTATGAACAAAAATAACAAAGTACCCACTTAGTAAATATTAATAATGGTAAATACAGAAGGACAATACGTGGACTTGACTTACTCAAGATTTTATACACAGGATTCTTCAAAAACCTACTTCAGACACCAGTCTCTTTCAATAGTGGAATGTAAGTAAAAATTTTGTTATAGTGATGAGAGAAATAAATAAATACTGTACTTCAACAATACAGACTGTCAACTGGAAGCCAGGTCGTGGCGGTGGGTATTTTGTATATTATATTTCTAAGACTCAGTAATCATTTATGTAAGAGTATAAAGTTTATTAAAATATATTTACAACTAACCTCAGCAAAAGCAAATGGATCTATAAACTCGATGTTATTCTCCGATAAGTCAAGGGTCTTGATAGTTCTAACATGCTGGAAGGCACTGGACTCTATCCTCGTCACAGTGCTGCCAAAGATCTTCAGGTCTTCAAGCTCTACGCCAAATTCTAGAAAGTCTTCTGTCCTAATGCTTTGTCGGAGGAGTTTGCTTACTGCTAGGTAGCGGAGAGATCTCATTCTGGAAAGAAAAAAAAACAAAATAAAAACTTTTTTACAAAAAAACAACCGACTTCTAAAAACCACTACAAAGTGAAAAATAACTAATTTCGGAAGTCGGTGTCTTTGGTTTATGTATATTAGTTTTTGACACCGACTTCCGAAATTAGTTATTTTTCACTTTGTAGTGGTTTTTAGAAGTCGGTTGTTTTTTTGTAAAAAAGTTTTTATTTTACACTTTTTAGTTGTGAAAAGTAGGTACTATGTATTCAGTTACATCCGGTCAGACTGGAAGCTGACGCAAATATAGTTGGGAAATGACGTAATTTTGTTTCCTTTAATTTTTACCCGTAATTTTGAAGAATTCTCTCGACTGCCTATGGTCTTCATCATCAGATTTACTGCAGACCATTATTTTAACCCAATGGGTGCTAAGTTCTCATCAATATAAATGAATTAAAACCAAACACTAAGTAGCTACTGCAAACCGTTGAGGAGTTCCCGGAACTGGCCTTTGTCTTCATCATCAGAGCTCTTATGACAGTCACAACCCATGTAGGTGTAAAGTTCTTATCAATACAAATTAATCAAGCCCAAACACAAGGTAGCTGCTATGAATTGTTGAGGAGTTCCTTCGACTGTCTCCCGGCTCCATCATCAGATCTACTCCAGACCTTTATCAAATTGTAGTGCTTTAAAATACTTAATGAAAATACTAAGAAATGCACTAATCGCCCCTACGATTTTTGAAAGTTCCCCTTGATTTCTCTGGTCTTCCATCATCAGATCCTGATGTCCTTATCATGAGACCACCTTGGGAATGTCTTCTTTCCAACAAAAAAAGAATTATCAAAATCGGTTTGTAAACGACGAAGTTATGCGCGAACAAACATAAAAAAAAAAAAAAAGCATATATACGGTCGAATTGAGTAACCTCCTCCTTTTTGAAGTCGGTTAAATATAATTAGGACCAAAAACAATTAAAGAATCTGCACTTTTTGAATAGCAAAAGTTACAAAAAAAGTTGTTTTTCTATGGAGTATCTTTTGCAAGTGTGGGCACAATAGATAACGAAAAGTTATTCAGTTAATTAATTTAAATGTATCGAATTTTTCTTAATATTGTAAAATGTTGGTCTACAAGAATCAATTTCAGTACAGATGAATCTAAAAAGTGGCTCCGAAACACCCACCAATTACCACTTCTTTGTTTTAATTAGATAAATGAAACGGATTACAGTTCTGTGGTTTTCTTAAATCACGGTATTTCATTGTTTAAAAGAAACTAGTAGCTGTTTTGACCGCAGGGATATTGTGGTTTTCCGTGAAATAGTTTTTTTTTTTGATAATGTGCGCAGAAATTAGATGCTAAGGATTCTAGAATTAGTTAGGGTTGCGGTTGATCAAAAGAGAAACCGTGGCCCTGACGCACAGGCAAGTGAAGGAACACGGATGGGTTTTAGTCAGTAAAAGTCTGATACGCTTTTCTGCTTTCTGCTCCGCACTGAGCGGAAGAGATCATAATTATTTCGATGATTTCTCATACACACGAAAAAAAAAATGAGTATAGAGTATTTTGGGGTGAATTTCGTATAGGTATGTTTCAAGTTTCTTCAAGTTTTTTATTTTTGAAAACTACTGTTATACCGACCTTCGGAAATCTTGCAAGTTCATTTCAATGGAGCTGGCGCTGCTGATGTCCAAGGTAAACAGTTTGTATTGGAAGCTGTTGAATGACGTCGTTGCATAGTCCGACGGAGTGGTTGAAGTCAGGAGGTTTATATCCACCTGGAATTTGAAGAATATTTTTTTTTTATTGGGTAACAGATAGATATCAGACTACTTTAACCGATACTAAATAATTAGTTAATTTAATAATAAATTAATTCAATAAAACTTTTAAAATAAAGTGGATGGGATATACTGCTGCTGTGTGATAATTGACCTCTGTGGTTGTGAGTGTTCGTAATTAAAGTCTGTGCTTGTTATCCTGTATACCTATGTTCTTTTATGTATCGGCAGTGTAATTTTGTAAAATCTCACCGTTACAGGTCAAGTGAGCGTGGAGTGAGCTATTGTTGATACCAACTTATGCTCAATTTTTTTTTGTTTCAATGAAAATTAAAAATATTGGAAATCCTCATGGATGTCCGCCGCTAGAACAAATACTGCTTCCGCAGCCCCCGACTGGTGCCGCTCCGCCACTGTTAGCCTCCTCCGGTCAGGGTAAGGGAGTTCAGTAAAAAAATAATAATAGCAATATTTCATATTTGAAATATTGCTATTCATCACTTGTCACTTGCTACACAATTTTATTTCACTGTCAGACAAAAATGTTGATGGGTTTTTTGATAATTTGGCTTTTGACTTTTATTATTACAACAACAAACCCCACCTTATTCTCTCTAAGGTTCAAAAACCTCAAGGAATCCAGCTTATTCAGCATGAACTTGGATATCATTGTGAGGTTGTTCTCAGACAAGTCCAGGCTCTGCAAGCTGTTCTCCAGCCCAGCGAAGGAAGCTGGTGACAGTTCCGAAATACTACAGTCACGAAGCGAGAGAGTTTTGATCTTCGCGTTCCTGAAGGCATCTTCCTGGAAAAAGTAAAAGAAAAGGTTGAAAGACTGTTGCATTTATAGAACATATAAATCCATATTTAAATCTGATCACGGTAATGGTTATACGGAAGAATTCTCAGGGCAATCAAAAAGTTACCAAACTTAAAATCATATATTATGACTATAAGGTACGCGACGGGAAGAACATGCTAAGATTGAAAGTAAAATTTAATTATTTCTTACATTTTAAACAAAACTTTATCCTTCGTATTTCCAAATTCAAAGCAGACACGTGAAGGGTATTATTTATACACAACAGATGCCAGTGATCTCATCAATGAGCTAATGCCTCTACACGTTCCTGGTAATTATCTCCGATTCTCCGCGGTCGGAGACACCGCCTGCTAGCTGTACCTACCTACATGAAGCACGGTGGCCGTGCGTCATCCTCTATTCCTCGCGTTCTTTCTGCAGTGAATAGCCTTATGGAAGCTAACCCGAACTGCGATATATTCGCAGATGAATTTAAAATTTATTCTGGTTTATGTTAATTCCGTTTATATTGTTATTCTGCTTTGTCTTTTTTTTCTTTTCTTTAATAATTATAAATTAGTGCTTGACTGCAATCCCGCCCGATGGCAAGCAGTGATGCAATCGTTGAGTGTAAAGCGCACTAGTTTATTAAGCCTATTCACTTAAAAAACTTAGGAATAGGAAGGATGACGGCAGTTGAGCGAGGTGATGCAATGTTAAACCCAAGACCAACACGACCAAACGATGCTGCGCTAGAGGGAGATTGATCTGGAGACTCTCCACGACCAAATTCCCGAGACAACAACATTTGGCGCATCGTACCCGCCACACATCGCAACACAACTGCTCAGACCCGTCCTCCGTACGGTTTCACCAGACATCATGCCGGAACACGACGAATCGCTTGGCGGCAAGACTTTGTCTGGTGGGTGGTAACTTCCGCCGGCAGCCGATGTTATGGCCTACCACCGAGAAAACTCTTTTGTTTATGTTTTGATTTCTTTTATTATTTGAACTTTATGATGTATTTGTGTTATTTCATTTTGTATTGTTAATGTTATTGGCTTTTGGAAGCCGTATTAACATAAATCCACACTAATATTATAAATGCGATAGTATCTCTGTCTCTCCGGCTTTCAAGCCAAAACTACAATTTTAAATTTAATTACAATCGGTTCACCGATTGTAATTAAATTTGGGACACAGATAGTCTAGAGCCTGAGAAAGGACAGATGCTATATAACATCCCGCTATGTCTAATAGGAACAGGGCAGTAACAAAAAATGTTGCGAAAACGGGGGCAAACGCGGACGTACATATTGCTCCCATTATTTTAACAGGTGCTTATTTTATATCAACACGCGAACAGAGTGGCGGGCAACGGCTAGTAAATAAATAAACGATAAAACTGTTTTTTCTTAATTCATAATTTTAAAGCAACTGCATTCATCATCATCATCATTAACCTTACAGAGATGGATTGAGCGTCCCGTGAGTCACCCCACTTGCTCAATGCGGGTTGGCGACTTCAGACTTAAAGTCTTAAGTCATTGGTGTCCAAGATATACTTAGAAAGTACATATAACTTAGAAAAGTTACATTGGTACTTGCCTGATTCATACTTGAGAGGCTGATGTTTTAACCACTAGGCCACCACGACTACTGCAACTGCATTACCACGACCGATTAGTCACTCGCAGTATGAGTAGAATATCTTTTGTTTCTTGTTGTTTTATCGTAGTTAGATATAGGTTCATCAAACCTTTATACTCTAAAATTTCGCTAGCTAATTACATTAGACCCTACTCTTATTACCACAAAATAGTGTTTAACAGTTGTTTCAACAAAACTTTCTAAACAAGACATTATTGATAGAACTTTGACGTTACACTGACACATAACAAGTATTTAAGTTTTTGTTCCCGTGTGGTACCGAGCTTAGAATATTACCAACCCATATCTTCCCGTGGGTGTCGTAAGAGACAACTAAGGGAACTCAAACCAGGGAAGCGGGCAGCAGCGCTTCTCTGTAGAATATCAAATTCCTGCGATCCCCAACCCGCCAAGCGTGGGGATTATGGCAAACCCCAAATGGAATAAAAGCCTTGGTGAAGGCCTTAGTCTAGCAGTGGACCCCTACAAGCTGACAAGAGGAAGAAGCTTTTGGAGTAAGACTCCAAATATTTTATTTTTATTACAAAGATAGTAAATTACTATTCGTAGGTGTGGATTTTGTTTATCAAAGAACCTTTTTTTTTTTTTATTGTTAGCTAAAACGGTACAAAACCAATTACATTAACTAACATAGAGACAAACAAATAAATAATGAACTTAAAAACTACCACTAAAACTAACCTGGAATAGTGGACTCTCTCGCATACTTTCTTTCACAGAAGACCAAACATACACGCATAAGTTTCTTCCATTCATCCGCAAACACATCACATTCAGGGTTGGCCATCAGAAGGGCATTCAGCACTTTTAGGGTACGACAGACCGGGGATTCAGCTCTGGCTACCGTTTTTGCGGGGAGTTGGGCAAAAAGATTGTGCCTGCGGCTTAGACGATGTCCGACATATTTGTCAGGCACAAATAGTCGGCAGAAAAAACCATGGAGCTCTGGGCAGTCTATACGTCCCCGTAATGTCTTACAAGCTACGGTAAGCTGGTCAAAGCCTCTTCTCACTTCCAAAGAGTTAAATCCCAACATCCCTAAGAGATAGTTGGTGGGGTACATAAAGGGAAAAAAATGGTATAACCTCTGGAACCTTATTTGACATTCTCGATCAAAATCCGAAAACCTCCACACTTTGGTCGGAAACGCAAGACTTTACGAGCAGATGTGTACTTTAAGTTATCCCTAAGATCAATGGTACAGTAAAACTTGGGAGAGAATTTTTTTACGATATTGAACCTCTTTACGATGTAAAGCGTAATGCTATACATATTGCTTTTCGCGGAAAAATATACACGGTCCCTGTTAATGTTTTGACTTTTATTGAGTGGTGTGGCCCTAATGTCATTCTTAGTGTTAAAAATAAAAGGTTTCTTTTGGCTCATCGAATTTGGCAATTAAATTGCTGTAGTTATGAAAAATACAATTTTTTCTGTAAGATTGGTACTATATCTATAAGATGCATTTTGGAGGATCGCCGGGCCGGAACAAGCGGCGATAGACCAAAGAAGTGCTGGCATGACGTTTTAAGAGATGACATGCGTGCCAACAATCTCTCACCACAGGATGCTAAAGATCGCACGAAATGGAGGAGAATGTGTAGGAAAGCGGACCCCGGGCTCGAACGCGAAAGCCGCGGATGCAACCGAGATAAACGCTGAGATGATGATGATGATGCATTTTGAAGGGTGTGCGCTAGAATTGCATGACTTAATCCCGCCATCGGACGACCCATCGTACGGCGAGACCCTTTGCGTTGTTGGGACCGCTACGATTCGGACGAAGCGTTTCGCCTCGTTTTTTATACCGCGTACATCAAAAGGCTGGAACAATTTGCCAGCGGCGGTTTTTCCGTCTGACTACAATTTAAGTATCTTAAAGGCTAGAGTGAATAGGCTCTTAATAAACTAGTGCGCTTTAACGTCAACGATTGCATCACTGCTTACCATCAGGCGGAATCACGGCCAAGCACTAGTTTGGTATGTTAAAAAAAAAAAAGATAACGTTAACAAAATTTTATGTAAAATATTACTTACTCTCAACGCGTAAATGGTGTTTCCGTCTAAAGAAGTTGAATTTAAAATGTTGAAGTACTTGAAGGAGCCAGGATACAGGATCTTGATAAGGTTGTTATCCAATCTGTAAACAGAATAAAAAACCATTTTAAAATTTGTCTTTTATAACAAATATTACCAGAAACATTGATGCTGCCTGCATCTATCGGCTTCCCGCGACTTTCAACAGGTCATCGGTCTACCTTAGCGGGTCTACCTTATTCCCTATGCTGCGTCTTCCGGTACGTGAACGCCATTCCAGAACCTTACTGCCCCATCGGCCATCGGTTCTACGCGCAATGTGGCCCACCCACTGCCAATTAATTTTAGCGACTCGAAGAGCTATATCGGTAACTAGGCTTCATCTGCGGATCTCTTCATCTATACTTAATATACTAAATATAAATAAACTAGCTAAAAGAAAAAAAAAACTTACTTCAAAGAGTCTAAAGACAATTTGATTCCATTCAGGTCATGAGCTGGTGGAACTTGTTTGATTAAGTTATTGGACAGGTCCAAGAACCTCAGCTGACGCAGCGGTGATAACTCCTCGTAAGGAATGTATGCTAGTTGATTATCTCCGAGAAGAAGCTGGAATTGACAAAAATGGAGATGTAAAAGAAAAATCATAGCATATTATAACGTTTAAAATGCTAGTAGTCGTATCTAGTTAGACATAGACAACCTTTAGCCTTAATATGTTAGAGATAAAGTTGAAATTCTAATAAAGAAACGTGACAGCTTGTAGTAGCTTGAGGTGCCTAAGCCAGTATTTTTTTGCCTGTAATTAGGCCAAGGTCAGGCTCTTGCAATCTATATTAGCAGCAGAAACACATTTTTATTTTATTTTCGTGAAAATTCTTGGACCAATTCCGAAATGATTGGAAAATTCTTAAACCAAAGGAATTTGGAAAAATCGATTTTTAATGCTTTATTTGCAAATCTCCAGCTCTGTATTAAACCATGACTGTAGAAAGACGAAATTGCTACTCTACAACTTCATATACTACGCTTTCATATTTCTTGTCCTTGAATTATCAAGTAGTAATTCCCTTTTCATAGAGCTCCAAAGTGACACAAGCAATAAATATCCATTGAAGTTAACATCCACAACTGGAACAATTTACCTGCGGCGACTATAACTTCTTCTTCTCTTCTTCTTGTCTTTAAGGCTAGAGTGAATAGGCTCTTAATAAACTAGGGCATTTTACCATCAACCATTGCATCACTGCTTACCATCAGGCGGGATCGCGGTCAAGCATTAGTTTATAATGTTAAAAAAAAGTCTCAACATACCCTATTCAGTCTGCTCATTCCATCACGAAACACGCCACTATCGATCACAGATAGATGGTTTCCATGAAGATCGAGGGTCTCCAACATAGGCAAGCTGGAGAAGGCATCTAGAGGCAGGTTCGCTATCGAATTGTCTGCGAGAATCAACGTCGTTAAAGTATGTTCCAAACCTCTCCAGTTGTCACCTGATATGTCTGTTATTTCGTTCCCTGGAAACATTGGAGGAGAAATTGTATAAACGTAATGGTTTTATTCAGGCATCTCGTATATATTATATCAACTAATGGGATATTTGTTGGACTTTAAATACTACTGAGTCACTTACTCCAAAATTAAATTTTATATTTTGTCAGTTTTAATAAAATTTGGTTGTTTCTTTACTAAATATAGGTCTCTACATTGTACACAGTCTACAGTCTACACAAGGCATTAATCCTTAAATATCCTCGGAAAAGCCCTTTTTGTATCGAAGACTTGTGATTTATTGCTACTTATTTTATTTTCTTATGAGTCTGTGCACTACAGTGTAGAGACCTAGAAAAAGAAAAAAAAAAGAAGAAAAAGGACAGAAAAAGGCTTAGGCTAACTGATTAGCATCGAATAAATCTCACATGTCTATCAATATTCGCTAATTTATCTCACTCCGACGTCATCCAAAATCTCAATCATATTTATAAAACACGACACACAGATTTTTCTTTCAAAACTCCCATCCAAAATTTGATCAAAACTTGTGAAATCTTGCTCCACTTGAACAGAAATTTGATTTACAAAATTTAGCCCCAATACTACTCCAAAATTTGTACCAACAACTGAAATCGTACTAGAAATTCTAAGTATAAATCACCTGTCAGATCCAGAAGCCGCAGTTTCTGCAAGTATCTTAGCGACCTGCTGGGCACAGCCGTCAATTTGTCCTGTCGTAGTTCTAATTCCCACAGTGTATTGTCGAGACCGTAGAACGCCTCTTCATGGATACTCTCTAGCGGGTTCTCGTTGATTGCAAGACGATACAAGCCTGAAATTAATCTTCGTCGTTAGATTATCTATAATAAATTAGTTGTCTATTTATCTTATCTTCTATCTATATACATCTCCATCAAATCCCCAATCACTCCATCCAATTAACGCTGAAATGATGATGATCATCATTTCAGCGTTAATTCCAGTCGCATTCGAAGCTGTTTCAGCTTTGGAGTCTGGGGTCTGCTTTACCAGTCTAACTGCTGATTTTGGCTAAACTTCGAATTTTTCCGTGAAGCGACTGCCGCCTGACCTCCACAACCCGAAGGCGATATCGAAACATTGCAGTTAGACCAATTTTTGGACTTTTGAGGGCTCCGCCAACCCGTAACAACTGCGATTAGTTGTTCGTATGGCAACCGGGACCAACGGCTTAACGTGCTTTCCGAGGCACGACCAGACCAGTGCAAATATTCATATTCATGCATACAAATATTTGCACTGAGCGGGGATTGAACCCGCGCCTCCTTGCGCAGCGGCCGCGATCTCTACCGCTACCCCACGGAGGCTGTCTATCTATATACATCTGTTCTTCTTATTTGAACTGAAATAACATTTAAATTCATATCTGCTCTTTTATCTACAAATATCCGTTGTTCTTATTTATGTGTAAATGTAATAATGTGTGTAAAAATAGTCTTTGCTTTTATAAACTCATCATCGGGCTTAACAGTATAAAGGTATGAGGAACAGTATAAAAAGTTTATTTAACCTCAATAATAAAACGGATAATTATCTGTTTGGTAAGAAGACCATTCCATTCAAAAATCTCATGCAACAGGCATGATGTTTCCAAGTGTAATCTAGGAGTGGTAAATTAGTGAGTTTGTAAATAGGGAGTAATCCTTGGAACAAAAACATTTTTAAAGAAACTAATAACAATTAGAACGAATCCATGCGGGTGAAACCGCGGCTCAGCTAGTGCGCTTTGATTGAAGATTAAGATATTAAGTGTTAATTAAGCTGTAATATGGTCCCAAGGGTACTTTATCGATATGATTGATATCCTTTGAAGGGTATTTCCTTAACGGGCTCTTATATTAACTTTGAGTTCATTATTAACATTATCGTTAAGAGGCAAAAAGGTATTTCAGTCTGTTACCCTCGAGGGCATAGATAATGAGATGAGTATTAAAAAGTTACAGAAAGCCGAAATCTGAAAACTCCTACGGCAGTGTACCTCATTAACATAATTCTTTAATTTCAATATTTAAGTCAGAAAAAGGTATAGATTCGATCCTTTTGCAGCAATTCTTTGCTGAAAAGAATTTGATGATTGAACAAAATACTATCGCTTTATTTCATACTAGCTGCGTCCCGCGATTTTACCTACATAAGTCTCAATCCCATAGGATAATCGAGTTCGGTAGTATCGTATATCATAATCCAGGTCACGGTGTATCCATGTGTCAAACTAAATTAAAATCCGTTCAGCCGTTTTAGCGTGAAACCTTATAAAACAAACATACACCAACTAAAATCTGTAATAGTGTAGTGTATATAGATACATTATGTATATAGGTTCAGACATATTACAAAGCTTTGTAAGTCGCGGGTGATATCACTGGGCCACCGCTACTCTTTACATAACATAATCAGCCTGCAGCCCGGTGAGAGGGACAAGTGACATCTACCAAGTCGACCCGGGCCCGCGTAGTAGAATACGGCCCACTCCCTCTCACCTAGAGGAGGCCTGTGTCCTAGTAGTGGGGACATTATAGACTGAGTATGTATGTACAAAGCTGTTGCTGTAAAATGTCGCTTGGCTACTTATGATTCAGTGGAGAGGCGTGCAAAGAGGCTCATTGGCGACCCAGATTTAACTGGAAACGATTTCCAAAGACTGAAGCACAGGCGTAGAGTAGCAAGCCTTTCGGTGTTCTATAGGATGCATTTTAGAGAGTGTGCGAGGGTACTGCATGATTTAATTCCCCCATCCCCGTTCCACCATCGGACGACCCGTCCTACGACGAGTTTCCACCCTTACGTTGTTAACACCACTACGATCCGGACGAAGCGTTTCGTCTCCTCTTTTATACCGTGTACATCGAGGGACTGGAACAATTTGCTTCCATGTGTTTCCGTCGGACTACAATTTAAGTGTCTTCAAGGCTAGAGTGAATAGGCTCTTAATAAACTGGTGCGCTTTACCATAAACGCTTGCGTCACTCCTTACTATCAGGCGTGATCACGGTCAAGCACCAGTTTATAATTTAGATATATAAGAAACTTTTTTACAAAAAAACAACCGACTTCCAAAAACCACTACAAAGTGGAAAATAACTAATTTCGGAAGTCGGTGTCTTTGGTTTTGTTTATTGGTTTTTATACACCGACTTCCGAAATTAATTATTTTTCACTTTGTAGTGGTTTTTGGAAGTCGGTTGTTTTTTTGTAAAAAAGTTTTTATTTTACACTTTTTAGTTGTTAAAAGTACTATGTATTCAGTTGCATCCGGTCAGACTGGAAGCTGACGCAAATATAATTGGGAAACGACGTAATTTTGTTCACTTTAATTTTTACCCGTACCTAAGTATTCCCTCAACTGCCTATGGTCTTCATCATCAAATTTACTGCAGATCATTATTTTAACCCAATGGGTGCAAAGGTCTCATCAATATAAATGAATTAAGTCCAACCACAAAGTAGCTACTGTAAACCGTTGAGGAGTTCCCGGAACTGGCCTTTGTCGTCATCATCAGAGTTCTTATGACAGTCACAACCCATCTAGGTGTAAAGTTCTTATCAATACAAATTAATTGAGCCCAAACACAAGGTAGCTGCTGTGAATTGTTGAGGAATTCCTTCGACTGTCCCCGGCTCCATCATCAGATCTACTCCAGACCTATATTAAATTGTAGTGCTTGTAAATACTTAATGAAAATGCTAAGAAATGCACTAGTCGCCCCTGCAACTTTTGAAAGTTCCCCTTGTTTTCTCTGGTCTTCCACCATCAAACCCTGATATCCTTATTATGGAACCACCTTGGGAACATCTTCTTTCCAATAGTAAAAGAATTATCAAAATCGGTTCATAAACGACGAAGTTATGCGCGAACAAACATAGAAAAAAAAAAGCATATATACGGTCGAATTGAGTAACCTCCTCCTTTTTGAAGTCGGTTAAAAAAAACTTTACCGAGAATTGCAATAAAATGAACAGCTACACTTCAATCTCGTTTGTAAAGCTGCAGAGCTTTTAAAAAGATAAGTCTCTCAAACTCAAGTATTAATGCGTCAAAATCTGCTTACTCCGCTCATCCACAATAGGCGGATATAAGCGTATCAGGGCGAGCGTCACATATTCAAACGATTTACTTATTTACCAGTATGAAACGCTGAGGATTAAGACAGACCTACCCTTATTATATTTACCGTGTCAGTCGCAACCGGCGGCGCTCAGTCAGCGCGACATGAGAATTTATGTTGGTTATATCAAATATACATGTTTTCGGCTTAATCCAGTTGGCTTTTGTTTTTGTATTTTCCTTGTTTCTAGGCAGTTCTGGGGCATTACAATGAATAATTTGGAATAATATAGAAATCGGTTTTTTTGTGGGGTCCCACAAGGAGGAGAGAGTTTTCGGTAGCATTGATTTGGTGCTGTTTATTTAGCTCTGCTTGTTTTGTTGTAATGTTTACTCAACATCTAGAGGAAACCGGGACTTTAAGTCTAAAATCGCCAAACCGCATTGAGAAAGCGTAGTGATTACGCTCAATCCTTCTCTGTATGATGATGAGACTTTTTTTATTTGCTCTCGCAAACCTAAATCAAAACACTACCGCTATTGTGACGCTGATTGGGATAAATACCGGTTCTTTCTTGACCAAAAGATCCCACTAACCTTAAAGGTGTTTAAAGCCGAGGCGGAAATCTTTTTGCTTTTTGCTTTCAAAAGTTGACATTCTTAGGAACGATATTTGGTGGCTGGTTAAATCATTACAACCTAGATCACATTCAATACCTTCACTCAAAACACCCGAGGGCACTTTTACAACTAAGATCCCTGAACAATGCGATGCTTTAGCAGATGCTTTTGTGATGAACATAAATCTTACTCGTGACTGGATGAGTGAGTTTGTCGAAAAGGACATCCAGTCAGCTATTATTATGATGTTGTCATAGATGAAAAATACCTATCTGTGCGGTCAACCTAAGTCTGGAAAGTCTTATGTAAACTCAGGACCAGGAAGGCTTTAGGTAATGACGGTATACACAACCTTATGCTTAAAAATCTGCCACACAAATGTATGGCGTTTCGTACAAAAATTTTCAACGGTTGCTTCAAATTTGCATATTTCCCCAATATGTGGAAAACTGCAAAAGTTATCGCACTTAAAAACCTGGAAAAGACACCTCTTTACCAGTAAGTTATAGGCCCATTAACCTTATTCCTGTTCTAGGTAAGCTATTTGAGGTTATGATTAATAATCGCTTTCTGCGTTGTTCGGATCAGCTAGTTTTAAATGAACAATTTGGTTTTCATTCCACTCATTCCACATTACAATAATTGGCTTGAGCATCTAACCACATTTCCTATCGTCTTAATCTTAGGCAGTCTACTGGAATGTTCCTGCTGGACATCGAAAAAGCCTTCGACACTGTTTGGCACACATGCCTGTTATACAAACTCGTCACTTACGGCATTCCAGTGAATTTTGTAAAACTTATTAAATCCTAAGTTATTAACAGACAGCTTACGGGTCACATTGGTTCTGAGAGGTCTTCGTCCCGGTCGGTTCCGGCAGGAGTTCCTCAATTTGCGGTGCTCAGTCCCTAGCTCTTTATATTATTAAATTTGTGAGTGATAATCCTGTGCAGATCCGTGCACATGGCCTGTTTTACTGACGATACAGCATCGTACACAAGCGATTATTGTATCGACATTATAATTAGTAGACTTCAGTTGTCGCTTGACCTACTTCAATCATGTTTTAACAAGTGGAAGCTGAAGTTAAACGAATCCAAGACTAAGGCGATACTTTTTACACGCCAACGCGCTACTCCAAAAAGAAAATCAATAAATATAAATAATCCCATGGAGTACTGAAGTTCGCTATGTAGGTGTAAAAAGCTTAACTGGACAATACTTTTAATAAAGGTGCCCAAGCAATTGGTTCTCTTAGTCCTATACTTAATCGTAAAAGTAAGCTCAGCGCTAATGTTAAACTTAGGTTATATACGAGTCTAATTAGACCTTGCATAGCTTATTCGTGTCCGGTATGAGTATGAAGCAGCACTTCTCACTCTAATTAAAAGTCGTTACAAATACTTCAAAATAAAGCTGTTGAAATTGCCTAAAATACTACAGTTTAAAACTAACCTCAGAGTACTATAAACTTATGAAAAATTACCTAGCATAACTAAATTTATCCTGAAATTGACTCGCAAATTTTACAACAAAAATAAGGGTCATCAAAATACATTGCTTGCTAACATTGGTCAAATTGAATTGGAAGACTTGTGACATTTCGATTGATACGGTACTTAGAAGCTTCCCCGTCACTAAGTATTTTTTGAACACAATACTGATAAAGAGTCATAGCTGGGCCGTACACGACATCTCAAGATCAACTACTAGATGCCAAAATCTCAACAAAACCATAGAGTAAGTAGATTAGGTAGGTAGGATTAGTTGTAGATAGTAAGAGAAAAGGATATAAGATTCATTGATAAATTTGCGTGTGAAATTTAAACCGTTGTTTGAGGTTCAGCTAATTCAACTACAGTACAACTATTGCGAGGTTCAATGTTTAACGAAACTTTTACTAGAAGCTATTTCTTCTGAAGGTTATGTAACAAAGTTTGAATTTAATAATGTAGGTTGTAAAGTATACTATTATCTCTTCCAGCAAAGTTATTGTCTGCTCTCTGAGAAGGTGGAAGTAATGCGAGCACTAAATTTTACGCTATTTTCGTTGTTATTAAGTAATGTTTCAGTTCATAACTAGCCTATAATGTTCCCATTCTTGGGATAGAAGCCTAGGTGAGAGGGAGTGGCGGGCGCTGTGCGGGTTGATAGATGTCACATGTCTTTGATGTTTGGCCTTTAAGACATGCCGGTTTCCCCACGATGTTTTTCTTCACCGTTATGAGAGCAGTGGTGATGAAATAATTTACATAAAGTAAATCTTCTGATGTGGTTTGTGCCACTAGGCTACCACTGCTATCTGTATGTTTCACTTATATTCTTTTATTTTGATGCTACTAATAGAGTTACAAGGACTTTGATGAATGAATTCAGCACATGGTTCTAGCGTTAAAAATGTTAGTCGATTAACATAATATAAGAACCAGCATTTTTTATTTTAATTACCCTCAACATATCTCTTCACTTGCTAGTTCAGAACCAGTACTGGACCTATGGGTAATAGGTTTTGCGTCGATAAACCTGGCACTATCTCTAATACCCATTATTGCACTTGTTAAAGCATTAACTACATCCATGAATCTGGGGTTTGGACGATAAAATCGTAAAACTTAACGGCAAATTGCTTTTCGCTTGCCATTGGCTATTTGGCTTGCACTTAAGATGCAATAAATGAACCATACTAGTAAATGGATATATCGTTTACAGCACAAAAGACTTGATTCCACGTTTTATATCCACTAGCAATAAAACTATTTCTCAACAAAGGCCAATATCAGAAGTTTCTACGTCCTTCTAAAATGTCATCTTTTTCTGATATTCGATAAATCTCATCATATCTATTGCATTCCGCTCGCGGTCTCGCGTTCAATCACGCAAAGCGTTTCAAACTTAGACTAGGGAGATATTTAGATGTATATAGTTACTAGCTTTCCGCCCGCGGCTTCGCCCGCGTGGAGTTCGGTTATATCGCGCTTTTTAGATTTCCCTCCGGGATAAAAGGTAACCTATGTTCTTTCTCAGAGTCTAAAGATTGTCTGTGCCAAATTTCATGAAAATCTATTGAGAGGTTTTAGCAGGAAAGCGTAACAGACAGACAGACAGACAGACAGACAGACAGACAGACAGACCGACAGACAGACAGACAGAGTTACTTTCGCATTTATAATATTAGTATGGATTGTGTAACGGTATTTTATTGATATTTGATGTCAAGTCTTTTCATCCGTTCCCTAATATTTTTGAAGGCGATGTTCTATGAGACTGTCAATCCATCCTGTCAAGCACACCTTTCTTCTACTGACCTGTAGCTTGAAAAAACTGTGGTTCCAAATCCCGAATCCGGTTTCCAGTCAGCTGCAGCATGAAGACTTTGGAACTGTTGATAGTGCTAGGTACCCTCAGGATCGGCACGTGGTTGCAAGTGACGATGCCTAAGTCTCCAGCTGGCTTCGAACAGGAGCATAATGCTTGGAACAGACATGGTGGATGACCTTGGTCTACGTGGAGCTGAAAGAGAAGAAATTTGAGTGGTTAGATGTCGTCAATAAATAGTGGGTTAGCATGGGGAACCGGCGACTGTGAAATAATGGTTTAAAACACACTTTCGAGTTCATCATCATCTCAGCGTTAGTCCTAGTTGCATCCGAAGCTTTTTTAGCATAGGAGTCCGCTTTATTAGTCTAACTGCTCATTTTGGTTAAACTTCGATATTTTTCTTGATGTGATTGCTGTCTAACATCCTACCTGGATGGTAGGATGGTACAGGCGCATAATCTATAATAAGCTCAAAAAGTGTGTGGGCCCAAGGAATTTTTCTCTTCAAGGGCTGAAAACTATGAAGGCATTTCAGCGAATGAAAAGAGAAATGTACCTTTCAGCTGACCTCACTAACCTGAGCACGTCACGAAAGATAAGTGCCAATTTTCAGCCAAATTTGAATAAATGGCTTTTGATTTTGCGAGCAGACCGCCCTACTCAAAACTTTTCACAAAGTTTTATACTACATTTCATGTTGGGCCAAATATGTGAGCTGTCACGCCCTTTATACCTGCGACTTTTATTTAGGCAAGTAATAAGTTCTTACTTATTTACATTTCTATTTTAATCATATTTAATTTTTTTTTTTTTGGTTTGCTAGTATTTAAGCGTGACTAAAAAAATCACAATTTATTGTGTTTTCTTTTGTTCATTACTATACATAGTATTGCATAAAGTTATGTGTATTTTTTAAATTAAAAGTCAGCTGTGCTTCTTGGGATTTTGTTCCGCCACTTCTTCTTCCCAGTTCGTTCAGAAGTTCAAAAAATGCTGATTCTCAACCTAATTTCAACAAATGGCTTTTGATTTAGATTTTCACCACGGGCGCCCGAGTCGTGACGACAGTTAAATCATATAACCCAATCACACGTGATCATTATCTGAAAGATGCATTATATCGATGAGTAGAAAGACATTTATACTAGGTATTTCTTGATGCTGGAACGGTTTTTTCACAAGTCCGTTTTGCATCTCTGTGATGTATTTTTTATTTTTATTTAATTACTTTAGAAGAAAAATAGGATATATTGTAGCACTTTACTGGCAAAACTCTTTACAGAGACCTACAAAAATGTCAACATCAAACTGGAAATAAGTCCAGTCCAATCAAAAACTTTCCTAAATAAAGCCCTATTCTATTAAAACCATTCAAAACAAAACAAACAGATCGATAGCCATATCTTAAAGAGCCAAATTAAATGGCCGCCGCCGTATCTTAACTGGAGATGAACATTCATAATTTGTAGACGTTGTTGTTCACAAGAATTAAAGTGAACGATGATAACAGTGTTACAAAAGATCCACTTTATTAAAGACTTGTCTAGTCATCCATCAAATTTTGTTATTGTATGAGATAGAGGCTTTTGTGTGATCTCGAGTTCACAGGTCCACCGGCCCAAGATTATATTTGTGTGTTTCTGAGTGCATTAGAATACTAACATCCAACATGGTCATTATCCAACAAACGATTTGAGATACCTACATATTTGTAATGTATTCGTAGTGGCTCTGCATTCTTTAAGTATTTGCGTTTTCATTTAAAGTTAACATTGAATGTTAAATATCATTTCAATTTGATGTTAAATACACATTAGCCAAGTTTTCAAAAGGTTTGGATATTATTGAAATTGTTTAGAAATATTGCAATGCATTCAGTATTGTATTCAATTTTTTCTACGACCATTTGGTAATTTGCTAAATACATAACCAGTAAACTCCGTTTCGCTTCGTGGAACGTTGGCACGCTAACTGGACGCGCGAGAGAACTGGCCGAAACTCTCCACAGGCGAAGGGTGGCCGTCGCGTTCCTGCAGGAGACTCGGTAGAAAGGCAGCAGATCCCGGCTTATTGGGAATGGCTACAAGCTGATCTACACGGGTGCACCTAGTGGGAGAAGTGGGGTCACCGTGGTGTTGTCTGACGAGCTCCAGGATGACGTTTTGGAGGTAAATCGCATCATTGATCGGCTAATGTCGGTGCGGGTAATGGGGTCAATGGGGTAATAACCCACTTGATAAGTGCCTACGCTCCGCAGGCCGGGTGCGGTGACGCCGAAAGGACGTTGTTCTGGAGCCACCTCGAAGGATTACTTCGCGGGATCCCGTTATCCCAGGGAATCGTTCTGGGTGGTGATTTGAACGGTCCTGTGGGTGAGAAGTGTGACGGGTTTGAGCGTGTTCACGGTGGCTTTGGGTACGGTAGCCGCAACGCGGAAGGGGACAATATTCTCCGAACGTGTGCGGCCGCCGACCTGGCAATTGTGAACACCTATTTCAAAAAGAAACCGGAGCACCTTGTTACCTACCGGAGCGGGAGAAGCGCTACCCAGATCGACTTCCTACTAACTAGGAGACACCATATCGGCAATGTAGCCAACTGCAAGGTCATACCCGGTGAGAGTCTTACTGCACAACACCGTCTCCTTGTCATGGATCTCTACGTGAAGGCCCAACGTAGGCGTGTTGAGCACTGCCGACGCCAGATCCGGTGGTGGCTGCTTGATGAAAATAAGTACCAGGAGTTCGCTTCGGTTATTGGCGACAAGTGTGCTGGTACCGAGGGAGAATCTGCCCAAGATCACTGGGACAGAATCCAGGCAGCTATTACTAAGGCGGCGCGGGTGGTGCTCGGCGTGTCTAAGGGTGGTCGCAAAAGTGACAAGGAGAACTGGTGGTGGAACGACACAGTCCAGAGGGAGACAAGGGTGAAGAAAGCCCTCTTCAAAACGTGGCAGGCGATTGGATCTCCTGAAGATCGCGACGCATACAAGGATGCCAAACGTGCCACTAAAAGAGCTGTAGCCAGAGCCAGACGAGACAACTTGCAACCGCTCTACGAGAAGTTGGAATCGTCTGAGGGGCAGAAGATTGAATTAATCGCGCTTGCTTATAACTATAGTTGCCAAAGTTCAAAAAGTCTTGTATTTGTTCAATAAAAAGGTGCTATCCAGTTACCACAAAAAGTTAACAACCATCACAACAAAAACACAAAATGGATTGGTATACGATCCAAAAGTTTCATGTTTCGGTTTTTATACATATTGCGGCAGCCGGTAAGTAATAGCGGCTTTAGGGGCGTATTAAGAATCCCAAAAAACCCTCCTCTGTGGGTGTTTTCGCCTCAATTTTGCGTAACATAACACATGTACTTTCGGGGTACGGTTTCGTTAATAATTTCGAGGGATCCACTGAGTACATAACATACGTTTCGGGCCTGATTCGAAAACTCATGATTAAGTTTTGCTGACGTCTGGATTTGCCATATTTGGATTTTTACAAGCGCCTAGTGTAAGTCTCGAGCAATGTTGCGTCCTTGTTAGTTGCTAGTGTACCATGTGTCTTGTAGGAACTAGATTCCAAAATGGCTGACAGACTCGATACGAGGTGGAGGACTGTGCTGTGGCGCCTATACAACAGTGGGCTGCGATAGGCATGGTGGTATTTAATGATGATTTTTTTAAATCGTCAGGATTTTTTGAGGTACACTCAAAATAAAAAAAAAACAAAGTTATGCATTCTTATTAGGCACAGTACTTTTTGAACGTCAATCCATACTGATATTATAAATGCGAAAGTGTCTCTGTCTGTCTGTCTGCCCGGCTTTCACGCCAAAAGTACTGAACTAATTGTAATGAAATTTGGTACACAGATAGTCTAGAGGCTGGGAAAGGACATAGGCTATATAACATACCGCTATGACCAATAGGAGCAGTAACAAAAAATGTTGCGAAAACGGGAGCTAACGCTGAGGTACTACATATTGCTCCAATTATTTTAACAGGCGCTTATTTTATATCCACTGAGCTCTTTTTGTCTCGCGTCAATTTTTGAGTCGCGGGCAACAGCTAGTATTACATAAGACAGTCCCCCAAAACGCCCACCCATCGACACTTCCTAGTGCTTTCGCTGATTTGCATATAACTAATCAGCTTACTAATACCTATAATAACAATACGTCAATTTAGATAGCAGTGTAAGTCATTAAATTTAAAATAAAATAGCTAAGGTACAATGCAACAGCCATCTATACCACATACATATCTAATACTTTACATAGGTATACAAATGAATATAAAATTTAAGTGTATGTTAATATGTAATAACAAAATAACAGCTTTTACAATGTGTGTATGAATAATATGCTTACGGAATTAAGGAACAACAATAAAAACTTTTGTCTGTCTGTTTGTATCGGCTAATTTGCGTAACGGCTGCAACGATTGAAATATACTCTACTTTTTATCACACACGCTCCAGTAAAAGCTGTAATAATAATACATAAATAAAAAAGAAAACTAATAGCAGTGGCGTATACAATATGTAAAGAAAACCCTGTCCGATCCGTGAAGGTATTGTTAGGTATCGATAACTGATTCTACTAATGCCCACAAAGACAGGCTAAACTTAAAAAAAATCCCCCTAAAAAAATAAATATTATTTCGCAAAAAAAGGTAACTTAATACATGTGCGATAAGCAACCCCTTCCGCGGGCGGCGGGGGGCAGGGCACGCGTCACCTGTGACGTGGTCGCGTCGCTATTCGCTTATAATAATAACGGTGTTGTCACTTTTTTTAAAATTACCAAATTTCGGGGAAATTGGAATTAATTCCCGGGAAAAAAGGATTATTTCAAAATTCATTAGTATTGTTACTATGATGATTATGTAAAATTTTATATTATATTTGGTCAAGTGTTTACCTAACCTTTATTATCCTTATGGGTCGGACAGGGTTTTCTTTACATATTGTATAGTAAAACTAAGTTTCATATCTAAATGGGGTGTAGATTTTTCCTAAAGGTAGACATTATAATTTTTACTAGCTGCGCCGCGCGGTTTATCCCGCAGAGGTTTCGATATCTTTTTTTTATACAGGATGTATCTGACATCGTAACGCAAACTTCGCGAAAAGGCTAGACCGCATGTCACTAATAAAATTATGATAGTCATTTATGTCGTTAATGAACGGTTACAGAATACACAGTGTTTAAAAAAAAGTGTCGGCTTGGCTTTTGAACGTTGCAAGCGTGCCGCCGTGCGAGTTTTTAGGTATGACGTTGATCCCTGATGTGAACTCTATTAAATCAGCTGTTAAGATCGTTTTTCGGGTTTTGTTTTCATTGCGCTTTTTTATGTAATTAGCGAATTACTACTTTAAAATCTTATTGGGTTATAAAAGTATAGCAATTGTGAATGGTCTGAAGTGAAAAAAAAACTACATTAATTTTTTTTTAAATCATGAAAAAGCCGACGAAAAATTCCACCACTGGTTCAGAATCATGTACTGGATCCATGGTACTCGTTTGTGCGTCGATGTCAGATACACCCTTTATGTTCCATTCTTTTTGGTATTGGTCAGCGTGATGTTATATAGTCTAAAGCCTTTCTAGGTTAATGGGCTATCCAACGCAAAAATAATTTTTCAAATCGGACCAGTAGTTCCTGAAATTAGCGCGTTCAAACAAACAAACAAACTCTTTAGCTTTATATATTAGTACAGATTTGCTTAACATCCACCCTGTTTGTCTGGCACCGAGTCATAATAGCAGTAATTAAATGATATTGCTTTTCTAATACCTACTTGACAATAACGATAATACATCTTCTAGCGTTGTATTAAATTATATATTAGATGTTCATCATCATCATCAGATAAAGTCCACTGCTGGACATCGGCCACCCCCAAGGCTTTCCAAAAAGAACGGTTGGTCGCGGCCTGCATCCAGCGCTTCCCTGCAATTTTGGTCAGATCATTCGACCACCTAGTCGATGGGTGCTACGACACTGCGCTTACTGGTACGTGGTCGCCATTCCAGAGCCTTTCTTCCCCATCGCATCTATGACCATATCTGCATCGGCCCGGTGATATGTGCCCCGCCCACTGCCACTTCAAAGAGCTAATCCGCTGGACTATGTCGGCGACTTTCGTTCTTCTACGAATGTCCTCATATACTAAGATCACTTACATATCTATATGCTGTACTTATAATCCGAGAAAAATCTTGATGACCAAACGGATTTCTCAAGTTTACAATTGAACTGAAACGTCTTCATTTCTGGTCATAAACCCGAAGTAATGGCATACATTTATGGCAAGTTCTAATGACCTTCGCGACATTAAATTAAGTGATATTTAATGTTCTCTAACAAAAATCGAGGTCACACCAAGTCTCCCTATATCCTATATACTTTATATGTATACGATATAATTTATTTATGACGACACGGTTGGTGCAGTTGCCGAGCGATTGACTGCTACGCTGCGTGTCGCGGGTTCGATTCCCGCACGGTACAAATATTTGTATAGTCTACAAGTAGTTGTTCTGGGTCTGGCTATAGGGATAACAGTTATGTTACATTACTTTGACGACTTTGTCAAATTACAAAATATATCCTATAAATTACTCAGCAGTACTGAAGTTTCCCGTTGGTGAAATTATTTTCTATTTAGAAACAGTGGTTTCAAAGACTACTGCGAAGGGCGATCGTTTTGGGAACTGTCTTATGTAATATTGAAGTTAAGAAAGAGCTGATTCTCAGCCTAATTTGCTTTTGATTTTTTTTTTTAATATTGTGTTATTATGTGAAATTAAAACCCAAGATTTATATTTAAGGCAATTAAATATCTTAACGATGACACAGTAGACAGAGAACAGTAGATTATCTAAGGCCGCCCGCAGAGTTATTTGCCTACTCTTGCGTTGAACCCTAGGGTTGTCACTTTGATCTAAATTTATAGAATAAAAAGCATATTATGATTGAATATTTTACCAATTTATAAATTTAGTATAAATAAAAAGCCTTTATTCACATAACATTTATTATATTAAGTTACAAATTTGATACCGACAAATTTTTTAAGACTACTTAAGTGTAACACTAAATTATATTCTAAAGCTCGTAAATAATGATAAATTTTAAGTGATGTGTGATATGGGAAATCGATATAACTGGTTCTTATCAGAGAAGATTGTAAGTGATGAGTACTTAAATGTAACACTAACACAATAATATTCACAAGCTAATAATTAATGCTTAAATGATATAAAACATGAGAACGTAAACAATAAATATGTAGTTCTTATGAAAAAGTAGACATTAGTAAAGCTAAGATTATGTATGGATAGCGAATATTTAACAAATGATACCTTACTTTAATAAAACCGCAAAACCTTTTTAGCCTCATCAGTTTCTGAGGTACAATTATAATGATTGTTTATATGGGTACTGTGTAATGTTTGTTTATATAATCGGATAGCAACAGCTAGCTCAAATGCAACAAAGGCGCCGCTCGCTTACTCGCTATTAAGAGCACCTCGCGTTGCTGTTGTCGACGCGCGCGTCGGAGGGATTAAACGTTATAATGTTATAAATAAAATTCTACGCAACCCTAAGCGTTAGTCGGTCACATTTTACTATAATTTTATTAACTTAATATTATGATTAAGACGCCATATTTGGATCAAACAACACATAAGACAATAGAAAAAAAAATAATAGTAATTTGCAATATTGATTATTGTGAAATTGTCCTTATTACACTATACTCGACAAATACGTTTACTTAAACGATATTTCGTACTCAATCCTCTGTTTTATAGTAAAACTGGGCTTCTTAAAATAAACTTAACTTTAAACATAGTAGTCAGGAAGTAAATCTGGGAATACAATTATATGGAAAAATGCGACTCGGGTACGCTCTTAATTAAGCAAATAAACTGTGAAACAAACAATACATTTATCACATTTTCTAATAAGATTTAAGTTGTACTTACATTTCTGGTTCAGTAGGAAGTATGAAGAATGATAAGTCCGGATTTGCGAAATCATTATTGAGGCACCCGAAAACACTACAATATTTTTTTCCCCCTTTTGAAGTCATGATACTCGTAATAATTAATATTATGGTAAGTGGCCGGCGAGAATTGACGAACGCGAGCGGTCATGTAATTTACGCGCGTGCTCACAGTCACGCGGCACAGCCCGTATTGCCGCCATCCTATATTATGCCAGCGTGTGCGTGAAATAGCGTACCGACACGGCGCTCGGCGCGCACGCATACATTCAAACCGAGAGCGGCTCGTTTATATGAAGATGTTTTACTGTTCTCTGTCTATTGTGACGATGGTCCTGATTAGGATGCTTACTTAGTGCAATAAAAGGACAGTCGGTAATTTGAAATGTGATAGTGCACAACAAATTAAGTGACTTCCTCATTAATTGTATTAATTCAGAGTCTTCCTAGCTTATTCATTGTTTCAACTCCGAGAATAATTTACACATGAGTGTTTAAAACGTCTAGCTTACTTAGATAGATTCTACAGTTGACCGTAAATGGTTTTACTCACAGTCGATCTAAATTCTGCATACAACGTAATCCCCAAGTGGTTCAACCGAAATAGGACGCCAAAGCAAAGACACATTCTTCTATTAAGAGGAAAATGTTGTCCCCTTATTGCAAAACATGGATTTTGTTTAGATCAGATTTAAACCACCTAAATGGTTACTGAATTATGCACCTAACCCTTATAATTATGTAGAAATAAAGTTCTTTATATAAAAATGACAGCTTAGTTATAAGTCCTCTTATTATTTTCTCAAGATGAGATTCAACCTCAACCTTTGATCAATGGCCTCTGTGGAATAGATACCACAATTTTGCCAATAACACGTGTAACAAAGTATAGAAAATCTTTGAAAATTAAATTTCACAATAATGGCGGATGTCGCCAATGACAGTTGAAAAAGATGGCCGCGTGAACCGTCGATGAGAAAGGTTTGAGGCAAAGTCATGATGTGGCCATTATGCTGTGATATTTCAATGTTCTTTATGAATTATTTACTGAATGCACTTTTTACTACATAAATCACGCGCTTTTATTTAGTAAACGGTACTATAAATAATTATAAAAGTCCAATGAAAAAAGTGCGTGACACTGATCATAGCTTTCCGTCAAAAAAAGAAACTACTAATTGTCACTTTTGTATTAAGAACCCCAATGAAATTCGAAATTCAAATGCTGACGAATGGAACTAAAGTTACATTTCGTTTTTAGGGTTCCGTACCTCGAAAGGAAAAAACGGAACCCTTATAGGATCACTTTGTTGTCCGTCTGTCTGTCTGTCTGTCTGTCTGTCTGTCTGTCTGTCACCACCCTTTATCTCAAGAACGCGTGGACGTATCAAGCTGAAATTCACATGAAATACTCGGGTCTATTGTCTCTTTAAGCTGTGAAAATATCAAACTTCTAAGCCAAGCCAATCAAAAGATACAGCCGATTATGTCGATATTTTCAACAAATTTTCGACACTCGCAAAGGAATCAAAACCTACAGGATACTTCCCGTAAACTCAGAATCTTGAAATTTGGCATGAAGGATTGTCATATAATGCAAATATAGGAAAAATTGCGAAAATCACATTTTTTTGGTTATATAATATAATAAACATATTTTAATAAAATGAAACTTACTACCTTATTTCTCACGAACGAATAAAGTTATCAAATTGAAATTTATACCAAATACCTAGGTCTATTGTCCCTTTAAGCTGTGAAAATATCAAACTTCTAAGCCAAGCCAATCAAAAGATACAGCCGATATGTCGATATTTTCAACAAATTTTCGACACTCGCAAAGGAATCAAAACCTACAGGATACTTCCCGTAAACTCAGAATCTTGAAATTTGGCATGAAGGATTGTCATATAATGCAAATATAGGAAAAATTGCGAAAATCACATATTTTTAGTTATATAATATAATAAACATATTTTAATAAAACGAAACTTACTACCTTATTTCTCACGAACTAATAAAGGTATCAAATTGAAATTTACACCAAATACCTAGGTCTATTGTCCCTTTAAGCAGTGAAAAAATCAAACTTCTAACGTTAAAGCGATCAAAAGATACAGCAGTTTATACCGACACCTTAGACGAATTTCCGTCACACGCTAGGGAATCAAAACCTACAAGCAAAGACATTAAAATTATATTTACAATAGACAGGACATCACGAACAAAATTTTATCGACTTGGTTAAAAGTCGCTCAGTCTAGTCTGCGCGTCAGGACGTAATTTGTGTCCACCAAGAATAAACATTTTCTAAGGAAATATGCCATGTTGCGCTTTGTGTTACTGTACATCTCGTTATAGTAAAACGACTGGACCTAACTTCGGAATGTTTTTCTATGAATTATTTATATTTCGTCTGCAATACAAATTTAAAAAAAATCTTAGTTCTAGAAAATTTTCCATTATTGTAATAAGCGCCCTCTTTTGTTGAGTAGTTTTACTATTTTCTTGTAGAGATGTAGTAATGTTGTTTATCGATTTAGTTATCGATAATACTTATTATTAAGATGAATACATTTTGTTGTATTTTATTGACATTTAAAATATAGCTAAATAAACTTAAAATATTACTATATTTCAAGTTTATTTATTATTAACTCTATTTAAACATAATCATATCATATTAATAAACAAAATTGAATGAACAATTACTATTCATTTATCTAGGTTTTTGTTATTTTTGGTTTCCGAATAAAATAATGTCGTAGGGAAAAAGTGGATACGATTTGTCCAGATAGACCGTAGAGAAGAAAATTGGCTTCCGTCTCATTCGTCGAAATTATGCTCAATGCATTTTAAAAGAGAAGTTATCTACTTTGGAAAGACTTGTCGATCAAATTTAAAAAAAAAAGAATCTACTATTTCATTTCTAATACAAGGTACCCTTGTATTAGAAATGAAATAGTAAGTTACTAATTTCATTACTTTTTTACTTAACCGTAAAAATTGGAATAAAATTTACGGTTAAGTGGATAAGTACATAGATTACATAACTTATTTATAATGAAATATATTCATAAAATATGTAGGTACGTATATGTAGTACAATGATTGCGAGCTACTTTGTGATTTTGAGGATTCCGTACCTAAAAGGTAAAACGAACCCTATTCATGAGACTTCTCTGTTCGTCTGTCCGTCTGTCACCAGGCTGTATCTCATAAACCGTAATAGCGAGACAGTTGTAATTTCCAGAGATTGTGTTAGTATTTCTGTTGCCGCTATAACAACAAGTACTAAGAATAAAACTAATAAAATATTTAAGGGGGCTCCCATACAACAAACGTGAATTTTTGCCGTTTTTTGCTCCATATTAATAACGGAAACAGATAGACGCTTAAAATGTTCACAGAATATTTGGTTATATATTCAAATTACAAATAAATAATTAAAATAAAATAAATCCTGAAGGCGGGCTCCCATACAATAACCGTGATTTTTTGCCGTTTTTAAAGATAATGGCGTACGAATCTTGTAAAGGTCTTGCTCCAGCAGACTACCATTTTTGTCGTGATTTGGACAATTATCTACGTGACAAGAAGTTTTCTTCCCAGGAGGCAGTTCTGCTTTCACACAGTTTGTGCAGTCTAGATCCTCAGAGTTCTATCACAAAGGCATAAACTACCTTCCTATATATTGATTATAAATGAATTATTTAAAAATTAAAAAATAAGCAATTATTTACATTTTCAGTACTAATCGGCAATTTTAAACTTTAACGCCTATTATATTAAAAGAATTATATAAATAAGAAACTTGTAAACTTGAAATTACCCATAATTATTCTGCTTCCTAATTTTTTTGTTTCAAGCTATCATAATGCGAAAAAACATCATCGACTTCTTTGAATATTATCGATAACTTTATATCGAAATGGTACAAACCCTACCACAGTTTTTTGCATTGCCATTTAAAAATATTTGCAAAAAAACGTGTAAAAAGAATAATTTTGCTAAAAACGAAATGCAAACGAAAATTGCAAAACAAAATGCGCTTTATGGCCTAAAAGGTCTATTACACTCAAAAATCGCAATAAATAATTCGTAAGCATAAAACATCTAAAATGCCAATAGACGGTGTCACGGTAAATGAATAGTAGCGAATAAAATTCTAAAACAGTTTTTGTTTGTACAAGACAAGTTTCACTTAATTTATTTACTTTTCAATATTTATTTACCCGATTTGAACTATACTAGGGTATTAAATCGGATCTGGCAACATAGACCACACTGGCCACCTACCGGGCAATAGCTGAATATATTTTATATAAACTTATTTCATTTTTACTATTTGATGTCTCCAATTGTCGATCTAATTTTGCTATATTGTACTAGATGGCGGAACTGAACCATGGGATCACAGTTTTTCTATGCTATTTTGACAGATGCCCTCTCTATATATCTTAAATCTCTTTGCCTACAAGGTACTTCCCGTGAACTCAGAATCTTGAAATTCGGCACGAAGCAACGTTATATTATAGTACAGACAGATAAAGGAAAAATTGTGAAAATGATAAATTTGAAGTTACATAAAATATTAAAATATTATTTTTGCTTACATGACATAAAATATTTTTTTAATAATTATAAACTTACTACCTACCCTTTTTCACATGAACGCGTAAAGATATTAAAGTTGAAATTCATATCAAACACTTCTTAAATCTAATTGCCTCTAAACTGTGAAAAATTCTAAATCAATGCTAGTATTATAAATGCGAAAATAACTCTGTCTGTCTGTTACGCTTTCCCGCCTAAACCTCTCAACCGATTTTGATGAAGTTTGGCACAGACAATCTTTAGACCCTGAGAAAGAACATAGGCTACCTTTTATCCCGGAAAAATTTGATGTTCCCGAGGGGAATTTAAACAGCGCGATATAACCGAACTCCACGCGGGCGAAGCCGCTGGCGGAAAGCTAGTACGTCATAAATTGTAAACCGCTACGTTTGTACGGCGGAACCCTCGGTGTGCGAGTCCGACTCGCATTTGGCCGGTTTTTTATAAGGAAGTGTAAGTTTGAAATCTATATTAACCACGCCCACGTAAATAGAATACTGTTAGCCATACATTCCTGCCATCCTATATTACTTTAAAACTCATGTTATAAAATAGTACATGACATAAAATTATTTAATAACGCTATTCTGTGTAATAATGGTCTATTTAAGTCATAAATAAGCGTGACTTAAATATACATAATTTCTTCATTTAAAACAGCACAATGCTGAGCGACAGCCGTTTAGCGTTTTTGCGACAACCATTTCTTAATTTTTTTTGTGTTTTTATAGTTATTTCCGTCACGTTTACGGAGAATAATTGTTTTTGCTCTCTTGCTTTTCTTTTCTTTCGTCTTCAAGACCCAAAATGTAGCGTCTAAACTAATTTTTTTTACTATAGAAAATCTTCGCCTATTAATAAATCGTTCGCTAATTAATAGTATCCTACTCGCTTCCTTCCTTCATCCTTCAACACACACCGTTGAAGCAATGAGCATCCAATTTCCTGCACTCCAATCCAGTCTATAATAGGAAAACGAGGGGAAAATCATAAGCCTGAATACCGGACTTGCCAAGCCTCTTAAAGCACCACAATGTGTATACAGTTGTGCACATCAAGTGTTTGTTGGGTACTCGAGTGCCCGTTACAGCGAACATCTCTCTTTATTTCATAGCAGTCTATGTAACCTGAAATTAGTGCGCGGTTTCTGTTTTAATTTTTGTCCTCATACAACCTGAGTGTATGAATTGGTTCAGTGGATATCACTATTAAGTGGATTTGAGAAGAAGGGTGCCATATATGTATTTATATTAAGGTACCATTGTTTAGATAATTGTATACGCAGCGTAGGGAGGCTTTTCTTATGATGTTGTCATATTCAAATATCGTCAATGAACCGACTTTACAGACAACCGAGTTTTTGGCCAGGTTTTTTATGGCCATTAAAACTCAACCTCAACCTTGTTCATGTCACCTCCTTGTAGAGGTATTCCACTCAGAATGCTAAAGGGTACCCATTGATGCCGTATAAAGTGTACTGACGAAAGATATCCTAGAGATGTAATAAACATAATATTGGAAGAATTTGAAGAATATATTTGATTCTTCGACACGCCAGTAATTCTAAAATGTATTTTTTATTTTTTTAAACGTTGCCCACTTTAGGAATTTCTCCTGTATTGTGGTGGGTGCGTTTACAACCATATAAATCACATACACAAACATCCCCCCGATACAACTACTAGTAGATCATACTTGCAAATATTTGTTCCGTGGGAGAATCGAACCCGCAACACGCAGCGCTAAAAGAAAATACAACTAAAATAAGGGAGTTTTGGCGGGAAAGTCAAGCTGAGTGTCACGCTCATTTTTCATTGGACTTTTATAATTATTTATATTGTTGTTTACTATACATATAAAAGTCCGTGATTTATGTAGTAAAAAGTGCATTCAGCAAATAATTCATAAAGAACAGTGAAATATGGCAGCATAGTGGCCACATCATGACTTTGCCTCAAACCTCCCTCGTAAGACGGTGCACGCGGCCGTCTTTTCCGACATGAATAATTCATTACGTGACATTGGATAAATGCACAAACCGTGCGAAGCCATAAAAGAAAGAAGAACTTTTGAAGATTTTTATTTTACTTTGGCACAAAGTCATATCTAGTGACACAATACAAAAAAAAAATAAATAAAATAAAATACAATAACAACCTTTTCAAATATTTGCAATTAAAACTCTCGTTAAACACTGAAACCAGCGGTATATATTCGTTTATGATAGAACAAGCCCCTTTGTCCACTGGGACATAAATTGTGGACAAGAAACTTTTTGACACGTGTATCCTATTTCTATTTACTTATTTCTGTGTCCATCGTCCAGGAGGGCAGTCGCGCTAAATAAAACAAGTAAAAGTTAAACTCTTGTTCGTATCTAATCCAGTTAAAGTTATGGTTTAGTTCCGATCCCATTTCGTATCGCGCTAAAGTTTTAAGTTCGATTGAAGTAAAATCAATGTATGAGTCATTTCGTCAGATAAAATAATTAAAAGAAATAATAAGTAAATCCAATCCAATCAATGTCGTGGTGGCCTAGTGGTCAAAACACCAGCCTCTCAAGTATGAGTGCGCGGGTTCGATTCCAGGTCAGGCAAGTACCAATGTAACTTTTCTAAAGTTATATGTACTTTCTAAGTATATCTTGGACACCAATGACTGAAGGTGAAGGAAAACATCTTGTGTAAACCTGGACTCTAAGTCTGAAATCGCCAACCCGCATTGAGCAAGCGTGGTGATTTCGCTCAATACTTCTCTGTATGAGAGGAGACCTGTGCCCAGCAGTGCGACGATAATAAGGTTGATGATGATAAGTAAATCTAATCGTTTAGACTTATGTTTGACAAATGGCACAGAAAAAGTTAGCTTTGTTTCAACTTTTTCATTTGACAGCGGTTATGTTCGTTCCAATTGTGATCCTATTATGGTTAAACCATCTGTCAAAACTAAAGTTTTGGTTTGGTTGCAATGCTGTTTTGATTGAATTATTTTGGCACGATTGCCACCCCCTTTGTTTTGTTCCGGGGTGGAAAATCCTCATGGTTGTTCGCCGCCCTGGGGTGGGCGACGGTAGCAAGGCAAGGTAGAGCGCATAAGCCTCTGCCGCCAGTCCACCACCAGGACCTGACGGAGCTCAAAATGCCTCTAGTTCGGTTTAGTCAGTATATTCTAGAAAAATCTCATCGTGAAAAAGTGAAGTGAGATTCAAGCTGCCCTTCCACCTAATTCTACTTCTTTCTTAGTTCCGTCGGTAAGACTCTTACAGAATACTCGAGTAGCTTATATTTAATATCATCCAATACATAAAATTATCTAACCGACAAAATATTCATAAAGCAGCGCTCTCAGACTGTTTTAGACGTATAAAGACGATTTTCTTTTATGAAATTTTTAGACCGGGATTGATATTGCTCCAGCAAAATACCGATAGCCCGGGCCGGATCACATCGGGTCTTTATACCGACATTGGCAAACGATATACGATACTCTTTCGCCTTTCCGTTTAAAAGGGTGTGTAGCGTCGTATATTATGATCGGTATTGGGATTTTTCTTAACAATTTGACTGATATGGGTACAGCATTGGTCCTACGGGCAATGTCCCCGGCCCTCTACCACTTATATGTATAACTTATATATATATTAACTTTTATGCGCCATGTTTTTTTTTTTTTTTTTAATAATTATAAACTAGTGCTTGACTACAATCCCGCCTGATGGTAAGCAGTGATGCAATCGTTGAGTGTAAAGCGCACTAGTTTATTAAGCCTATTCACTTAAAAAACTTAGGAATAGGAAGGATGACGGCAGTTGAGCGAGGTGATGCAATGTTAAACCCAAGACCAACACGACCAAACGATGCTGCGCTAGAGGGAGATTTATCTGGAGACTCTCCACGACCAAACTCCCGAGCCGAAGCCGTCCTCCGTACGGCTTCACCAGACATCATGCCGGAACACGACGAATCACTTGGCGGCAAGACTTTGTCTGGTGGGTGGTAACTTCCGCCGGCAGCCGATGTTATGGCCTACCACCGAGAAAAACACCACCACCACCACCACCCCGAATAAAGCATCAAAGTTATTACTTTCTTCCCTACTAATAGACAAAGCTTTTTCTTAGCTTTTCTTATTATTCTTGTGTTTAGTTTAGTTTTATGATCCATGCTGCGTCTTCCTGTACATGGTCGCCTCTCAAGAACCCGTCGGTCTCATCCGGCATCGATATTACGGGCAATGTGCACGGCACTCTCCCACTTAAGTGTTGCAATTCTTCGGGCTATGTCGGTTAATCTCGTTCTTCTGAGGATCTCCTCATTACTGATTTGATCACGCAATGAAACTCCAGGCGACCACGGCTCAGTGCCATAAGTCATTACTGACAACACACACTGGTCGAAGACTTTTGTCTTGAGACAATGCGATGTGACCGACCGGTTCTCGAGTGGCGACCACGCAACGGAAGACAATTCATTTTCAACTATCTCTGAACCATACAAATGATTAAATTATAACCAAAATAATCAAGAAGCTAATTAAATATAATTAAGCAGCTTTTGTCTGCGTCATCGCCCGCTTCAAGAAATATTGGGAACGGACTATCGGGATACAAATATCAAATGTTAATCCAAGTTTCAATACCATTAGTGTGCCGAATTGCCTCCAGATCCATTCAGCCGTAATGGAGTCACAAATGTCCAAACTTACATACTTACTTTCACATTTCTAATATTATTACCAGCGCCCCCGGCTTCACCCACTTAAGTTTGAATCCCGTAGGAATATCGGGACAAAAAGTAACTTGGTTATATACTACTACCTGCGCCCCGCATAGGTTCGCATATGTTTTTTTTATATGCTCCGCTCCTATTAGTCGAAGCTAGTTAAAAGATGTTATAAAGCCTAAGGCCTTCCTGTATTGAAGGGCTATCGAACGCAATAAGAATTTTTCAAATCGGACCAGTAGTTACTGAGATTAGCGCGTTCAAACAAACAAACAACCTCTTCAGCTTTATATGTTAGTATAGATAGATTATAGATATGTATACCAAATTTTATCTCAACCTGTTCAGAAATTTTTGCGTGAAAGAGTGACCAATATACCTCCATCCATCCTTAATTATCGCACTTATAATATTAATAGGATGTGACAGTAAATTATTCCTAACGTTGTTCATAAAGATGGTTTATCTTATATCCCTTCAAAATCCTACGGAATAAGTTTAACTCATATGTGTAATAAAACACTTTACTAATATCTTCTACGGCTTCAGAACGCATTTCGGTAACAACTTCATCAAGCTCCTAAACTAACTAACTTTAGCGAGTGCAGTTGGTGAGAATGTTTGACCCAATATTTCCTGAATATTGGAAGATCGTTGGCCAATATCGCCCAATATTGGCGGAGTCGGTTTTAATGTTAATTGATTAAGGGCTCATTTTTCAATTCCGATATTACTTTTCTATGAACAAACATTTTGACAGTTGGTTTCTGCAAACTTTATTCCATAGGTCGGTAAGTGGCGCTTCTTAGATTTTTTACGAAGTTATTGGAATCACTGAAAAGGTTGCTTTCTCGTTTCAGTTACTATACATAGTATTGTATAAAGTCATGTGTTTTTTTTAATGAACAGACAGCTGTGCTGCTAGGGAGCTTTGTTCCGCTACTGTTCTTCCCAGCGAAAGCACTAGGAAGTGGCGAAAGGCGAGCGTTTTGGGGGACTGTCTTATGTAGTACTAGCTTTACGCCCGCGGCTACGCCCGCGTGGAGTTCGGTTATATCGCGCTTTTTAGATTTCCCTCGGGAACATCTAATTTTTCCGGGATAAAAGGTAGCCTATGTTCTTTCTCAGGGTCTAAAGATTGTCTGTGCCAAATTTCATCAAAATCGGTTGAGCGGTTTAAGCGGGAAAGCGTAACAGACAGACAGACAGACAGACAGAGTTACTTTCGCATTTATAATATTAGTATGGATTAACGTTCAAAAACTGCTGATTCTCAGTCTAATTTAAATAAATGACTTTTGATTTGGATATAAGTGACACTGGCTGATGACAGTCACTCAAGCAGAGGATCCCATCAACGGTTGCTTTGTGGCCATCTTCTGATGACAGATGGTATAGTTGTATTTTAGCCACAATCCTGATGATAGTAATACGATGCTAATATGATGACCAGTTTTAACGTAGCATTATAAACTAGTGCTTTAGCGTAATGTTCTCGGTGGTAGGCAACAACATCAGCCGCCGGCATAAGTTACCACCCACCAGACAAAGTCTTGCCGCCAAGCGATTCGTCGTGTTCCGGCATGATGTCTAGTGAAGCCGTACGGAGGACGGGTCTGAGCAGTTGTGTTGCGATGTGTACCGGATACGATGTGCCTAATGTTGTTGTGTCGGGAGTTTGGTCGTGGAGGGTCTCCAGATCATCCTCTGGCGCAGCATCGTTAGTAGTGTTGTTGGGTTAAACATTGCATCACCTCGCTTAACTGCCGTCTGTCTTCCTATTCACTCAGTTTTTTTGAGTGAATAGGCTTAATAAGCTAGTGCGTTTTACACTGCTTACCATCAGGCGGGATTGCAGTCAAGCACTAGTTTATAACTAATAAAAAAATAAAAAAAAAATCAGGCCTGACGGTAAGCAGTGATGCAATCGTTGATGTTAAAGCACCTATTCACTCTAGTCTTTAAGTTCTGGAAATTTATCCTTCGCCGTTACAAATATATACTTAGTAAAAACAACAATTGATATTTGCTATCAAAACAGCGAAGGCAAACATCGCGAGGAAACCGGCATGTCCTTGGATCAAACATTCGAAGATACGTAACATCTATCAATATGCACTGGCCCAGCAGCCTCACGAGGGGAGAAAACCTGTGTACCACAATTATTATAACCTAATTTATAAATGCACTAGCCTTCCGCCCGCGGCTTCGCCCGCGTGGAGTTCGGTTATATCACGCTTTTTAAATTTCCCTCGGGAACATCAAATTTTTCCGGGATAAAAGGTAGCCTATGTTCTTTCTCAGGGTCTAAATATTGTCTGTGCCAAATTTCATCAAAATCGGTTGAGAGGTTTAGGCGGGCAAGCGTAACAGACAGACAGACAGACAGACAGACAGACAGACAGACAGACAGATAGATAGACAGACAGACAGAGTTACTTTCGCATTTATAATATTAGTATGGATAATATTCAAAATTCTCGTTTAACTCAAAAAACTCGTAACGATATAAAATTATAATAAAGCAAAAACAAAAAGAAACAGTAAAAATACTTTAAGAATACAGGAAGAGAAAATCGCCTTTATAAATATGCTAAGGAGACATAGTCATAATGTAGAAATACAATTTGGACAATTTCTAGCTTCTGGCATAAAAGAATCTCTGTCGTCTGAAACGCGCCACCAACATTTGTTGTCAAACACGTAGCACTGCAGCTTAAATGTTATTATGCAAAACAGTGCCAATCCTAGCTGGAAACCACAAGAGGCAAACATTCTTCGTCTCAAGTGTTTGCTGACTCATCTACAAACAACTAGGTTTCTTAGTTGGAGTTTACGAAAATAAACTATATAAAAGTTTCTATCAACAATGCTGATGGAAGACAGAAAGTTCATAATTTGATTAGTAAGAATATTGTGACTGATATAAACTGTAGCCGACATAGGCAGCTAGCGACCTCTGTTGTCGAAGGGAGGCGACAGCTTCAATGAACGTAGTACGCACAATATTAGTTGTACCGCTTTTCGACACTGGAGGCGCTGTATTATGAATGAAGGCGGTCGCCATATTGATCTTGAGAACTGTAGTACCGCTATTGGCCGCCAGATGTGCTGGGTTTATGAATGAATCACGATTATTTGTCAATGAAAGTTGTAGTTTAAACCCGCCTCTCGACACCTGGGGGCGGTGAGATAAATACGTTTAGAATGTTCTAGAAACTCTCATTGCCGGAAGTTAGAAAATATCGGTTTCTTCCGCCCACATACTGTGGTAACGGCCCCTTTCTGTTCCGAGACGTCGTAGAGTGCGGGTGTGTTAGTTTAGTCTCGTAAAATGTAATCGTGTTTTAGATCTTAAGACTACACCGTGTCTTTACTTGACCGAATCTAGAGATTGTATACTTTAAAACCTGTGGAAATACCGATAATAAATCTGGTAGTAGCATCCGCCTGTTTTTCATTACTATCCAGTACTTATTCTTATTTTACATCAAGAGTAGGTCCGCTTGTGTGCTCAATATTGGTCCATTCGAGCCGGATGCTCCAGTATTCTTTCTAAGATAATCGGATTCGGTCAGGTAGGGCTTCGGTGTAGTTTTACACAGAAAGTGGTAGTGGTGTGTGTGCCGTCGACATGGTGAAAACACGCGGTATGCAAGAAGCCGTCACAGGAGCCACGGATGGGGACTCCACGGAATTGGCGACAGCGGTGGGACCAGCAGACCCGCCCAACTATTCCGTCACAGAGTCGGACGAGACCCAGCCTCACAGCCCTGGGGCGACCACACCCCCACACAGACAACCACGTGGCGAGACGAAAGCCGACAGGAAGTCGTTGGCCCGAGCGAGATTGGAACTCGCTGCCGCTAGATTGGCACTCTTAGAGGCAGAATCGGCAGACGAAGAACTGCTAGAGGAGAGCTCTGCTGCAACATCGAAACGTCAGACGGAAGCTGCAGACAGACTCAGTGAACACGGCGGCCACATCAGCCCACCGCAGTCACAACTCGTGTTGCCTCACAGGGATTCACCCACTCAGCCGCGACACGACGACATGCGGAGGACGAGGGCAGACGACACGACGCCGTCGCCACTGCAGCAACATAGCGATGAAGGGAGCCTGCTGCAAGGACTGACTCAGGCATTGTTAGAGGTAGCGCGGGGCAAACCCGCTGCCAGCAGGTATGAATTTGATTTACCTATTTATAGTGGCCTCCCAGGCGAATGGCTGCATTTTAAAGCAGCGTATAACGAGTCCGCGTCGACTCACACAGAGGCGGGAAATTTGGCCCGTCTCAGAAGGTCCCTGAGAGGGCCCGCGTTCGAGGCAGTTAAATGCCTATTCCTAGGATCCTCGGCCGTTCAAATTATGCAAAGGTTGGAATCTCGATTTGGACGACCTAACGCATTAATAACTTACGAATTAAATAAAGTACGTCAGTTACCTAGGGTATCAGATAACCCTACAGATATATGTGTGTTTGCATCAAAGGTCACAAACGCTATTGCCGCGGTACAAGCTCTGAAAAGAACAGAATATTTATATAGTCCGGAGATGATTTCTGCAATTTCAGAAAAGTTGTCAGTTACGTTAAGGAGCCGGTGGTACGATTATGAGGTGGCTGCAGGTGACACAGAGCCTGGCCTAGTAGTATTGGGACGATTTCTCGATAGAGAGGCCGATCTTAATGCGCGTCACGCCACAGTAGAAGTGGAACATAAACGAGAACTTCCACGACGACCGGCTCATAAGACATTTAAAATAGGGACTGATAAAACACCTTGCATGATTTGCAACGGTGACTGTAGTAGAGTGACTATCTGTTCTAACTTTAAGAAAATGTCGATAAATGATAGATGGGAAACTGCACGTAAAAATAAATTATGTTTCAGATGCCTAAACCGACGAACGTGGAAGCATAGATGCCAAGGCAAGCAGTGTGAAGTGCAAGGCTGCGAGTATTATCATCACAGGCTACTGCACAGCGACAGAGGGCAGGGAGCACGCGCTGCAAACGACTCGGAAGAGCGTCTTCGTGTGACAGCAACCGAGCACGTAGCGTCGCGCAACGATACGGCGCCAAGCGGTGACAGCACGCCACACGCCGTCATCAACAACACGAGCACGCCGCGCGCTTAAAATCAAGTCCTGCTGAAAGTAGTACCCGTAACACTATCGGGACCAAACGGTAAAGTAGATACATTTGCTTTGTTGGACGATGGGTCGACAATAACCCTTCTTGCCGCTGACGTGGCGCAACGGTAAGGCGCAAAAGGCCCAAATGATCCATTTTACATCGAGGCCGTAGGAGGCGCGCGTATTGACGCCACGAACTCGCAACGAGTCAAGGTAAATATACGAGGCAAGTACACATCTGAAGGCATAGACATCGAAGCCAGAACCATTGACAGACTTAAATTATCAGGCCAGTCGATACGGGCAAAGGACTTGATGGGTTTCGAACACCTGACACCAATAGCCGAGCAGCTAGCATACGATACGGGCGTGCCAACTGTTCTGATAGGCCAAGACAATTGGGCACTCCTGCTCGCCTCTGAAGCACGAGTAGGCACAAAGAACCAGCCGGTAGCGTCACGTACACCACTCGGCTGGATTTTACATGGCAAGACCTGCAACCTGACAAAGGTACATGCATTACCACAGAGTGGAGAACGCTTCGGTCACATAAGTACAGATGAATCTATTGAAAAACCCATCGAATATAGAATGTAAACGGTGTTGTTTAGTGCAACCTCTTCCCCAAGCACTGCGATTTATGTTAAAAATCTCAACGCACAAGTTCATGAGGTCGACTACCCCGAAGCTGTTAACCCTATAGTACGGAATCACTATATGGATGATTTTTTACAGAGCTTCGACAACGCAGAAGAAGCAAACCAAGTGTCTACAGCAGTCGACGTTGTACATCGACGAGGAAATTTTGTGTTGCAAAAGTGGGCGTCCAACGAGCCGGCCGCTGTTGCTGGCCTCTCGACCGAGCCGGCAGAGGAGGATACTCTGCTCAACAAGGAAGAGAAAATTCTCGGTCTTATTTGGCGACACCAGGGTGACACTTTAGGATTTAACTTCAGCAAAGTAGACCCTTCTTATTTGAGCATGCGGGTCACTAAACGACAGTTATTAAAAACAACAATGTCTTTGTATGATCCGCTGGGTCTAGCCGCACCGTTTACGACACAGGCAAAGTGCCTATTGCAAGACGCTTGGCGTTTAAAAATCGGTTGGGACGAACGCCTACCTAAAAATCTAGAACGTAAATGGTGCGACTGGATAAATGCTCTGCAAATTCTGAAAGGCGTGCATATTCCACGTTGTCACCCGGGTTATAATGACTCGACTGGGTTAGAATTGCACGTTTTCGTGGACGCGAGCGAACGAGCCTATGCTGCAGCAGCATATTGGCGTTCAGTGAATGACACAGGTCATGTAGATGTGTCGCTCGCGGCAGCGAAAGGGCGCGTTGCGCCCCTTAAGGTCACATCTATACCTAGACTTGAATTACAGGCTGCCGTGCTCGGCGGGCGCCTGGCGCGCTGCGTGGAAGGAGAGCACGATCGTCGCGCCGACCGCCGAGTCTTCTGGTCCGACTCGCGCACTGTGCTGGCGTGGCTGCGCGCGGGCGCGCGCACTTTCAAGCCGTTCGTCGCACACAGAGTAGCAGAATTAGAAGAAATCACAGAACGGAACGAGTGGCGCTGGGTGCCCACCGCTCACAATGTCGCCGACGACTCAACTCGCGATACACCGACTGACTTCACGGCGAGCCACCGTTGGTACATTGGCCCTTCATTTCTCTATGACAACGAAAACGATTGGCCACAGGAAACAGACTCACACCTCTATATCGACACGGGCGAGGAGCGTGTTGCCGTCACTGCTGCTCACGGTCAGTCTATTTTAATGAAGGCGTTACCTGATGTTACGCGTTTCTCTTCCTGGCTGCGACTCATCCGGGCAACGGCCCGCATTCTTCAATTTATCGACAGACTTCGAGTTCATACCGCAGCAGCTGTCCGCAAACGCAATAAAAACATCAGCATTGAAGACCCGAACTGGACGGAGAAGTAACGGGAAGGTACGAGAAAGCGGTGCAGAGAGCAGAACCGCAACCCCCGCGTTACTCCAACGGTCTACATATCCCTTGGTACACAGTACACACGTCAGGCAGAGATTCTTTGGACACGCGCTATACAGGAAGAAAGTTTCGCAAATGAGTTACGTCACGTCACCGGCGGGAGAACGGTACCGATTGACAGTCGGTTGAAGCGACTATCGCTGACAATCGACGAACACAAGATAATGAGAATACGCTCGCGAATCGCGGCAGCAGTCGATATATCACACGAAACACAGTCACCAGCAGTATTAGACGGTAACCACCGTTACTGCCGCTTGTATATAGACTGGATACATCGAAAGTTACACCATAGTGGCGTGGAATGCGTCGTGAATGAGGTACGGCAACACTACTGGATTCTACGCTTGAGACCATCCGTCCGTGCAGTTATAAAGCTTTGTCAACCCTGCAGGCTTCGTCGAGAAGTATTGCCTACGCTTCAAAACCGGCGGGAGCCGCATGGACGCGGCGATTCGATTAAGGTGGGCGATTTGGTTGTCATAGTGGACCCAAACTTACCAAGAAACATATGGCCAAAGGGAAGAGTCGAACGCACGTACCCAGGCGCGGATGGTATCATAAGAGTCGTCGACGTCAAAACCAAGAGCGTTGTGATGCGTCGTCCTGTTAAACGTCTCGTCGTTATACCAGTAGAAGTTTAGTTATTGTCATGAATAATTGTTTGTCTTGTATTTGTAGACGCTAGTGTAGAGTAGAATAAGTTCTTACATTATGTGTCTCCTTGATAGAATAAGTTCTTACGTTATGTGTCTCCTTGATAGAATAAGTTCTTACGTTATGTGTCTCCTTGATGGCGTCGCTCCGGAATTCTGCTACAAGCAGGAGTTTGTTTTTAGTTAAAGCTGAACTAATATATAGCAGAGCAGGAATTCTGGGGTGGCTACCCTTAACTTAAATTGTTATGTTATATAGTTGCTTGAATTGTTCATTTCATTGTTAATGTCGTGTAGTATATACCAGTCACTGGTGATATCTATGTACACTGCATGTACACGGCGGGAGAAATGTGACTGATATAAACTGTAGCCGACATAGGCAGCTAGCGACCTCTGTTGTCGAAGGGAGGCGACAGCTTCAATGAACGTAGTACGCACAATATTAGTAGTACCGCTTTTCGACACTGGAGGCGCTGTATTATGAATGAAGGCGGTCGCCATATTGATCTTGAGAACTGTAGTACCGCTATTGGCCGCCAGATGTGCTGGGTTTATGAATGAATCACGATTATTTGTCAATGAAAGTTGTAGTTTTAAACCCGCCTCTCGACACCTGGGGGCGGTGAGATAAATACGTTTAGAATGTTCTAGAAACTCTCATTGCCGGAAGTTAGAAAATATCGGTTTCTTCCGCCCACATACTGTGGTAACGGCCCCTTTCTGTTCCGAGACGTCGTAGAGTGCGGGTGTGTTAGTTTAGTCTCGTAAAATGTAATCGTGTTTTAGATTTTAAGACTACACCGTGTCTTTACTTGACCGAATCTAGAGATTGTATACTTTAAAACCTGTGGAAATACCGATAATAAATCTGGTAGTAGCATCCGCCTGTTTTTCATTACTATCCAGTACTTATTCTTATTTTACATCAAGAGTAGGTCCGCTTGTGTGCTCAATAAATATTACGAAGTGTTTTCTGTAAACGAGAGAGCAGTGGTGGCTGAATGCCAACGGGTCCGATTTCCGAGGTCATGGATTAGAACCCAGTTAGGCAAGTGCGGTTTAAAGACGTAAAGGGCAAAGTACAGACGATGTATAGAGCAAAGTAAAAACCATGTAAACGGCAAAAAAAGACTATGTGAAGAGCAAAGTAAAGACGATGTAAAGAGTAAAAGAGACGATGTAAGGGACAAAGTAAAGACTATGTAAAAGGCAAAGTAAAGATTATATAAAGGACAAAGTAAAGACGATGTAAACGGCAAAGTAAAAACGATGTAAAAGATAAAGTATAGACGATGTAAACGGCAAAGTGAAGACGATGTAAAAGATAAAGCAAAGACGATGTAAACGGCAAAGTAAAAACGATGTAAAAGATAAAGTAAAGACGATGTAAACGGCAAAGTAAAAACGATGTAAAAGACAAAGTAAAGACGATCTAAACGGCAAAGTAAAAGCGATGTAAAAATAAAGTAAAGACGATGTAAACGGCAAAGTAAAAACGATGTAAAAGATAAAGTAAAGACGAAGTAAACGGCAAAGTAAAAACGATGTAAAAGATAAAGTAAAGACGATGTAAACGGCAAAGTAAAAACGATGTAAAAACAAAGTAAAGACGATGTAAACGGCAAAGTAATAACCATGTCCTTAGACAGAGTCCTTACATCGTACAAAGTAAAGACAATGTAAGATTTGCCTTTTACATGGTCACGTCGTAAAGACTTTGAGTTAATAATCATCACCACCGCTCCCAAAAATGGTCAAGGAAAACATTATGAGAAAAGGGGCATACCTATCTGGATAAGAATTAAAAATTCGAAGACAGGTAACATCTACCAATCTACACTGAGCCTGCGTGATCGAGTACTACCAACTGTCTCTTGAAGGGAGAAGCCCTGTGTCCGAAGAGTGGAAATATTTATAGCCTAATATGGTATTCTCTAAATACTCCTTCAAAATTCAAAAGGAATCAAGGTGTGAATCCGAAGTGAGATAGCTTTCGAATTGAGTACGGTCCCTCGAGTGTGGTTCGAGGCGAATATTTCTGTTCACGGAATGGATTTGCATATATGCTGTGGTTTTGTTATCAGGGCTTAAAATTTCATTAGTGGTCAGCTGCCAACTGACTAATTAAAATTAAATTTATTATGACTGCCTGCGTCACAGTTTTAGTTTGCATGGTTAGCATTTTTCGTAATTAGCTTTGCCCGCGGCTTCATTCGCATGTATGTCGGATGGGTTTTTTATGCGCAGAAAGAACTGTAAATATTCTTTTTCTAAAATAAAAGTACTTTTTTTGTTTTCAGGGGAAATCTTCTAAAGCCGCCTGGTCTTTGGGGATAGTACCAGGGAGTGTGTGATTTTTAGCTCACCAAAACCACCCTGGTGGTCAGCATATGCGCATAGAAGGGGCACCGTTACCTCTCAAAAGACCAATCCGGAGCCCCCTCTGTACAACGTCTATTGGGACATTTCTGGGGAGACTGTACATGGGTCTCCCCGAACCTAACTTTGCAAGGCAACACATGACCACTGTGCACAACCTTCCCTGAGGTCACTCAGTGGGCCGACAGAGTCCCCACTCTAATCGCCCGCGACCTCTAGTTCCCGCCTGTCTTAGATGATGCAGGCGGAGTTTCTAAAATCGAAGTATCTAGTATAAATTGATTACTTCTTATAACAACAGCTATCTGAGGGACTATTTCTCGTAATTTTGATAAAGTTACACATTCTGATCTGGATCTCAATCTAGGTTGGTCACAAATACATCTAAGCTTGGAATTTTTTTGACATTTATTTGTAGCCGCGATGAGAAGGTGACTGGATTCTGAACATTTCCTCTCTCTTTAAACATGCCATTATGTTTTTATTTGCTTTTGTATGATGTTTATTAATTAGATGTATATATTTATTAGACTAGTATGATACACTTAAGAGGGCGTATAAAGCTAGAAAAAAATCGGATTTCACCCGCGCGCTTCACACGCCCCGCACTCGTCCAATGCATCGAAAACGTTACCAGCGCCATGTTTTGATTTACGAGTACACAGTAAACGCAAAAAGGTCAGATAAAAATTGGCAAAGTGCGAGTCGGATTATCCGTCTGTACTTTGAACTAAACAACAAACAAAATATTTTTTAAATTATAACGAAAAGGTATGTAATGTAATCATACTGTTAATTTTATTTTTTGGGTAAGACTTGGCTAAGCGCAACTCAAAGCATTCATTAAAATAGTAATTTTTGCTAGTCTTCTATAGTTATGATAAAAATTATAGATGACATTAAAAAATATTCAAGATGGAGGGTATAGATTTTAGAAAATATGTAATAGGGATGTATCCAAGGTACGAAAATCAAAAAAATATTTAGTCCTTCTTATAGATAATAAAGAAAATTAAGACCCGTATTTTTTATTTTGTCGATATTACCAAAAACTACTGAGATATAACGTATTAAAGTTACGGAGTGGGGGCTAATTACGTGGTAAAAAATATACCACTGCGTGATGACATGCGACATTTCAAATTAATATATCTTCCTAAGTATTTGAATGAAAGAAAAAATAAAAAATACGCGTTCAATATTTTATATAAATCTATCTGATGGACATTAAATTATTTTTTAGGATACAAGATACAACCCAGTGGCCAAGGTTTTTAGGGTGCTGATTACGAACATAACATACAATTTGAAATCCGAAATAGCGGATATAATTTTTTAATAAAATATGTCATGGTTTTATTTGATTATAATTCAAAAAGTCATGGCGTAAGAAGTCGCAGACAGCAGTTAGTGACAAATAAAGCGAAAGGGAAGTAATGGTTTATTTAAACGTTTTACTATTTAGTTGTTATTTTGAACAATTATTTTTGACAGCCTCCGTGGCGTAGCGGTAGCGGACGCGGCCGCTGCGCAAGGTCGCGCGGGTTCGATCCCGCACAGTGCAAGTATTTGTATGCATGAATATGAATATTTGCACTGGTCTGGTCATGCCTCGGAAAGCACGTTAAGCTGTTGGTCCCGGTTGCCATACGAACATCTAGTGGCAGTCGTTACGGGTTGTTGGAGCCCTCAAAAGTCCAACAATTCGTCTAACTGCAATGCTTTGATGTCGCCTTCGGGTTGTGAAGGTCAGACGGCAGTTGCTTCACGGAAAATGTCGAAGTTTAGCCATATCAGCAGTTGGACTGGTAAAGCAGACCCCAGACTCCAAAGCTGAAAAAGGCTTCGGATGTGACTGGGATTAACGCTGGGATGATGGCGATGATGACTATTTAGTTGTTATTAATTTGTTTTTGTTTTTTTTTAATAGAAATCCTGTTATTTGCTTGATGGATGAGGTGAAGAATGTGTATGTACCTACTTCAAACATAAAAAAACACTTTTTAAAATAAATTTAGTAGTAGACTGTGGTGCATAAATAAAACGAAAAGTTAATAATCATTTATTTTTATACTGTAAAATATTTTTTTTTTATAAATTAAGTATAAACCAGCACTTGACCGCAATCCTGCCTGATGGTAAGCAGTGGTGCGATCGTTGATGGTAAAGCGCGCTAGTTACTTTCAATATTTATACACGTTCGTTATTTTTTACTTTTTCATAATTTATTGTCATTTATTGATCTATATACACATACGTGTTCTTTTGCTGCTCTACCTTTATTTTGTGCACGACTACAGATACAATATTATTTGATTTTTACTTCTAAAAATAAAACTTCTACGAACTGTCTTCCGATTATAGCTGCTGCTCCAGATAGTGCCGCATAATTAATATTGTAAGACCGCTTAGACCAGTAACCATCAGCAATTACATCGATTACCGCTATGCCATCTTTTACCCTGCCTTCTTCCACTGCAGCACGTTTTTCACGTTGAGCCGCGGCTATGATAGTTTCGTTAGCCGTTTTTCCCATTCTGATGTTTATTAAACATTCATTGCTGTACACAGTCCTTGAAATTGTTCCAAACCGATGCCAGCGTTTGTGATACCAGAAACTGCTGCTGTATTAATATCTAAGTTGAAGGTTTTGTGTCTATAATGAAAGTAAGTAGCTTTATATATATTACAAAAAAGTTTCAATTTAGAATATAAACCAACTTTTGTTTCGCCAGTGATTTTAACGTTGGATAGGTTACAGCCAAATTAAGGAGCATGATTTGAAATAATTTTAAGTCTTTCAAAGAAATACACTTTGTTTATTACGAGTCGTTCACTAACGTCATACATATTTTCCGCTGTTTTTTCGTTAGTTTTCTTTTTCTTCGTACCTAACTTTGCCCGATTATACACTCGTGGTTCAATATTTCTGAAATCAAACGAAAATTGTCATAATTATGTATGGATTAGGTTTTACATTTCATCATTGTGTGTGACTTTTACTGTGGAATCAAATGTTTGTTATATCATAATGGTACTAAAGTCAGAAAAAACTAGGTATGAACTAAGCTTTCCACAGATCTAGATGTACTGGTACTACTGGTGTTATGTATAATGTTACCTAGATAAATAATCAATAAATAAATATATGGCTCCGTTTATGTCTATTCGTTCATATTTAAACATCAAAAATAATTCGAATTCATACAAATACTTAGTATAAAATATATTTTTTTGTAGTTGAGCACATATAAACCAAACAAACCGCAAAGTAAACTCCCCTCAACAAGCGAATGGTCAGGGTATCGATTTATTTTGCATATACTATTTGGCCGCCATTACTCCAGTGCTTATTAAAACCTACACATATATAATAAATTAAAATGAATAAACAAACCTTTGACAATTAGCCATGAGTTGACGTTTTAATTCCTTATTTTCTCTTTTAGAGCGGTTTTTTGATTTTTTTTGTTTGCCGTAATTTCGTCAAAGTATTTTCACGGGTACGGAGCACAGAAGCACAGTCCTCTCGTCTCAACGGAGCGATCGCAACTGATCAATGAAACAAAACATGCTTGTAACGCATGCACCAGGTGAAACAGAACGAGAGTGTTCTGCGCGGAATAAGAACGTAGTAAGCGGCAAACAAGTTTTTTTATAATTACTCGTAAAATATACAATATTTTATGAAATCCCTAATACAGTCCCTCGGTAATATAATTTTATATTGTGCATTAAAATATTGACTCAATAATAGGCATAGTTTTGAAAATAAATTGAATTTAGTTGAAAATTAGATGCAACTTTGTGATTTTTTTCTATCGAAAAAATATTATAATTTCATGTTTTCACTCAGATCAGTCTCTCTCAGATATAATGTAATATCTATATTTGAAAAACCAAATAATCTGTAGCTTATTATGGACTGCAAAAATCAAATCTAAAATCAACAATTTACCTTTATACCCCCTCTTAACGTACATATTTATTATATAAACTATGTAAATAGTAGACTAAGTACCTACATTATTTCTCTCTCCTTCCCCTTAGTATTCCATCCAAAGGTTGTCTGTAAAAGATCGCTCTTAGCGATAAGACCGCCCATTGTGTCACCCTTTGTAAAATCTTTATATTTATGTTTTTGTAACCAATATGGTGTACATAATAATGAGTCATCATCATCATCCCAGCTTTAATCCCAGTCGCATCCGAAGCCTTTTCAGCTTTGGAGTCTGGGCTCCGCTTTACCAGTCCCACTGCTAATATGGCTAAACTTCGATATTTTCCGTGAAGTGACTGCCGTCTGACCTCCACAACCCGAAGGCGACATCAAAACATTGAAGTTAGACTAATTGTTGGACTTTTGAGGGCTCCAACAACCCGTAACGACTGCCACTAGATGTTCGTATGGCAACTGGGGCCAACGGCTTAACGTGCTTTCCGAGGCACGACCAGACCAGTGCAAATATTCATATTCATGCATACAAATACTTGCACTGTGCGGGGATCAAACCCGCGCCACCTTGCGCAGCGGCCGCGTCCGCTACCGCTACGCCACGGAGGCTGTCAAGTACATAATAATGAGTATTCTATTCTATTCTATTCTAATGTTATAAGGTGTACTTTTGAACTTAAAATATTAATTCATATCAAAATTGGTCCAGCTGATTCGAAGATTCACCGGTACACGCAAACAGACATACAGGCAAACTATTTATTTTTTAATTAAATGTTGTTGTAAGAAACGCATATGGAGTAAAACGCTGTTATTTTGGCCTAAATTAGATTTATTTGTACAGAATCATTCTTAGGTACTTACTCATTTTCCGTACGGGGTAATTTAGCTGGCCTAATGACTACATACAAAATGTCTATTAAGAATTCTATAGGTCGATTCCTTTATACAAAGGGTCTATCAAAGTGGTTAGTACTTCATTATTGAAAGGCAAAGTGGATCTTTGTGCGAAGAGCCTTGACATTACCCACTTAAGAACGTTGAATTTAGAGAAAGGTCAAAGTGCTGATAATGATGTTTCAAGAAGTGGTTGTATGTAGAAAATTGAGCACATCTTTCTTTCGATTTTTGGGTATTGTAAAAGACTTATTTTTAACAGTTTAGTTTTAGCCGGTGCTGTTCTTGGACCTCCATGCTTTGGCTTCACCGCAATCCCTTCTGATGGTAAGCAGTGATGCAATCGTTGATGGTAAAGCGCGTTAGTTTATTAAGAACCTATTCACTCAAAAAACTGAATGAATAGGAAAGTAGACGGCAGTTGAGCGAGGTGATGCAATATTAAACCCAACAACACGACCAACCATGTTCCGCCAGATTGATCTGTAGACCCTCCACGATCAAACTCCCGGCACAACAACTTTTGGCGCATCATACCAGACTCTCATCGTAACACAACTGCTCAGACCCGTCCTCCGTACGGCTTCACCAGACATCATGCCAGACCATGACCACGACGAATCGCTTGGCGGCAAGACTTTGTCTGTTAGGTCGTAATTTCTGCTGACCGCAGATGTTATGGCCTACCACCGAGAAACTGGTTTTGTCCCTCTAAGCTGTATCATGCTGATCGCATCCATTATTTGCGTGAGATCTTTAACAGATCCCTTGCCCATAAGGCTTATGTCCTACCAAGCTTACGTAACAGAATGTCTTCTCATTAAAGGAAAGAAGAGACTTTCCTGCACCAGTACTTTAATTGCGTAATAAACTTTTGCAATCAATTGGAATCATTTTGGAATTGCATGATTTAATTCCCTCATCTCCGTTCCACCATCGGACGGCCCGTCGTACGGCGAGTTTCCACCCTTACTTTGTTTAAACCACTGCGATCCGGGCGAAGCGTTTCGCTTCCTCTTTTATACCGCGTACATCGAGGGACTGGAATGATTTGCCAGTGACGGTGTTTCCGTCACAGTACAATTTGAGTGTCTCCAAGACTAGAGTGAATAGGCTCTTAATAAACTAGCGCGCTTTATCATCAGGCGGGATTGCGGTCAAGCGCTAGTTTATAAATTATTAAAAAAAAATTGAAGCATATCGCTAATCCGTTGCTCCATATGTTCCAAAAGTTTGCCTGCTCAACAACGTAAATAACGCAATGAATATTGTTAGACTGTCAAAATAGAACCCATGGCTACTGATAATGTGTTATGTAATCACTCTGCATGACTTTTAAAACATACGACAGTCACTTCTTGTTTTTATTGTAATCATCACATGCTTTACAATCTCTCTATTAAGGGTACTATGTTTGATAACATGATACTAGCGAAGCAGAAGGGCGCGTCAGACTTTTACTGACTAAAACCTACACGTGTCCTGCGCAGATCGCCGCCCGGCAATGACCAGGCCCGAGTCGACGACAGCGCGTTGTGTTTCACGCGCGCCTCAAAGAGATGTCAGCACACCGTGACGGAGTCCACAAGGGCGGATGCCTCCTGGGCCAGATTTGCGGGTTGGTTTAAAAAGAAACCGTGGCTCTAGCGCACAGGCAAGTGAAGGAACACGGGTGGATTTTAGTCAGCAAAAGTCTGACACGCTCTTCCGCTCCGCCCAGAGCTAGAGAAGTTATTCGATGATTTCCCATCCCAACACTTTTGTTGGGATGGGAAATCATCGAATAACTCGATGGGCAATCGAGGTAAACGTGGTCTAAGTTCAGGCGGAGTAGAACGGTACTCACGGAAAGCATCCTCCAAAGCGCTCCTCAATTTTTCATTACACTGGGGACTCACGGATACAGCCCTATCATCATCCTCTTCATCAACGTGGTTGGGTCGCGGTGAAACACTGTGAAGTTGTACCGCGACAATGACGAAGCAGGCGTAACATGACTATTCCGTGACTCGAGGCGTAGGCGATCAAGCACTATATTATCCAGCATGTATACTGTGTATATACCTACCTACCGGGTGTTTGATGATTTTCCATCCAAAACAAAAAAAGGGCCACGCTATTTCTTACGAAAAACCCGCGGCCCATAATACTCGGTGATCAGTCAGATCATAACTCGGTTGAAATCTTATTCCGGATAGAATATAGATAGATTGGTTACTTACTTCTAAGGCTCTCGACAGTGATGCCCATATCATCAGCAGCAGCGTCACCACCACGAGCGCATACCCGAACTTAATAAACGCCATCAAACTCTGAAACAACAGGATACATTGTTAGAATGATATCTAAATAATTGTAAGTAGGTCAAAACAAATTTAGAATACAAGTAAATAAATACAACGTGTAACATAAAGGGTATATACATAACAAAGGCATGGCATCTTTACATGATATTAAACGATATTGGAAGGGTTTTTTAATTCTATATCTTTATGTCAGGAAGTTATGAGGAAAAACACCGCCTGTGATAGGCTACTACCATACTAGTCGCACAGAGTTATTGAAGGCATTTATCGGATTTTGGCAAGTAACGTGACGTGTAACGAGTAGTTATTAACGTATGTAGTGTGGTGCCACGTTCGTTGTGATTTGATTTTAAGAAACACACGAAACCAAAAGTTTGGTATCAATTTTTTGAGTATTTTATTTTGAGTTGAAACCCTTCCGATATCGTTTTTTATCATCTAAAGATGCCATGCCCTTGGTATGTATGTATATACCCTTTATGTTACACGTTGTATAGATAAACTGCCAAGACCCAGGCCAATCAGGAAAATATCGTTTTCCATCATGACCACAGGCGTGGTGACCGCTGCGCCACGGAGGACGACATTAGCTTGAGTTTCGTAACTTTTGGTATGATGAATTAATTCGTTGAAGATTTAAAAACAAATTAAATTCTAATTTAATGACCCCTATCCAGGACCGGGTGATTTTATAAAAATAAATCTTTTAAACACAAAAATAAAAAAATATGCTCGTTTTTCAACACAGATCCAGTTTTTGAAACTTCATTATCAGCACTTAGTCTATTTTTTTATAACCTTGACTCACACTTGGTATACTTACTCCAGTATCTTAGGTGCGTTTACAAATATTTACATACACAAACAACCAAGCCCGGTACAACTACTTGTACTTTAAACACGTGTTTAGCTTAGCTTACCAAATAATGACACATGCATTTAAGGGAACAAAGGGCAAAAACCCCGGACCCGGGGCCCAATTACTAAGTAGTAAGTACTCATCATCATCATCATCTCAGCGTTAATCCCGGTCGCATCCGAAGCCTTTTCAGCTTTGAAGTCTGGGGTCCGCTTTACCAGTCCAACTGTTGATATGGCTAAACCTCGACATTTTCCGTGAGGCGACTGCCGTCTGACCTCCACAACCCGAAGGCGACATCGAAGCATTGCAGTTAGACCAATTGTTGGATTTTTGAGGGCTCCAACAACCCGTAACAACTGCCACTAGATGTCCGTATGGCAACCGGGACCAACGGCTTAACGTGCTTTCCGAGGCACGACCAGACCAGTGCAAATATTCATATTCATGCATACAAATACTTGCACTGTGCGGGGATCGAAGCCGCGCCTCCTTGCGCAACGGCCGCGTTCGCTACCGCTACGTCACAGTGGCTGTCTGCCCAATTACTAAGTACTACTAATGCACTCCATCACTACCATATTTCTGTTGGCACTGTAACAATAAATACATAAACTAGTTTTTTTTTTTTTTTTTTATTGTTTCCGACTCGGTTCAGAAATATATTCTTCTTCTTCTTCTTCAGCCTATACAGGTCCACTGCTGGACAAAGGCTTTCCACAATGACCAGTCTTGTGCTGCCCGCATCCATCGGCTTACCTCAACCTTCACTAGGTCATCGGTCCACCTTGTTGGGAGCCTCCCTACGCTGCGTCTACCGTCTTACAGAAATATATACCAAATCCAAAGCCAATTCTCGTTAATAAAAACGTTTAAAATCTAGCTCGAATATTTAGAATAATATATAGAGGATTGTTTGACAGATTGAAACTGAGATTTTACTGTAAACCTTCTTAGAATTATAAAAAAAAATCTCGTAATTTTAAAGAATTAACCCTCGAAATCTTAAAAAAAATACGTTTTCATTACAGTTTCAAAATACACCAAGCGTAACTCTAGCAGATATACTTACATAGTCAAAATTCTCTCAAAATTGACGTGGCTGATTCTCTAGAGGCTTTATGGACGTATCTAATGCATGGGAATTGGATTTATAATATTGATGATAGATATAATCGAAGGTTGTTATGCTTCATATCAGCCATCATAATGAGCCTATATTGTTCCCACTCCTGGAAAACAGGCCTCCTCTCGGTGAGAGGGAGTGGGCCGTAGTCTACCACGCTGGCTCAGTGCGGGTTAGTACATGTCTCATGCCGTCAAATCACCTATACAGTGTAATTGTTGAATACGAAGAGCGTGAGCAGCGCCATCTATGCAATGTAATTGGCAAATGTCGCCGATTCTCTTCTTCACAAACTAAACTAATGAGTTTAGTCTATCTTTTTCTTTCTATTCCATTAAGAAAAGGATAGAAGATAACATTTTAGTTTAATCCTGTCAAATTAACATATTCCATAGACATTTTTTTTTTGGTTTTATTTGTTCCATTTTAACAGGCTAAGGTCAGAGACCATACTGCCATGTCTTCAGTAATTAATTTTCAACTTTTGTAACTTAACCTAAACTTATCCTATCTCTTATCCTAACTTAATCTAACCTAAATCTATCTCCTTTCGTTTCCCGCGTGAAAAGACACTAGGAGCGAGATTTGGTACAAAGCCATGATGTGGCCACTGTGCTACAATATTTCACTGTTCTTTATGAATTATTTACTGAATGCACTTTTTACTACATAAATCACGCGTTTTTATTTAGTAAACGACACTATATATAATTTAAAAGTCCAATGAAAAACGAGCGTGGCACTCATCTTGGCTTCCCGCCAAAAACCCTCCATATTCCATAGACAGTTTAGACGCGATTATAAACAAGGGGCCAGAATCAATTTATGTCAAGTGCGGACTAATTTGACAGGTCTAAACTAACATATTATGATCTGCCCTTTGAACATTCCATTTAAAAGGGGAATCTAGCGCCAAGGAATTTGAAAAATAGGTATTTGAAGAAACTCTTGCCGTTGCGCTGCTTCCAACCTCTCCAGGTAAAGTGCGAAACGGACAGTTGTAGCTCAGGCTGATTTTAACTACAAAAACATTGAACAAAAGACGTATCGTATACCGTTGTTTTCTTTTTCAAAATACGACAGATCTCAACTAGTTTTATCTTCTTTTTGTCAAAAATTCATCACGGTAAAAATGGGTTATTTTTCACGATTTTGAAGTATCGTATTTCTTTTATTATTTAAGTTTCGGACAAAATGAAATGATAGGGGCACGTATAATCACGCTGTAAAATTTTAGAATAAAAATAATTGTTCTAGAAGCAATATCCACGAAGAAAACAGCGGAATACGTTTGTATAGAGAAAGCACCACTAGAGTTCCCTCTTAATTAATTGATAGAGTGTTACGAAATTAGGGTGCCATGTTTGTGTCGCTAACATAGATAGATGCAATCATTGTCTTTATTAAACATAGATTATTGTTGTAAGAGGCGTTTTTATTTATCCCATATCCCTTCAGAACAAACATGGAAAAGTTTACACAGAAAGCAACATTAGTAGCACGACAGTTAAAAACAATGTTTTATTATAAGTATTACCACAGATTACAGAATACTACGTATTACATATAAACACAGTACGAATATTACGTATTTACTGAACTGTTAAAGCGAAAGAATTTAATTGAAACCAGTCAAATAAAAACCGCCAGTAAGCCCGTCATTGTTGTTAAAAATATAGCAAGCTTTAATTTTATATTAATCTAGCTGTGCCCCGCGGTTTTACCCGCATAAGTTTTGATTCCGTAGAAACCTCGGGATAAAAAAGTATCTTATAGGTATGTTATTCCTGGTTATAAACCATCTGTATACCAAATTTCATGTAAATCCGTGCAGTAGTTTTTGCGTGAAAGAGTAACAAACATCCATTCACACTCACAAACTTTCGCATTCTTCTTCTTCTTCTCAGCCTATAGAGGTCCAATGCTGGACAAAGGCCTCCCCAAGGCTTCATTGGGGGGCATTGCCATAATCCCCACGCTTGGCAGGCGGGTTGGGGATCGCAATAATTTGTTATTCCACAGGAGACGCTGCAGCCCTCTTCCCTGGTGAAAGTTCCATTAGTCGCCTCTTACGACACCCACGCGAGTATATAGGTTAGTAAAAGAAGCCCAGTACCACACGGGAAACCGCATATAAATGTATATTTACATACTATACATGTATACGTGGAATTTAAGTCGTCTTGTACCCATATACTGCCCACTTCGCATATTCAATGACTACCGAAAAGAAGTAAAAAAAAAAACGAAACGAAATTAAAAATCGTGTACGATATATTTATTCATTTTTCAAATTATTCTAAAGCCTATTTTTCTATAATATGTATGTAGTAGTCATTGGAGAGATATATGTAGAATATGACCTGGACATACATAATAGGGTATTTGACTAAAAAAACACTAAGTAGTCCGTCAGTCAGATTTCCAAAAAATCCTAGACACGTATTTTTTCTTTTTTCATATAAACAAAAAATGAAGACGACACAGCACGTTGAAAATTCGTATGACGTCACTGCACGCTACACTTTTTAGCGGCCAGTGACGTCACCAGCCTCCACTTCTGATCTTTGATGCCTTTTATATTTGTCAATTTGTATTGATTTGATAAAACAAAATATACGTATCAAATATTTTTCTGATCTGGACACATTCCATGCAAAAAATTTGCCTTTATGATGAAAAAAATTGTTTCCCCCAATTGTGAGGAATGTGGAGTTATCGAGGACCTACAACATCTATTGATGGAATGTGTCCAATATGAGTCCAGTAGGAATAATTTAGTGAGATCATTGAATTTGAACAGAACTGATGTCGGTATGTTCTATACAATTCTATCTCAACCAAATGGTGATGATGCAAAAGTTTTGTTCAAATTCATGGCCCACGTGTTGTGAAAGTGTAATTGTTTAGCTTACGATGGGACTGACATACGCTATGCGTAAAAGTCCCTTTAATCAATAAAGAAAAAAAAATTTCTTTTCTATAATGTGAATGACGGACTAAATAGAATCAATTTTTTTTAACCCAGGAAACATCCCCATTAAAACTTTTCCCACGACATTTTCTTCAACTTAGTGTAATGTTTAAGAGTTCATCTCTGCTGTGATTGAATTAAAGGTTTTAAACATTGTTTCTGAGTGACGTAAGCAGACCATTGGCACGTAAGTAACACGTGTTAGGCGTACGTGACTTAGATACGGCAACGTTTTGCAGTTCTGATAGGCAGATGGTACGGACGACAGCAGGTCAAGCTACCCTAAACTGTCAGATATTCCCAATCAAACTTGAGCCTTAATGCTTTAGAGAGAACGTTAAAAATCTAATGAAGAAATCTGACAGATTGTAGTAGCTTGATGTGCTGTCGTCTGTATCGTCTAACATTTACCAGGTGGAATACTATATTTTTATTAGCTCCATTTGTGTTAGCTTTAAAAAAAAAAAACACCGTGAAAGGCGTTTTTGGCAGTTTTTTTTTATAAAGTGAAACTTTATACTTACTACTAGGGCTTGACCGCAATCCCTTCTGATGGTAAGCAGTGATGCAATATAGTGATGCAAATGCAGCCTATTCACTCTAGCCTAGAAGACACTTAAATTGTAGTCGTCGGAAACACCGCTGCTGGTAAATTGTTCCAGTCCCTCAATATATGCAGTACAAAAGACGAGGCGGTGTCAATAAGGGTGGAAACTATCCGTACGACGGATCGTCCGGTGACGGAACAGAGAAGGAAGAATTAAATAATGCAATTTCCTCGCACACTCTCCGATTAATATTTTATGTGATCATAATAATAATGGGAATGGATAGGGCCACAGCATAATGCTGAGCGACAGCCGTTTTGCGTGCGACCACGCACCGGAAGATGCAGCGTCGGTAGGTACCCGACAAGTTGGACCAACGACCTGATGAAGGTCCCGGGAAAGCGCTGGATGCGGGAGGCGCAGAACCGATCGTCGTGGAGATCCTTGGGGAGGCCTATGTCCAGCAGTGGACGTCTTTCGGCTGAAATGATGATGATGATGATGACGAGTCGTCTAACGTTTGAAACTCTGACAATCAGTCTTACCAAGAGGTATCGTATTACCCAGTAACTGGAATGAGGATCCCTCGCCCCTTCCCCCTTGCCCCGTGGTCCCCCCCTTGCGACTACCTAGTCGCTCCATGTAAAATAACTGGTAGTTAGCTGCTTCTTTCTGGTTGGACTGAAAGTAGACCCTAATACAGTTACGAAAAAATAGGCTGGGCGAAACGATTATGATAATAATAAAGGGAATTCAATTAACTAGAGAAATGCCTAAAATTATTCCAACGAGCCGTGTTTTTCTTGTCCGTATTATTTTAATTAAAATTTCAGAATTGCTTTAAGTTTTATGCAATTCGTCGTGTTCCGGCATGAAGTCTGGTGAAGCCGTACGGGGGACGGGTCTGAGCAGTTGTGCCGATGCGCTATATGTTGTTGTGTCTGGAGTTTCATCGTCTAGGGGCTCCAGATCAATATCCCTCTGGTGCAGCATCGTTGGTCGTGTTGTTAGGTTTAACATTGCATCACCTCGCTCAACTGCCGTCTTCCTTCCTATTCACTCATTTTTTTAGCACGCTTTACCATCAACTATTGCATCACTGTTTACCATCAGGCGGGCAGTCAAGCACCAATTTATAATTTAAAAAAAATGGTGATAATTCGATTTAACGTGGCCATGATACGCTTTTGTCAATAATTATATTGATGTATAATAATAGTACATTACGATATTAGTGCGTAATGATGGTTATAACATGCGAGGCGGAATTTCAGCCCGAGCCGAAGGCGAGGGTGTAATTGAGCCGAGCATGTTATAACCAATACGCACGTATATCGTACGACGTTTTTTAACACACTTGCGAGGAAACAGAAAAAGAAGTATTTTATATTTTGTTCATTTTAAATAAACTCAATCTGTGAATGCACACTGTTGCTTTCCCTCCATTAGTATTATTATTTGCCATTTCAAATATGGAACAGCGCGCAGCGCGAGCCGTGCGTCGGCGATCAGTTCCATAATTACTTGAAATGGAAAATAATGCTGTTATGGAAAATAATGCTGTTATGGACTATAACTTAACTATTTGCTTTGATAAAACACGCGTTTGTTGTGGCCTGCTTTACATATTTAAAACCGGTGGAATTACATCAGCTTTACGAGCAAGGGTGTTAAAAATGGGCCTAAATTCCTTTCAGACTATAATTAGACATTTTAACGAACCTTTTTTTTACAGTTCGTTCAACCGATTTTGACTGCTGTTGCGTTGGTATAAGAATGGCGTTACAAGCAAATGGCAGCTGCTGTAAATAGTTGGTATTGTAATCACTTTTTCGCTTTTAATGGCATCCTTTTGCCTACGGAATAAAAGTCAATATCGGTTGAACGCACGGTAAAAAGGTTTGTTTAAATGATATTCTATCAGCAACAACTACCTACGTTGGAAAAGTCACAAATGGGTTGGATTGACATAAACTTTCGAATAGCTTATTGTTGTTGTAGAAATACAAAATAATGATTTTCCTTTTCTTTCCTTTGCACCTAGATAAGTGGCAACTTGGCACTTTTCTAAGTCGTAAGGAGAAAAACAGAAAAGGGACTGATTGATGTATTAATTATGGGAACAGATACATATAGTAAAAGACTTCAAAATATGGAGGACCAGTTCAGAGTTTTTCTAAACTATATCAATTATACTAACCACTTTGTGATTAATCAGGTTAAGCTTTGCTTATCCAGGCTGGTCTATGGATGGGTGACCATCTTTACATACCGAGACCCTTTCTCAGAAGGCACGTTAAGAGAGGACTCTAGTGGCGTTTTTTCCATACATACGTATTCCGCTGTTTTCTTCGTGAATAACGCTTTTAGAGCAATGTTTTTTTTTCTACAATTTCACTCCTTGATTATACGCGCCCATGTTATTTGATTTTTTCTAAAACTTAATGAATAAAAGAAATATGATTTTTCAAAATCCCGAAAAATAACCCATTTTTACCGCGAAGTTCAGACGACTACTACACAAATGTGATAAGTTTTTGACAAAAAAGAAAATAATAGCGGTATACTCATCCTTTAAATTTTGATATAAAAATAATTGAGATCTGTCTTGTTTTGAAAAAGAAAACAGCGGAATTTGAAACGTCTTTTGGTCAACGTTGTTGTAGGTAAAATGAGCCTGAGGTGCAACTGTCCATTTCGCAGTTTACGGGGAAAGGTTTAAAGCCGTGCGACGGCAATAGGTAGTTTCTTCATATACCTATTTCTCAAATTCCTCGACACTAACGTCTCCTCCCCGTCGCCTCTTAAGCAGTTATTCCCGGATGAAATTCGTATATCTTTGACAGTTGTTAAAGATTATAACTCCAGCAGTCTCTTCATGTATTCAGCTGAATCCCGCTATACTGGAAGCCTCCCCCAATATAGTAGGGAAAAAGCTAGGCAGATATTCATGAGATCAATAGAGATGTTTCCTGGGTAAAAAAAAAATATTCTATTTAGTCCGTCATTCAGATTATAGAAAAATATCGGATACGTATATTTTGTTTTGTCAAATCAATAAAAATTGACAAATATAAAAGACATCAAATATCAGGAGTGGTGGCTGGTGACGTCGCTGATCGCTAAAAAATGCATTGTGTCGTTTTCATTGTATGTTTATATAAAAAAAGTAAAAATACGTGTCTAGTGTTTTTTGGAAATCTGACTGACGGACTAATTAGTTTTTTTTAGTCAACTACCACTATATTACTACTAATATACTACTACTATAGTAAATACTAACCTATAAAAAAATATAGTCAAGGAATTAAACATTCAGAATTTTATAACCACAACACTCCTTAAAATTTGACACCCCTCCCTCGAGAACACCCTAAGGGGGAAACGATTTGATAAAGCTTAAGTTTAACAATCAAAGCAGCACTTAAACAGATAAATTAAACCTCTCGACTATCTACATAATGTATTCAGATCTCCGTCCTTTAATGGGAGTGAGTGTGGAACCAAGCATGAATGAGACGCAGCTGGTATCGATCCGCCAGATTTTATGAACAGCAAGGTTATATTTGAGATAAGTCGCCATGTTAAATGGTTTCGAGATATTGCTTACGTCTGCATGGACCTTATTTATTAGTTTACTTATGAAGGAAGTAACAAGAGTATGGTAATTTATAACAAGGAAATGCCAGGATGGTGGGTTTCTTTGGGTTGGTTGGTTAAATAAACGTATTTTATTTCTATTTTCTTAGGTGAATAAATAAATAATTGTGTTTTAAATTAAAGGGAATATATTATTTAGGAATGGGCAATGTTTGTCTAAGAATTGATGAGCGTTGGAACATGATGAGTTCTGGAATGGAGATCGCCGATTTTCAAGCGAAGTGACGGCTCTTAGCTAAATCGGCGGACGACCTCGAAAAAGTGGCTGGAGTAGGAAGGCGGAGGGCAGGGTGTTGTGTAGCATGGGAGAGACTTATGTGCAGAAAAGAAGTGCGCTGCACTGATTTAATTTATTGATAATATTTGCTCTTCTTCCTTTTCCAGGCTAACTTAGCAAAACTAACAAGAACACAAAGCGCTTGTACTACAGAATTTCTTTACCATATCGGTTTCAGATAGGATGAGACGGGTTTCAGTAATTATGACTCGTACCTATACAAGTCGTAGTTGTTCATCATCATCATCTCAGCGTTAATCCCAGTTGCATCCGAAGCTTTTTCAGCTTTGGAGTCTGGGGTCCGCTTTACCAGCCTAACTGCTGATTTTGGCTAAAATGACTGTCGTCTGACCTCCGCAACCCGAAGGCGATTTTGAGCATTGCAATTAGACCAATTGTGGGACCTTCGAGGTCTCGAACAACCCGTAACGACTGCCATTATATATTCGTATGGCAACCGTTGTTGTTGTTGTTAGATGCTGATAAACACCAAAGTTAATTAACATGCCTTTACGCAACATTCAACCAGCTGAGTCATCATCACATCATGCAAACCAGAAGAGATATCCCTGTACATCATATGGTATGGCTATAAACAGTATAAACTACAGACACTTGGGACCAAAGCAATGCACCCAATACGCCCATTTTTCATCATCCCCTAACGACAGGCGAATAATATTTTAATACTACTCCGGACTGTTTATTGATCTTATTTCGGGGAAAAAGGAACTCTCGGCGCGCTATTCTTCCTTATTATAACTAAAAAGAACCTCTTTGTTACAAAAAAAGGTTTTTACACGACCAAGATAATCTGGGATTCAAAGATTTCTGGGAAAGTTTCATTCGAATAAAGATAATGGAGGTGGAAAATAATTCCGCCTGTAGCAATAAAATTACTTAATTATTTTTGAATTTGTATAACCTTTTTTTAAGATTCAGGAATAATGCAGGACTGGATATGCTAAGTCCTGGAATTGAGAGATGGAAAGATTTAGGTTGATAGAAAAGATATTTATTTTCTGTAAAACATAAGTTTCGAGAAAAGAAGGAACTCGTAAAATCTTAACAACATTAAGACCGGTTCTGCTCTGCATCCGATTCCGATCCGAATTTGAGAAATGCCGATCTGAAGTTGGTACCCGTAGTACTATCTGCATGAGGTCTTGCGCACTACATCCTACCTCAGTCCGTCCAAATAGAGAGCATTCCCAATTCAGACTGAACAAAGCCTTAGATTCGGATACGATCGAACTTAGATCGAAACCGTCCTAGAAGTGCAAAAACGAATATATCTTTAATATCACCGATAAAAAGCCTAACGCGCCAAAGGCGTACAAAAATCAGAAATAACAATTTTGCCATCAAATTCGAACACACCCTTTACGCCGATACAAATTGGGGTGCAAATATCCGGGGGTACATTTTATCCCCTAGGTGCCTAACATTACACCCCGAGGGTCAATGAAATATACGGTGCATAGAAAATATTTCAATACATTGGTATCTGCATTTTACGTTGACGAGACTTCGCAAGCTTTGCGAGAAACAACTCAACTGGGGCTACAACCGTTTAGGAGTATTTATAAAAGATATTATGGATAATATAGAACCAAACGTAAAGATCAATAAGATTTAGATGAAACTGTAAGGCGCCTTATTAGACTCTTACACGGAATTTATGGAGGTTGAAAGCCTATTATAAAATATACATTTTTAGTACAGTAATTATATCTCAAGAAGCAACGCGCATTATGCCTGTAGTTGTCAAGTGAACAAATACGCTTTGCCTGTGGGAATAAACGTAAAAAGTAATGCTCAAGAAACCGTCTAAAACACGGACTAAGTCGCATACATTCTCACTGTGTTTGTACACTTTACTATTAATAAAGCACATTGTGCTCACACGATAGAAGCAACAGAAATATGTAACAAAGAAATGTAACCCATATTATGATTTTAAAAGAGTGTCCATGGAGTTTCTTCTCCATAGAGATCTACGCTTTGAAACGTGCAACTTAGCTTCACTTTTTTTGGACTGACCGACATTGACTTTTTAAAAGCACCAACGGATGGTTAATTTGAAATAAACAATTTTGATTTTGATTTTTGATTTTGAAGCGCGTATCACCTTGTGAGATTTAAATAGGTACAGTAAGTAATTAGAAAAGGGAGGATCCTCCGACCAGACGGGTGTTAAGTCTGGCGGGCACTTGCCCAATGGTTGAAATTGGGAAGTTGTATGTATGCTAATTGCACGGTAAACTCTGATTGCGAGATGTAGAATTCGTGTGACGTCAGTATGACGCTTTGTTACCGCTACAGAAGTAATATTTGAAATTGTACTAACAAAGTACAGTTGAACATTCTCCAAAACATTAACTTTTTAAGGTTTCTAAATGGATAGCCTAAAATTGAATTGGTATCAGCTATCGTGTGTTTTGTTCCATATTCATGAAGCATACTACAGTTATGTGCTCGTATATCCTAAAGCCACTTCATAAATACGTAGCTGCATATTCAATATCCTGTATGAATAATTTCCTGCCCATTTTCCAAAATAAGCTACTCTCATTTGGAATTCCACGTGCATATGCCTTATTTCCGTCAACAGGCGACCAATTGAACGCGCGGCAAGAAAGTTTGCCATGCACACAGTACGGGAAATATAACAATTTCCAACCATTTTCCTCCGACATACAGTTGAGAATCGCATGTGAAATTATCATTTTCCAATGCGGGCTACGCGATTCAATATAGTTATTTGTTGTGGAAATCGAGGCATGCGCTGCGGTCACCATATTTTCCATTTCCCAATGGAATAGTGGAAAACATTACTCGTGTGCTAGAAATTACCACCGATTTCAGTGAATTCTAGTTACTATGGACCATAATATATGGGTCATGTTACAGGCTCCAGGAAATACTTTGTAGAATTTTAATGCTCTTGCTAGAGTTATAGGTACTAATGCCCTGGTGGTCGGTTAAAGTGAGATAGTTTAAAAGTCGTAAATTAAACCGTTTATCTTAACTGCGCTTTAGAAATAGGTGTGTCTATTATAATAGCTTTTTGTCTGTGAGAAAATCTTCAGGTACTTCAACTTATAATATACTAGTTTTTCCGCCCGCGGCTTCGCCCGCGTGGAATTCGGTTATGTCGCGCTTTTGGAGTTTACTCCTTAAGAATCGATTTTCATATATAAGGCGCCCGGTATGAGAAAAATCCGAGGGTAAAACCTACTAACGAGTAACGGATTTTAAACGTTACTATTTTAGTGCGCACCTTTGGTGCGCAACTTCTAATCTAAAAAGTGGCATAATTATCTTTTTACAACTATATTTTGTTAGTTATTAAGATAATATTATATTTAAAAAAAATTAATTATAATAATTAAAAAAATATATAAAAAAAATATTAACAACTTTCTTATAATTGGTTAAAATTTTCATAAATATACATTTATAATTTTTATGATTTATTTTATAAATAATTTTTAAAATAATAATAATAATATATTTTTTTTAATTTTAATTTTTTTTCTTTATTTTTTTAATATTTTTTTTATTTATTATTATTATTTTTTTTTTTTCTCCAGTCGTGCGTCGGAGCTGACACACACACTTTTTTAGATTTCCTGTGGCAATATCAAATGTATAAAAGTACTCTATTTTTTAATCCGCACTTCTTAATTTACGTCTGCAAAATTTCAAAGCAACCAGTTCAGTAGTTACGGCATGAAAGCGGAACAAACAAACAAACTCACTTTCCGATTTATAATACTAGTATTAGTAAGGTACTAGTATTAGTAATAGTACTAGTATTAGTAAGGATTGATTGTATATCTCGGAATAGTAGACTGTCTTACAGAGGCAGCCTACTTCTTCTATGCAATGACTATTGGCACACTAGACACGTGCCTTAATAGACAAGTTTGTACACAAACACAGGTTGACACACTGTGTCCTTTCTCTCACCTCTTCCCTAACTTCCATAGTTCGATGAGATGCTACGCAATATAATATGACCTCGGAGAAGTAAGGCTTGGAACCAATGGCTTTAAATGCTACATGGGGTTATGACACCAGCAGCTTCCAAACTACCAAATGCTCTAGCATACTTCATTACTACGCTACATTACCCAGGTTTCGAGCCAATTAAAACCGAGCCCAAAACAGTAAACCACTCGTCGTAAGCACTTACCATGTTTCTTGGAGTAAGTGCACTATCCCATAAATCAGATCCAATGGGATTGCACAAAGATGGTCGGTTATTCACTCATTTATAATAAGCACTTGCTCTCTTGAGTCAATGTATGTAACAGTATTCGATTCTGCAATCAAAAATGTTATTGACTTGATTGTAACTATTGTATGTAATAGTTGAAGTTTTGGGCCTTTGATTTCCTTGGTTTGTTTTTGTTTTTACAGTCAATTTAAAATCTATAATAGGGATGTATCCAAGGTATGAAAATAAAAAAAAAGTAGTCCGTCTTATAGATAACTAGCAGCCGGCAGCGACTTCGTTCGCGTGGAATTAATTATGCTCCGCTCCTATTGGTCGCAGCGTGATGTTATATAGCCTAAAGCCTTCCTGGATTAATGGCCTATCCAACGCAAAAAGAATTTTTCAAATCGGACCAGTAGTTCCTAAGATTAGCGCGCACAAACAAACAAACAAACTCTTCAGCTTTATATATTAGGTCCGGATATAGATAAAAAAAAATTAAGACCCGTATTTTTTATTTTGTCGAAATTACCAAAAACTACTGAGAATATAGCGTATTAAAGTCACGGAGTGGGGGCGAATTACGTCAGTGGTATATTTTGTACCACGGCGGACTTCATGCGACATTTCAAATCAAATATATCTTCTATTCAAATAAAACTCCACAGACATAATGTGTATCGATAACTAAACACCAATTGTATTTTATGTATTTTTTTGTTTTGTATTATGCGTTTTCTTTGTACGGATTAAACTATTTTTCTTTCTTTCTTATCATGAATACGGATTTTCACTATTTTATACTATTTGAACCAGTAGACATATTATTATATCTTACAATCCTACTGCTGCACTATGATATAGGAGGTATAGCTAAGTGTGTTATTTTGTGTTCGGAATTACACAAAAACGTCAGAACTGTTTTGGATGAAACTTGGCATACAGAGTTTTATAAAGACCACAATAAAAAGTGTCCATAACCTATGCCTTAGCGCATTAAAAAATATGATAGGAATTCATTAATTTTTGATTCCAGTGGGATGATTTTCCATCTCCACGCGGGTGAAGTTTCGTGTCCATTTTATATAGAAAATATTTCCCAGTTCAATTTTTTTTTAATAATTATAAACTAGTGCTTGACTGCAATCCCGCCTGATGGTAAGAAGTGATGCAATCATTGATGGTAAAGCACACTAGTTTATTAAGCCTATTCACTTAAAAAACTAAGGAATAGGAAGGATGACGGCAGTTGAGCGTGGTGATGCAATGTTAAACCCAAGACCAACACGACCAAACAATGCTGCGCTAAAGGGAGATTGATCTGGAGACTCTCCACGACCAAACTCCCGACACAATAACATTTGGCGCATCGTACCCGCCACGCATCGCAACACAACTGCTCAGGCCCGTCCTCCGTACGGCTTAACCAGACATCATGCCGGAACACGAACGTAACGTATTTTTTGGTACTAATTGTTACCTACCATTATATTGAGCTGAGGACCTTTTGTCGCAATCATGATGGTTTACATCATTTTAACCATCTGCGGTGAGTCTCCAAGAGAATGTTATTTCTATTGCTTATAAACGCAGTTTTATTTCTTTCTTAATTATTTTATTATTTATTGAAAATATTAGAACACAATAGGCGTTCCAAAAACAGTTCACTCATTTTAATTAATAATAAATTCCTGGAAGCTTCCATTATCACCTCTCGGAAAATCCAGACAATGCCAGAGGGAAATAATTAAAATTCGGATATTAATCAGTTCCCAGAATTTATAATTTCCAATAATGATTGAGTATTGAATCTTATTAAATTTCTGGAATAATATAATAATTATTCTTCTACTTAGAGAGACTCTAGTGGCGTTTTCTCTATACAAACGTATTCCGCTGTTTTCTTCGTGGATGACGCTATAAGAGCATTTTTTTCTCTATAATTTTACACTTTCATTATAGGTGCCCCTATCATCATCATCATCATCATCATCATCCCAGCGTTAATCCCAGTCGCATCCGCAGCCTTTTCAGCTTTGGAGTCTGGGGTCCGCTTTACCAGTCCAACTGCTGATATGGCTAAACTTCGACATTTTCCGTGAAGCGACTGCCGTCTGACCTCCACAACCCGAAGGCGACATCGAAGCATTGCAGTTAGACCAATTGTTGGACTTTTGAGGGCTCCAGCAACCCGTAACGACTGCCACTAGATGTTCGTATGGCAACCGGGACCAACGGCTTAACGTGCTTTCCGAGGCACGACCAGACCAGTGCAAATATTCATATTCATGCATACAAATACTTGCACAGTGCGGGGATCGAACCCGCACCACCTTGCGCAGCGGCCGCGTCCGCTACCGCTACGCCACGGAGGCTGTCCATTATAGGTGCCCCTATCATTTGATTTTTTCGAAAACTTAATTAATAGAAGAAATATGATATATCAAAATCCCGAAAAATAACCCATTTTTACCGCGATGTTTAGACGACTATTAGGGAAACGTGATAAGTTTTTGACAAAAAAGAAAATAATAGGTATACTCATCCTCTAACTTTAAGATATAAAAATAATTGAGATCTGTCGTGTTTTGAAAAAGAAAACAGCGGAATACGAAACTTCTTTTGGTCAAGGTTTTTGTTGGTAAAATCAGCCTGAGCTGCAACTGTCCTTTTCGCACTTAACGGAGAGAGGTTGGAGCGGCGCGACGGCAATAGTTTCTTCAAATACCTATTTTTCAAATTCCTCGGCACTAGAGACCACTCTATTTAAAACCTTTCAAGAGAAAATACATTAAAAGTATCCTATGCGTTTCATTTGTTTTGTTTATAGATGTAGCTCGTATATAATAAACAATGAATGTTAAGGAAACTGTCTAAGAAAATTCTTTGTATTCTTGGTATTTTAAAAATCTCCATCATCATCATTAAAACCGAAATAGACAAAACATTGACATTTCCAAACATCGTCACTTTGACCGGATCTATCCTTCGTGCCTCTAGCGTATTCCTGCGCGGCACCTTTGCTGAAGCTCCCAATGCTTGGTATCCCGGTATGCGATCGTCATACCAAACCATTCAGGCCCATAGGCCGTATATTCTCTGAGCCATATTCTTTGCCCATTGACCCTTAAGTTTGTCAATTCTTCAGGCTATCGACTATCGGTTAAAACCCGATCCAAACCTTATGTTGTGACCTTTGTGATACTCGTAGTGCAGTACCTTACCTCTTACTTGTATTGACATAATTGCGATTTTATGGCAACAAGATCACAGACGTGGAAGACTGAGACGTAGTCGCTAACAATGGGCATTACAAGAGAGCTCAAGGTCACTCAAAGGGTAATGAAGAGGTCTATGCTTGGGGGTCACACTGCGTCATCAAATCTGAAATGAGGAGATCCGCAGACGAACGAGACTAACCGACATAGCCCGAAGAATTGCAACTCTTAAGTGGCAGTGGGCCGGGCACATGCCCGTAGGGGTGATTCCCAATGGGGTCGACGGGTTCTCGAGTGACGACCACGCACCGGAAGACGCAGTGTGGGAAACCGCTAGATGCGGGTGGCACAGGACCGGTCGTCGTGGAGATCCTGGGGGGAGTGATGATGATCACAGTGGAAACTTAGCTGAAGTGAGCATAGAGTGAGTTGTCATACCAAGAGGACACTATTGACAGTTCTCTTCACCCAATTTAACACGGTGAGTTTTCTACAAAATCGATCGGCAGGCAACTTCGTTATTACGCACCGACTCGCCTGATGTTCTGACTGCAAGCCTTCTTCTTCTTCCAGTGCCTCTTCAATCCTGACGGTTGGCCGTCGCTTCTTGTACTCGGTCTTTTCAACCGTGAGTTGGAACAGTTTTTCGACGGAAGTAATGCCAGTCCACTTCCTGATGTTTCGCAGCCACGACTTTCACTTTCGTCCAGCATGCCTTTTCCCTTCTACCTTACCCATCATAATCAGTTGGAGTAGCGCTTATCCGGCCGAGATATTCTATTTTGCAACTGTAAGCCACTTAAACATTTGATTTGGGCTGTACCTTGGTTTTTCTGTGAATCCCTTAATTCCTATTTCGATCTCTTAAAGAAACTCTAAGCATACCCCTCTGCCTCTTGCCCATTTGGCTATTGTCCATCTGCCTATAGCAAAATTGCCACATGCCCATCTGGCTATCGTCCATCTGTCTATCGATTCATTGCTCATTTGCCTATTTCCCATTTGTCCATCTGCCCATTTACCCATTTGTTCCATTCCACACAACAGTGAATTCAATTAAGATGTCCGAGTGAGCCGCAATCAACGAGTAGCGTTCTTTTATATATGGTTTAATGAAGTAGTATTTGTTTGAGTAAAGTATGTAATGAAACAAAGGGCACAATTTTGTTGCAACTTCATTTCTCGTCTGTTTTGGCTTAATTAACATAAAGCACAATGAGTGCTGGAAATACAACCTCTTTTGAAGTTGCTTCATTCGCAAAATAAATGCATATTTTACATGAACGAGAAGTTCAAAGAATCACTCGAGCTAACGAGCTGGGGTAAATATTTGAATTTCTAGTTCACACAGGAATAGGATGCGCCATTTTTGCCACAAATAAAGCATCAAAGTTATTTCTTTTCCTGCTGATGGACAAAGATATTTCTTAGCTTTTCTTCTTTTCTTTATTATTATTGTGTTTAGCTTCGTTTAATTTTATGATATCCCTGTACGAGCCCCAATAAATGCCCTTTATTTCATATAATTCTGGCCGTTAGTTGAATGGCTGCTTCTTAGGTTATTTCTACCAGATATCTAATATGTGATATATGGACTATGTCGAGATACATAGGAAGTGTCGGTGTTTTAGAGGTGAAACAAATGTATATGTTGAACATTATTATTGACCAACTCACAAACTGTTCTTATTGTAAAAATGTTAGGAAATGTTGGAATACACCCGGCTACCGCGTGAGACCAAAGCGCACTGAATATAATATTTACTACATTAATTAATTATTATTGTAGGTCAACGCGTTACGCCGATATTGCTAACTAAGGTGTTCGGTGAAAACACTGAACAGACTAAATACATGTTTTATCTAGAAAGAAAAAGAAAGAAAGAAAAATTATTTTTGTTTATTCCGCACAAACAGAACGCACATAACAATACTGATACACTTAAATAATAATAAACACGTAATAAAGAAAAAAAGAACAAAGAAATATAACTTACTAAAAAGCCTCTTACTCAAAATAAAAATAAAAAATCTGATGTCATAACCCGGGTCAAAGACACACATGTATTTGACAATTAGACATTGACAGTTCTCAATCAATTATTGTCAGCTATTTATCTATCTATCGATTTATACTCCTCTCTGTCCGAAATTAAAATCCCTCTTCCCATTAACATTAGATCCTTGCTAACCCATTTCTCCCCCAAAATAGTCCAAATATTATCATCTTTTCTCAATAACAATAACATTAAATTATAATAAAACTAGGCATATTTAAATAATATTTATATAATTATCGTCTTTCCTTAAAGTTATTTTGTTTATTTATTTACTAACATTGTGTTCGTCTTTACAGGTACTAAAAACCTATCTGCTAGAAAGTAAAACCATCTTTCAATTTACTGCTGTCTTGTCCAAACCCACTTCGACATTGGCAGAATAATCGTCATAGACTCAATTGCCACAAAAAAAAAAAAAAAAAAAAAAAAAAAAATCTATCTATCTGTTTAGTTATAAAAGCAAGTCTGTTGTTGTTACTTAATTTGCTTGATTACAAAATATGTGAGATCAAAATTTAATGTTCTACGAAGAAAGGGCTCACTATTCCAGCTTCTCTTTAAATAAATTCCTTTACTTACATTGATTACTGAACTGAACTGAGACGTGGTCGATAATAATGGGCCTTAATAAGAAAGGGCAATGGTGCGGGCTATGCTTAGGGGTTTCACTGCGTGATCAAATCAGGAATGAGGAGAACCGCAGAAGAACGAGAGTAACCGACATAGCCCGAAGAATTGCAACACTTAAGTGGCAGCGGGGCTGGGACATTGCCCGTAGGATGGATGCCCGATAGAGCCGACGGGTTCTCCAGTGGCGACCACGCACCGGACGACGCAGCGTACGTCCGCGACAAGGTGGACCCGCTGGATGCGGCAGGCGCAAGACCGGTCGTCGTGGAGATCCTTGGAGGAGGCCTATGTCCAGCAGTGGACGTCTTTCGGCTGAAATGATGATGATGATGACACTGATTACAACCTGGCCCTGACAAGAAGGTGTGTCCAATATTCTTTACCTGGAACCGCACTGACCATCGTACTCGGTATTAGTAATCCCATTGTCTTATTTTTCCTTTGTTTCGGTAGTACATACTCTCACGCCCAGGTGTGTTATTGTGTGAATGTTCCTGTCCTCACTTAGCCGGGGTACACGAGGGAGATTTTGCTCTTGCATTTTCGACTTTCGGTGTTGAAACAAGCATTGTTAATAATTGGACTGACTGACTTTACGCGTGAAAACAAACTGGTTTTCAACTCTGGACGTGAAGCAGTAAGTTTATCTAGTTTGACCATATAATAAATCAATTTTTTTCAAGGGTTCCGTATCTACCAAAAATTTTAAAAGAAAATCTTATGGTGGATGTCTCAAGAACTACTAATGACTACACTACCGATAACTTGATATTTGGAATAATTTAAAAAACTGAGGGCCTCAAGGTGACTCAAAGGGCAATGGAGAGGGCTATGCTTGGGGTTTTACTGCGCGATCAAATCAGGAATGAGGAGATCCGCAGAAAAACGAGAGTAACCGTCATAGTCCGAAGAATTGCAAGACTAAAGTGGCAGCGGCAGTGTCAACGGCATACTGTCGTTTATACATACCGCTACAATGGCGCAGGAAAACATCGTGAAAAAACCGGTATATCCTAGAATCAATAATACGAAAATCTACTAACCAGCGCTGGGCACGATTATACACTACTCCTATTCAAAAAGAGGACACCAGCAGAAATAATGAATAAAATTATACTGATTACAATTAAAAAAGTCGCCGCTTTAAAAAAACGCCCGTATGTACGAGGGCCTGTGGGCAACGGTTCGTGGTTTGTTTTGTGCTTTGAAACCTTTTCAACGAACAGGGTTATTCTGTTCAAAATTTCAATAGCCTGTATTTTTGGAGCGAGTCGCCGCTTCTTTCATGCCTTTTAGTAACAAAAAGGGTGCTTTTGATCGTGCAACATGGCGGATATGTCAGTCTGAACTGTACACATTGTTCTTTTAGCTTGGACGTACGTAATGGGTACTTAGCTGCTACGGCTTATTTTAATTTCTAAATTGTTTTTTATGTTTTCTATAACAGATGCATTACAAGTACATATCTTTCTCCATCGTTCTCTCATAGATAAATTCAACATGAATGATGTAATCAAATATTTTTTAATATTTTCATGATTTATTCAAATTTTCGTACATACACTTTGGAATGGGCAACTAACTTAATCTTTCTGGTTGATCGATCCTTTGGCAATTTAAAAGTGTAACTGTAATGTGTTTATTTGTAAAAATAAAATAAATGCTGTGACAAAGGGCGATGGAAAGAGCTATGCTCGGAGTTTCGCTGCGTGATTGAATCAGAAATTAGGAGATCAGCAGAAGAACCAAAGTCACCGACATAGCTCTTCGAGTCGCTAAAATTAAGTGGCATTGGACGGGGCACATCGCTCGTGGGACCGACGGCCGATGGGGCAGTAAGGTTCTGGAGTGGCAGCCACGTGCCGGAAGACGTAGCGTAGGGAGCCCTCAATAAGGTGCACCGATGACCTGGTGAAGGTCGCAGGAAGCCGATACATATAGCTTTCCGCCCGCGGCTTCGCCCGCGTGGAGTTTGTTTATAACGCGCTTTTCAGATTTCCCTCGGGAATATCATATTTTTCCGGGATAAAAGGTAGCCTATGTTCTTTCTCAGGGTCTAAAGATTGTTTGTGCCAAATTTCATCAAAATCGGTTGAGAGGTTTAGGCGGGAAAGCGTAACAGACAGACAGACAAACAGAGTTACTTTCGCATTTATAATATTAGTATGGATGCATTAACAATATGGTTCAAAATGATTCCTATTCATAGTAATAGTACGTTACGCAATTAGGGTGCCCATCATATGAAGATCTACATAGTCATCACAGATCGATGATTCGATGTTGTCTTTTGAGGAAAGACTAGGTGCTAATTAAATTAGTATATAATAGGAATTTTGATAGGGCCCGTTCTGTGGACGCATTTGTCAGAAATCGTGAACCTCGACTCAAAACATTAGAAGTTCAACAATTCGACGAATAATACCAAAGAAAGAACATTTGGGTATGCTACATAAATTACTCAAACTGCCAGACCACAACAAAAACTAACAAAACAGAAAAAATAAAAATAAATAAAACTACCCACAATAGTCTCATAAAAAATAATAGAATATTTTATGAAGTAAGCAACGAAATGGGTGCCGACGTAAGGGTCAATTCACATGTACCACAACCAAACCACTGCCACAACCACACCAAACGACGCCACGTGGTCGGGCGTATATTTTGTATTGACACACGTATCACATTTTGCCGTTGTTATCGACCACCTGTGTAATACGACCACATCGCAACCACATCGCGACGGCAACGCCATCACCGGCGGCGGCACCGCGGCTACATCGTCGCCACGACATGACGTCATAAACAGTGCGCGCAATGCACATGACCACTTGGTAACCACAGCGACAACGCAACCACATCGACAAGAACTAAAAGATTTTAAAAAGCATTTTTATGATTTCCTAGTTCAAAAGGCATATTATTCTATTAATGAATACCTAGAAGACAACGAAAGATATTTAGATAAATAAATATGTGGATTAAATGTGTGTGCTAATATTAAATTTTAGTTGTGCTTAATTTTTATAAATATACCTACATATTTTTATACTCATAAGATAAGCTTATACTCATAGTTTTGCAAAATTGTTATGTTTATTTTAGAATATTATAAGTTACTTAAGTATTATTAGTTATAAGTTATCTTTATTTAAATTTTAGTTAATTTTAATTGTAACATGTACCTATTTACCTATTATTTAATTATTTCTTACTAATATTTGTACGCCGTTAACGGCAAAACATAGAGATCACCATAATTATTATAACACCTATTTTGTACTCACCTATGTTTTACAAATAAAAAACTTTGACTTTGACTTTGACTTTGACATTTTGTCGCTACCATAACGCTACTGTAAAAAGCCGCTGCGACTCTATTCACACGTAACCACAGCTTGACTACATTTTGTCGCTGCGACGTGGTGTGGTTGCAGTACGTGTGAATTGACGCTAACCCTGTTACAAAGCTTCTCTTCTTTCGTCTGTCTTTTAAAGGATCAAAGCTTGTTTGTTGTTAGATAATAATTATTTAAAGGATGTTGGTGTCGCGTGAGAATAACTCAACACAAGAATGAACCACAGTATGTAAAGGACAAAAATGAAGGTAGTTAGCAACCTACTACTAAGTGAAGGGCGTAATTATTATTTATATAAAATTGCAGTGCAGAGTAACACTAATTGTATACAGGTATGACAGATACACTATGTACAGACAACAGCACATCAAGCCACTACAATCTGTCAGATTTCTTTATTAACCGACTTCAAAAAGGAGGAGCTTACTCAATTCGACCGTATATATGCTTTTTTTTTTATGTTTGTTCGCGCATAACTTCGTCGTTTATGAACCGATTTTGATAATTCTTTTTCTGTTGGAAAGAAGACGTTCCCAAGGTGGTCCCATGATAAGGATATCAGGGTTTGATGGTGGAAGACCAGAGAAAACAAGGGAACTTTCAAAAATTGCAGGGGCGACTAGTGCATTTCTTAGCATTTTCATTAAGTATTTTAAAGCACTACAATTTAATAAAGGTCTGGAGTAGATCTGATGATGGAGCCGAGAGACAGTCGAAGGAACTCTTCAACAATTCACAGCAGCTACCTTGTGTTTGTGCTCGAATAATTGGTATTGACAAGAACCTTACACCTATATGGGTGGTGACTGTCATTAGGGAGCTGATGATGACAAAGGTCAGTTCAGGGAACTCTTAAACGATTTACAGTAGCTACCTTGTATTTGGACTCGATTCATTTATATTGATGAGACCTTTGCACCCATTGGGTTAAAATAATGGTCTGCAGTAAATGTGATGATGAAGACCATAGGCAGCTGAGGGAATACTTCCGGGTAAAAATTAAAGTAAACAAAATTACGTCTTTTCCCAACTATATTTGCGTGAGCTTCCAGTCTGACCGGATACAAATGAATACATAGTACTTTTAACAACTAAAAAGTGTAAAATAAAAACTTTTTTACAAAAAAACAACCGACTTCCAACAACCACTACAAAGTGAAAAAACTTATGATATTATGATACCGACTTCCGAAATTAGTTATTTTTCACTTTGTAGTGGTTTTTGGAAGTCGGTTGTTTTTTTGTAAAAAAAGTTTTTTCACTTTGTAGTGGTTTTTGGAAGTCGGTTGTTTTTTTGTAAAAAAGTTTTTTTAGATTTTCAACTTCTATCTCTAAAGCATTAAGGCTCAAGGTTGATAGGGAATATTTGACAGTTTCTGGTAGGTTAACCTGCTGTCGTACGTACCTACATATCATCATCATCATCATCCCAGCGTTAACCCCAGTCGCATCCGAAGCCTTGTCAACTTTGGAGCCTGGGGTCCGCTTTACAAGTCCAACTGCTGATATGGCTAAACTTCGACATTTTCCGTGAAGCGACTGTCGTCCAACCTCCACAACCCGAAGGCGACATCGAAGCATTGCAGTTAGACCAATTGTTGGACTCTTGAGGGCTCGTACGTACCTACATATATTATAGTTTTATTTTCTAATATATATTAGGGGAACATTACATGTTTTTTATTTCAGATAAATTTAATCGATACAGTTCGATTTCTATACATAATCAGCCCACTGTTGGGAGACTTCTTGGTGACACTTCTCGGCGAGAAGAAGGGGGCCGTAATCTACCACACTGGCCTAGTGCGGGTTGGTAGATGTCACATTTCTTCGAAGTTTTGGCTCTAAGACATGTCGGTTTCCTTACGATTTTTTCCTTCTCCGTTTTTTAGTGCACTAGTGATGAAATAATTTACACAAACTAAAGCGCCTGCTGATGGGGCTCGAACTTACGACCTGCAAATTGTAATAGTAAGCGAAAGTAACTCTGTCTGTCTGTCTGTTACGCTTTCCCGCTTAAACCTCTCAACCGATTTTGATGAAATTTGGCACAAACAATCTTTAGACCCTGAAAAAGAACATAGGCTACCTTTTATCCCGGAAAAATTTGATGTTCCCGAGGGAAATTTAAAAAGCGCGATATAACCGAACTCCACGCGGACGAAGCCGCGGGCGGAAAGCTAGTAATATTATAAATGCGAAAGTAACTCTGTCTGTCTGTCTGTCTATCTGCCTGTCTGTCTGTTACGCTTTCCCGCTTAAACCTCTCAACCGATTTTGATGAAATTTGGCACAGACAACCTTTAGACACTGAGAAAGGACATAAACTACTTTTATCCCGGAAAAATTTGATGTTCCCGAGGGAAATCTAAAAAGCGCGATATAACCGAACTCCACGCGGGCGAAGCCGCGTGCGGAAAGCTAGTAAAACATAAAAATAAGTTAGAACAGACAATGAATATTTTTTTTACAGATATATATTAGATGAAAATTAAAGTAACATTTGAAACGATATCAAAAAATTTAGAATTAAAATAAATAATCAGTAAATTAATTACCATTAAATTGCATAACATATTAACAATAGGAATGGTACAAGCATTGTTCCATTTTGACAATTCTTCAAAAATATTCACTGAATTAGGTATTTACGTTCCTGGTCAGACACGTTTTGCGAATTTATAAAATAAATATTATAAAAATATAAAATATCAATTAAATAATATAGCGTTCATTTTTTGATTCTGTATTTGAACAAAATTGATTGCATCGAATTACAGTCAATAGTAAACTCTTGACTCATACAAGACAACCAGGAAATGAACCTATTACGGATCATTAAGTGCAATCGTAATCAGAACCACTGACCCACTTGTTGTAGTATTATGTCATTTGAACGTGATTGTGTATTAAAATATTAACGACGCCATGAAATATTAATACTATCATTCCACTTCATCTCATTTTGAGTTTATTATAATTTTTGTTGTCCTAGTGATTGAGTGAGAAAGACTGATTTACATGTTGCAATTTAATTGCCTATGGCATACAATAAAATTGTTGCAACAGATGACTTGCATCGCCTAAATGGTGTTTAGATAATGCAACTTTTATTGTTGCCCCTACTTAATTGAAGCCATAGGCAATTAAATTACACTGTGTACATCAGTCTTTAATATAAAGTACTAACCCATATCCTCCCGTGGGTATCGTAAAAAGACGACTAAGGGAACTCTCACCAGGGAAGCGGGCAGCAGCGCTTCTCCTGTGGAATATCAAATAACTGCGACCCGCAACCCGCCTGCCAAGCGTGGGGATTATGGCAAATCCCCCCAATGCAATGAAAGCCTTGGAGGAGGTCTTTGTCCAGCAGTGGACCTTTATAAGCAGATGCTTTACGGCTCAGGATTGATTGGGAATATTTGCCAGTTTCGCGTAGCTTTACCTGCTATCATCCGTATGATCAAAAATATTGAACTGTACGTAGGTACCTTTTTTATAATCTGTTTTTAATTTGGGTATCGAGATATGTCAGTCCCACAGGACTGTACCAAGTATTAAATATTCCTTTGTAATAAAGTTTTATGTAAAGAAAGGGAGAGAATTTTCTTTGTTGTCTCGCTAGACAAAGGTGCAAGAATCAATAACCTCTTCTATTGATTCTTGCACGGGAGGAAATTCATTTGCATTGGCTTTCATGTCATGTGTTATTACATGCTTTTAATAAAAAAGTGAAAAAAAAAGCTAAAAGAAAAGTGAAGCTAATAAGCTTCACTTGTATGTTTGCTTGCTTGCTTGCTTGTTTGTTTGTTTGTCCGTCTCTAACTCTTTGGACAACGAGTGAGCGGCTCATTACTGTAAAATATCCCACGGTTTTCAATACGTTCCTTCGTTTCATTTTTTAAAAAAGAATTTTGAATTAAAAAGTTGAAATTAAATATAGTTTAAAAAACTAAAAAACATGCTATTAAAGAATATCAAACTAAAAAGTTAAAAATAATTAAAAAACAAAAGCGCGAGGCGCTTAATATACAAAAATTATGTCACAAAGCGCCTTTATTAATTTTTTTTTTAACTCTTTGGTTTGATATTCTTTAAAAGTATGTTTTTTTAGTTTTTTAAACTATATTTATTTTAAAAGTGAGTTGGTATATTTATGTGGACGTAAAAAACATTAAGGTTTAGATTACTTAATACATAATCAGCCTAAAATATTCCCACTGCTTCGGGTGAGAGGGAGTGGGTCATAATCTACCACGCGGGCCCAGTGCAGGTTGGTAGATAGGTTTGATTCTAGAACATGCTGGTTTCCTCACGATGATTTCTTACACTGTTTTGAGAGCAGTGATGAAATAATAATTTACACAAAGTGAAGCGTGTGGTGGGATTCGAACTTACGACCTAACATTTTGTAAGACGATCCGATACCAGGCAATCACTGGTCAAATATTAATGGGTACTAATTGTGAAGTTTCTTGCCTTTTCTTCTACATATGTAGGTACCTACAACGCTTTGCAATAGGCAACTATCTTCATTTTTTTGACCAACGGGCCTTTGACAATTCATCAAAAGCCTTTGTATCAAGTTAATAAATAAAAAAAATTGTTTGTTTATCATGATGATGAATAAATTGTCCTGGGCTTAGAATAGTACCAACCCATAACCTCCCGTGGGTGTCGTAAGAGGCGACTAAGGGAACTCTCACCAGGGAAACGGGCAGTGGCTTCTCTTGCAGAATATCAAATTACTGCGATGCCTAATCCGCCTGCCAAGCGTTGGGGTTATGGAAAACCCCCCAAAGCAACGAAAGCCTTGGGGGAGGCCTTTGTCCAGCAGTGGACCTCTACAGGCTGAAGAAGAAGATACTGTATCGACCGTAATTCAAGCATTTTCTAGATACCTAATCACGTAACTTTTAGTATTTGAATTAAAATTCCTATTTTTTTTATTTGCCATTAATAAAACCTTCTCAAACGATCGTAAACATACATGGACTAATTAGTACCGAAACTTGGAAGATCCACTAATCGAAATCCGTGGTCCATCTGTCCATCAATTTAATAAAGCCCTTAATTAAATTAAAACAGTTAAAATACGCTGTTACTGTGGCCTCGATGAAGCCAATAGAGGCCTCACTAAATCCGGATTAGGAGGTCGCAAACGGAAATTAGGTCATTCAGAGGACTGCAGCATCGATACCGTTTTAACTTGTTCATGTGTATTTCTTTCATTTAGTAGATTATTGGTAATGAGTACCGGCTTTTTTTAATGAATTTATTATAAACTAGCGCTTGACCGCAATCTCGCCTGATGGTAAGCAGTGACGCAATCGTTGATGGTAAAACCCAGTAGAGCCTATTCACTCTAGCCTTGAAGACACTCAAATTGTAGTCCAACGGAATCACCGCCGCTGGTAAATTGTTCTAGTCACTCGATGTACGCGGTATAAAAGAGGAGGCGAAACGGTTTCCTGGTTATATGCTTTCCAGTATCTCATGGTAGATGTGAATATATTTAGCATATCTACTGGTAAGTACTTACTTAACATAAAGTCGATTTTCCTTTCAATTTAATATTTATTATATAAATAATTTGTACATAATGCATGATAATGGTCTCTGAAATAAACTTTTAAATGTATATTAATTATAATAGTTCTGAAATGTTATTTGTTTTATTATTTTAATGACATAAAAAATTTAACACTTTAGAACTATAACATTACTAATTTAACATTATTTTTTTTTTATAAGTTATAAACTAGCGCTTGACCGCAATCCCGCCTGATGGTAAGCAGTGATGCGATCGTTGATAGTAAAGCGCGCTAGTTTATTAAGAGCCTATTCACTCTAGCCTTGAAGACTCTCAAATTGTAATGTGACGGAAACACCGTCGCTGGCAAATTGTTCCAGTCCCTCGATGTAGGCGGTATAAAAGAGGAAGCGAAACGCTTCGTCCGGGTCGCAGTGGTGTCAACAACGTAAGGGTGGAAACTCACCGTACGACGGGTCGTCCGATGGTGGAACGAAGATGGGGGAATAAAATCATGCAATTCCCTTGCACACTCACCAGAATGCAACCTATAGAAGACCGAAAGGCTGGTTACTCTACGCCTGTGCTCCAGGCTTTGGAGACCGTTTCGAGTTAAGTCTGGGTCGCCAATCAGCCTCTTCGCACGCCTCTCCACTGAATCCAAAGTAGCCAGGTGACATTTCGCAGCACCAGCCCAAATGTGGCTGCAGTACTCCACACACGAGCGGACCTGTGCTTTGTACAACATTAGACGCTGCCCCGGTGTTCACACCGGGGCAGCTTCTAATGTTGTACCGCCGGACCTTTGCGATAACGCCAAGTTTTCTGGCAGCCACCCTTGGACTCAATGAACCGCCCAAAGTTAAGGTTCGAGGAAATCTCTACTCCCAACAGCTGAAGGCGGTTGGTGCACTCCAAGGATACATTCTGAAAACTAGGAGCCAAGGTGAACGGGCTCCTTTTGGCGGTGAAAAGACACGCCTGTGTTTTGGTGGCATTGAATGCTACAAGATTGGCTTTGCCCCATTCGGAGACTGCCTGTAGTGCAGCACTCGTACGCTCTACCATAGCCTCTCTTTCGGACCGGATTGTTTCCTTACTAGCCCGAGCTTCCGGCAGGTATCTCTCCACATCATTCCGCACGTACATATACATTGTTATTATATTACAGCGCAATAAATGAATACTGCATTGCAAACACATAAATACATAATTCTATACATAATCGTATGATAAATTAAAAAAAAAAATCGAAATTATTTCCTAACCATTCCAAGTTTTGAAAATGCAGGACGTTAACTCTTCAGGTTTCACTTCTGCTGGAACTCATCATCATCTCAGCGTTAAGCCCAGTCGCATCCGAAGCTTTTTCAGGTTTGGAGTCTGGGTCCGCTTTACCAGCGTAACTGCTGATTTTGGCTTAACTTCGATATTTTCCGTGAAGCGACTGCCGTCTGACCTCCACAACCCGAAGGCGATATAGAAGCATTGCAGGTAGACCAATTGTTGACCTTTTGAGGGCTGCAACAACCCGTAACGACTGCCATTATGTGTTCGTATGGCAACCGGGACCAACGGCTTAACGTGCTTTCCGAGGCATGACCAGACCAGTGCAAATATTCATTTTCATGCATACAAATATTTGCACTGCGCGGGAATCAAAATTGCGCGTCTTTGCGCAGCGGCCGCGTTCGCTACCACTACGCCACGGAGGCTGTCATTATGTCATTATTCTGCCTGCACTCCCGGGGTGCAAACTGCTGTTTTGTTTTATGCCTTTGAAGGTGTTATTTTGCTATACTAAGCAATGAATTTTGTTGCAGATCTTACCATCATTTAGAGAACTTATTCCGAAATTTTTCTGTTGTTTTGTCATTTCGTGAAAATCGTGCGAAACAGTGGTGGCTAGGTTAATTTCAAACTGTGTAACTGAAACTACGTATTTATAATTCAAACAGTCACATGACTGCATCAACGTCTAATGAGTTTTTAATATAGGTTTTATGGGGTTACGAACACGGAAAAGGCGGCCTTAATAAAATTGTAAATAACTTCAAACTACCGTCCGCAGACACCTGTAAAACCAAGGGCACTGCTGATATCTTGTCGACAAGACGAAGATAAATCACCTCATGAGCCTTTTGATGAGGAGGGTATATGTACCTTCTGTCGGAAATAAACATTAACCAGCAAAATATGGGTGTACCCATACTCCATTGGTTAATATATAAACTAGAAGTAAACAAAAAAAAAAGACTTGAGTTAATTTTCCTACTTAAGGTAATACCAGTCTCTTCAATTGCTATGCTACGTCACATTTGAATTGAGATAAAAATTTAAGAACAAAACAGAGTAGGTACAAACGTTGCTTTCGCTGACATTTGAACGCCATGTAGCTTTCATCATCTATACTAATATATAAAGCTAAAGAGTTTGTTTATTTGAACGCGCTAAGCTCAGGAACTACCAAAAATCTATTTGCGTTGGATAGCCCATTAATCCTGGAAGGCTTTAGGCTATACAACATCACGCTACGACCAATAGGAGCGGAGCATAACTAACTCCACGCGAACGTAGTCGCTGGCGGTCGCTAGTCATTTATAAAAAAACAACCTTAACAAACCTTGGCCTTCTCCTTAGGGAAAAGCACACGTTATATCATGTCTTACGTCACCTTTATTTATTGGCATACGAAATTGGTTCTGATGACGTAATAAGTGAGGGTAGACTAACAAAATGTGTCATAGCTGTATTATAAACAGACGCATTAAAATCGAATAGACTATTTATTTTTACCCGACTACGGCAAAGCAAAAGGAGGGTTATGATTTTGACAGGCTATGTATGTATGTATGTATGTATGTATGTATGTATGTATGTATGTATGTATGTATGTATGTATGTATGTTCATCTGTTCCCTCGTAACTTCTAAACTACTTATTCGAATTCGATAAATGATATATCATTAGAAGCGTCTTAATTGTCTGCTGGTTATAGGCTATATGGAGTTTCACAAAATCTAACGTGGCGCCCTCTAGCGGACAAAATATACAGAGTAAAAAAATAAAGTTAAGATAAATATGCCGTGTTTGGTATCATTTGAAAGGGCTTAACTTGTACATTTTAAATATGTATATATTACTAGCATTTGCTTGTGACTTTACCTGTATTCATGGGCTGATTGCATATAATTCACATCTTTTCGTTCATAGATAGCTTCTATACTACTTATCAGAATAAGACCACTGCAGAACCATTAGAAGGGCCTTGATATTCTGTTGGTTATGAGCTATAAAGCTTGTCACCAAATTTAGTATTATGCCCTCTAGCGGACAAAAAGTTCTATGTTAATACAAAATTAAAATAAATATACCGTATTTGGTATCATCTGAAAGAGCTTGACGAGTACTTTATGTTTGTACATAATCCCTAGTAATGCTTGGTAGAAATTTGAATGTAAACCAGGGTTTGGTAAACGGAGCGATGGGAGTGGTGAAGGCCTTCGAATGGCCTGCTCTTCGGCGCGATCAGTCGGAACAGGAGAACAGCCAAGCGCTGTTCTCATACAATTTGACGACGCATCCATAAAAGCAGATACTAACGGACTTATCAAAATCGAGCCTTGCCTCACTGAATTTGACGGCTTGAGGGGTTCTGGGCAAATTCAGCGTAAAATGCTCCCGCTGATTCTTTCTTGGGGTTGTACTGTACATAAATTACAAGGTTGTACTCTAGATAAAAAAGTTACAGATCTAGGAAAGTCATTGTTTGCTAAAGGACAGGCCTATGTCGCTCTCAGTAGAGTTAAAACCATAGAGGGATTATTTATAAGTGCCTTGGATCATAATAAATTACTTAAAATCCACATGACAGTCGATCGTTAGCAGAATTAGATAGATTAAGAAATCTTCCCAGGTCCTCTTAATATAAGTTTTTTTTTTTAAATAATTATAAACTAGCGCTTGACTGCAATCCCGCCTGATGGTAAGCAGTGACGCAATCCTTGATGCCTGCGCACTAGTTTATTAAGCCTATTCACTTAAAAAACTTAGGAATAGCAAGGATGACGGCAGTTGAGCCAGGTGATGCAATGTTAAATCCAAGAGCAACACGACCAACCATGCTGCGCCAGAGGGAGATTGATCTGGAGACTCTCCACGACCAAACTCCCGACACAACAACATTTGGCGCATCGTACTCGCCACACAACGCAACACAAAGTGCTCAGACGCGTCCTCCGTACGGCTTCATCAGACATCATGCTGGAACACGACGAATCGCTTGGCGGCAGGACTTTGTCTGGTGGGTGGTAACTTCTGCCGGCAGCCGATGTTATGGCCTACCACCGTTAGAAAAACATCCAATCTATTTATACTAACGGCCTCATCCACTAATTCATGACCCATTCGGTGCCATCACCGCAAATGTGCGTCGCTACTACGAAAAACCAGGAGCTTCATACGGTGAAACCGTTGCTATACGCGCTACGCTTCAAGCGCTACGAAATAGTAAAATAGGACATCTCCTACATATTACTATACGCCGATACATAAGTCAAAAGAGATGTCGTATGTTAACTACCTAGTTTTTAGTTCGTCAATTTAACTTTTATTAATATTATGCGCCACAAATACAATTTAACACCAAAATAGTACAAATAATAAAAAAGTTAAAAAACTAAAACCCAACTACGACAAAAAACGACGCTGAAAAAGTATAAAACAAGATTTTCAGAATACTGAACTGAACAAAGTTGCTAATATAGTTGCAAGTAGGTAGTATTTAGAGATAAATTTTCATGTTTGGAAAGGCGTAGTCACACGTTACATATACCTACCGTAGCACTTTCATAACGTGTGACTGCGGTTTTCCAAACATGAAAATTTATCTCTAAATAGTGAATATTGCATACTTCAGAATAGTATCGTAAGACATTATTGTCAATTTACAACGAAGGCATCTTGGTAGAGTCTACTGTGTCCATTTACTTGCAACTATATTAGCAACTTTGTTCAGTTCAGTATTCTAAAAATCTTGTTTTATACTTTTTCAGCGTCGTTTTTTGTCGTAGTTGGGTTTTAGTTTTTTAACTTTTTATTATTAATATTGCGCATGATATGGAGAGGACCAAAAAGGAAAAAGTAACAGTAGCCTTTGGTACAGGCAATTGGAGGGCAACTGATGGGTTTTTCATCAAAGTATCTATGTCGGTTTGAAATTATCATACAACTAGGATCTAACAAAAAAAACTACAATTCCCAGGAAATTTAACATAGGTAATTTGACTTTTAGTTTAAGATCACGAACAAAACCCTTTTCTTGCAAAAAGGCCAAATCACAATTTACAAAGAAAAATTAGATTCTAAAATGGTTGCACATTATGCGCAAACTAGAGCAAAAAAAGAATTAGCTCAGTGTTCACGCGTCACCCTGACCCAGAACTTTCAAGGCAACGAAAATTGTTTGCCAAGATTTACATCGTGCCTCCGCTTTTTCCAGCTTACGTATGAAGCCACGAAGCGCTTGAATAGCTCGCTGCAGAATAGCTCACTTTACTCGATTTGGCGATTAAATTGGGTCACTTTACTCGTACTGGTGATAAAAATGGCGTGGTTTACGTACTTTATTGTGTGATATTGAGGCTTTTGCTGTGGTTTTGTTTGTTGAACGGATTTTTGAAATTGGGTAACTTTTTTGGAGGATTTAATCCAGTCTACAAACTATGGCTGACATCTAAGACCCTACTTTATATTCCATTGTTGAGTTACCACTTTCCAATGGTAAACATATTGCATACGAATAAGGGATCGATGTGCAAATGACTCAAGTTTCGGCTATTGTATGTAGAAGTCATTTCAATAAATTTTCATTGCAACATTTTTGTGACGTTCAACTGTTGGTCAATTTGAAATTGGAACGTTAGGGTAGGTAATAGGCAATATGGCCGCAGAATCACATTACGTTCCCCTCATTCCGATGTTGCCCGCCCTTAATGATAGGCCTCAATATTACGGGATCAGTCATGCGCTTAATTAAAGGAATATCGCATGAAGACAAAAAAAAAAAACGGCGTGGAACAGACTCACAGACAACACAAAGTGAAAACTGGAATCATTATTCAAAAAAGTTATAGCGGTGACGCTATCTATACCCTTGTATTGACTATTTACTACCTATACACAGTATACATATGTATGTATATCTCGCTGTAGCGCATGACCGCTACAGCGAGATACACACGTGAATTTAATGCTTTACTAAGACACTTATGCTTTCAAGGCTAGAATGAATATTCTCTCAATAAACTAGCGCGCTTTACCATCAACTATTGCATTACTGCATACCATCAGGCGGGATTGCGGTCAAGCACTAATTTATAAAATGTAAAAAAAATATTGCACAAATTATGAAAGCGATTTCTCATTCAGAAAACCATGAAGTTGATTGAGGCAGCGCAGGTGTAACAAAATACATACAATAATATATAAGTGTAAATAAGGCTTTATTCTTTTTGGTACCCTACTCCACTGTCCATCTGTCTGTCACGAGGCTGTATCTCGTGAACGTTGATAGCTAGACAGGTCAAATTATCACAGATGGTGAATGTTTTAGCCGGTGTATAACAAATATAAAAAAAAAAATCTATGTAAAGCGGAAAGCTCACGCACACGAGCCCGGCATTCAGCCAGGGATTTCGTTTTTATTTTTAAATTGGTATACTAAAGACTACCTGCCAGCATTCTCTCTCTATCTTCACTTTAATCTTACAAAAAAAACTGTATTTAAAAGAACGCTTCTAGCGATAAGACCACTCATTGTGTCACCAATTTTTTTTTATTATTATATATATTATAAACTAGCGCTTGACCGCAATTCTGCCCGATGGTAAGCAGTGACGCAATCGTTGATGGTAAAGCGCACTAGTTTATTAAGAGCCTATTATTCACTATAGCCTTGAAGACACTCAAATTGTAGTCCGACGGAAACACCGCCGCTGGCAAATTATTCCAGTCCCTCGAAGTGTCCTTCCTAGTCCTTCCATATGTGAAATATCTACATTTATATTATCTATAATTCATATGGTGTACATAAGAGTATTCATTCTAAATTCTGTCTCTTATTAGAAGACGAAACATCTCTACATAATATAATATATACATCAGCCATCAATGTTCACGTTAAGACAAGTGATTACCTCGGCTTTGCCCATAGTTTCATTTCTTTTCGCCCTAATCCTCGGGTTGCTGCCAAAACCCAATTGATCCCCACTAAATAGGCACCGAAACATAATGTGATAGGTTCCGTACGATTCCATATTACGATTTCTGTCCATGTTACACAAGATTTTATTTGGGCAAAAGTATAAGATGGATTTCTCATGTAATCTTATTGTAATGAGGAAACAATTTCAGTCGCATTGTATTTCGGGTGTTTCATATTTCCTTGAAGAGAAAATGGGATACCCCTAGTCCGTGTCATCGTTCTTTCTACAGTTTTCCCAAATATGACTAGAATTTTATATGAAGCGACTGGCTATCTTTTTTTTTAATAAGTATAAACTATTGCTTGACTGCAATCCCGGCTGATGGTAAGCAGTGATGCAATCGTTGATGGTAAAGCGCACTAGTTTATTAAGCCTATTCACTTAAAAAAACTTAGGAATAGGAAGGATGACGACAGTTGAGGGAGGTGATGCAATATTAAACCCAACAACACGAACAACGATGCTGCGCCAGAGGGAGATTGATCTCTAGACTCCCCACGACCAAACTTTCGACACAACAACATTTGGCGCATCGTACTCGGCACACATCGCAACACAACTGCTCAGACCCGTCCTCCGTACGGCTTCACCAGACATCTGACCTCTACAACCCAATTACTGGGTAATGCGATACCACTTGGTAAGAGTGGTAGTCCGATTTACGGGCTTCTGATAACCAAAGTCTACGAATGCCAGCTGTGACCAAATTAACGTGTTTACGTGTGAATTTCTAGACTAGAGGGAGATTCATGTGATGAATTTCTACGCTAGGGGGAGATTGTGCACTTGCTGTCTACGAGTGACAGTTTGGACCAACTTAACGCGCTAACGTGAGAATTTCTACACTAGAGGGAGATTCATGTAATGAATTTCTTCGCTAAAGGGAGATTGTGCACTTGCTGTCTACGAGTGACAGCTTGAACCAACTTAACGCGCTAACGTGAGAATGTCTACACTAGAGGGAGATTCATGTGATGAATTTCTACGCTAGGGGGAGATTGTGCACTTGCTGTCTACGAGTGACAGCTTGGACCAACTTAACGCACTAACGTGAGAATGTCTACACTAGAGGGAGACTCATGTAATGAATTTGTACGCTAAGGGGAGATTGTGCACTTGGTGTCTGAAGTACGTACATATAATGCACTTTCTTATGTGAGTATCATTAAAGCAGTGGGCCAATATACGTGCGTTTATTAGGATGCACAAATCGATACTAACTATATTTAGGAACACACATGACTTATACAACGTTATTTTTTGTTTATGCGAAACCCGAATATGGTTTGTTCAGAATAAGTAACTGAATTGATTCCAATCAGTTTTACACCATATTATTTTTTCCCAAATACATTTAGAGTGAGATCGTAGAGTGGTTACCGAACAGTTACGATAGATCACAGCTGACGACCGAGATCATCGTCCGCGCTCGCTCGCTCGTACGGAACTTTGACCATATTTTTGTTGGGACAACCAAGTAGAATAGCAAGCTCATAACTTGGTGCTTTTTCATTACATCTTTTTGAAATTTTGTACATAGATTCATTACTTAAAACCAAAAAATAATGTTGTATAACTACACAAATGACATCATACTATAATCTAGGACTGTAGACACAAGATTCATGTGCTGAATTTTTACGATAGGTGCTGATTTACGTGCTGAATTCATGGTTACAGTTAGTGTGCCATTGACCCCACCTGTCTATATTCAAAATCAATCCTTTAAAATAACCTGCATTGGTAGTCGGCTCGGTACTCAGTTCGAACTACAAGTTTGTCACGCGAACATACCATTACCATAAATAAATTTCGGAAACCTGCAATACCTGCCATAGCAAACCTATTTTAAAGACTGCTACACAACTTTAACAAAGGCTAAAGTTCAAACAAAGTGGGTCAAGTTTGAGTCCCGCAAACCCGGAAGGTAATTTTCGTGTTCAATAGATTTTTTCATTCCCCACTCAAACGTGAGCCAATTCCGAAATCAAAGCTAGCATGGCACCTTGGAAATTGAACTCTATTTTTATTACGCTTGAGTTTTGTTTTATACTTAATTTGGCTGTTAAAATAAGGATTTTATCCCATTAAGTAATTAGTTAACAATTTATTAAATGTTGTTTGACTAACTTTATAGGGTCTTTGTGGTCGGGGCCATTTAATATGTTTTCGAAACATGTACACGATTTATCACTTGGACCAATCGCTACAGGAATATGGTAGCCCAGTTTGCCCGTAACAATAAAGCCGCAATATTGTCCGGGGACTCTAGAGGAAACACACGTAGATTGTCACTGGTAGTTTACTTTAGAAGCTCCAGGAATATGTATTAATATATAAAGCTGAAGAGTTTGTATGTTGGTTTGAACGCGCTAATTTCAGGAACTACGGGTCCGATTTGAAAAATTCTTTTTGCGCTGGATAGCCCATTAATTGAAGAAGGCTAAAGCTATAGGACGGAAGCTAGTTATTTTATACTAGCGGCCGCCAGCGACTTCGTTCGCGTTTAGTTAGTTATTCTCCGCTCCTATTGGTCGCAGCGTGATGTTATATAGCCTAAAGCCTTCCTGGATTAATGGGCTATCCAACGCAAAAACAATTTTTCAAATAGGCCCCGCAGTTCCGAGATTAGCGCGTTCAAACGAACAAACAAACTCTTCAGCTTTATATATTATTATAGATAAATATATAAAATATTTTTTATTTCGGACCAGAGAAACCATAGATTATTACCAAGTAACATTAAAACGAAAAACAACTTATTACCTAGTGTTAGTATCCACCACCCTCTGTATAAATTGTTTAATAATCGGAGAGCCGAAACTCTCCGATACAGTTCTTAGGATGCTGTTGGGACTGTCTCTCACTCTCCGCAGGAGTGACGCTGTTTTTTTTTGCGCATAATCGCGCGAAACCCGTCGGTACGAGCAAGCGCAAACATTCCCGATGCGCTGCAGCAGCGAAGAAGTCCCAACAACATCCTGAAGCCATTGTTATATTGGACGCGAAGGACATCCAGCGATTTTTTAGTGTAATTGACTACGTATGTACAGAATCTGGCAGTACGCCTTAAAAGATATAATTAATATAAATCAATGTTATATTGAAGGGTATTGAATAAAAATCTGTTAAGTAGTACGTTTATTAGAAGCGCTCAGATTTGGTTCGGTCTAGGGCTATTTATTTAAACTTAATGCCCTACGTGGACGAAGTCCTTATTTTTTTTACTCAAATTTTCGCAGTAGATAAGATCCCGAAATTTCAACAGTAAGTAAGGCATTGACTTTCCATTATATTTACCCGCACATACTCTCAACGACTAAAGGGGAAAATATGAGCCATATTCACGCGAAACGGTCTTCGTTTAACATAATGCTTTGACCTTATAGATTATATAAGACAGAGCCCCAGCGAGAGCTAGTTTTCAGCAACTGTGTAAAGCTTCACAAGCTTATGATTTGCTTTATTCAATCTGAAGTAGGTATATGTTATATGCCTTTAATGTTTGTGGTATATAAATGATCTCTCCGGCTCTGGGTGGAACGGAACGCCTCAGACTTTTAGCTTCTGACTTCTGTTTTGATTTCTGACTAAAACACCAGTATTCCTTCACTTGCCTATGTGCCAGGGCCACGGGTAAGTACGGGTTGTACAAAAGAGATAACACGCAACCCTGGCAGGCATTGGGCTTGGTGAACCCCGTCACGATGTGCTGACATCCCTTTGACCCAGGCCTGGTACTTACCGGGCTGCGCCGGTGAGCTACCCACTGCTCGCCGCCCGCAAGCCTAACCTATTCCCTTACTCTTCCCTTTAAGCATTATTATTATACCTCCCCACAAACCCTGCCAAGTCAAGACACCAGTTTTTAATTTCTTTCTCTGAAGCAAAGGGAAGTAGGAACTTTTAAACAAATGAGAGGAATTATTGCGAACAATTATTGTCGTTGTGACTCCTAGCGTTTCAGTAGGGGACCCTTCGTTAACGAATCATTTTAATATGATTACAAATTGCGCGAACTTTGTTCTTGTCCGTTGATAAAGTTTGTTTGAACAAGGAATTATTATTTGGGTTTTGTGTTAACTGTCCTAATATCATGTGTTTGAGTCGTGTTTCGATAAGATTAAATGTGTTTGAATGTACGCGGCACGCTTGGCGTAGTGGTTAAGTGTAGCGACACATCTGCGAACGTACGGCGCCGAAAGTTCGGCTAAATACGTTCGCAGTGTATTTCAAGTACTCTACGACACATCAGCCGCAATTAGGTACACAGCGAACGGCGTAGGGCCTAACCTTCCTTCGGTCGTTTTTTTCAGCTAAAACGCATTTAAAGCGACACATCACGCGATGCGTTGCGCGACCGAAAGTTCGGCGGGCGTAGCTGAACGTTCGGCGTGTGTTGTGCATCGCGAGCGTGGCGGTAACGAAGCGCGGCAACGTCTTCTAAGCCCTCTATAATAGCTAATATTCTAATGAAATCCATTTTTCTGGGCATTTCAGGTACGTTACAAAACCGCACACCATAAAGTGTCGACACAGACAGACTGACGATGACGCCACGTAACTTTCCGTCGCGTAGCGCGCTGAACAACTGAATATTGCGACTGACACTTCAGCCACTGAGCTTTCGGCGCCGTACGTTCCGCAGATGTGTCACTAGTCACTACACTAAATGTTTGATTGCTGCGTTGCGTGTCGCAAGTTCGATTTCCGCACGGAACAAATATTAGTATAACATACAACTACGTAATTGTTCTGGGTTTGTTTGTTTGTGTATGTGAGTTTATATGTTTGTAAACGCACCCACGATACAAAAGAAATTCGGGATTAGTGTAGGGCAACTTTTTGTTTTAATGTCTATTTTCTATAACAAGATTAATATTTTATTTCATGGGCACTTATATCCCTTCCATTAGGTAAATCGTTTTTGATAGATGGAACTAGTGATTGGAGCAACACACAATACATTAATAATAATAATATTTATTTCATCAAGAAAGGATCAGATTTCACATAGTTATAATGGTTTATGTATACATATAACACTGATCTATACACCAAAAGAAACTCTGCCTCTCAAACTAGGCGGCAGCCTGAATCTTGAGAGACAGTGATTCGTTGCTTTAACTAATGATTAATACAAAAGTGGACTGGGTAACATTGATTGATACATGTACAGTATTGTAATGTATGGAAGAAGCCATAAGATAATTTAATAAGATAAGGAACTTTACCTAACTTATTTATGTTATTACGTATTTTATAGCCAATTTTTACGTAATCTAGAATATGTAAGTTCGTTCTATGACAATTGTCGTGCTTGAGACGTGGTCGCTAACAATGGGCCTTATAAGAAGGCTCGAGGTTACTCAAAGGGCAGTGGAGAGGGCTATGCTTGGAATTTTACTGCGTGATCAAATCAGAAATAGGAGGTCCGCGGAAGAACGAGAGTAACCGACATTGCCCGAAGAATTGCAACACTTATGTGGCAGTAGGCCGGCACATTGCACGTAGGACCGATGACCGATAGGGTCGACGGGTTCGCGAGTGGTGACCACGCACCGGAAGACGCAGCGTAGGGAGGCCCCCAACAAGGTGTACCAATGACCTGATGAAGGTCGCGGGAAGCCGACGAATGCGAGCAGCACAAGACCGATCATGATGGAAAGCCTTGGGGGTGGCCTTTGTCCAGCAGTGGACCTGTATAGGCTGAGAAGAAGAAGAGACTAATATGTATCTTCTAAATTAAGTTGACCGGTCTTGTGCTGCCCGCATCCATCGGCTTGCCGCGACCTTCACCAGGTCATCGGTCCACCTTGTTGGGGGTCTCCCTACGCTGCGTCTTCCAGTACGTGGCCGCCACTCCAGAACCTGGAAAGCCTTGGGGGAGGCCTTTGTCCAGCAGTGGACATCTATAGGCTGAGGAAGAAGAAGAAGAAGAAGAAGAAATTAAGTTTAGTTTATGAACAAAGGGATCGATGACAATGTGAACTTATGGAAACGTCCTTGGTCACCCATTTAAGAAGCAAAGCTACTTGCATTCAAATCCATTACATATAATTACTAGACAGAACAATGCATAAGCATATGTTGTACTACAATATTATTTCAAGTGTAATGACACCGCATTGTGAGAAAAAAACCTAAACAAAAACTCAACTCGAATAAGCAATAATTTAAATTGCTGTCATTTGCAAAGTCAGCAGTGTGCAAATTATGCTAGCGAGTACTTACTTATTTGGACGAGACAGAAATTATTGTGGACTTATTTTTAAACCAGGTTTAATTATATTTCAAGAATACTCTTCTTTAAAAAGAAAACAATTCCTTACGTTATATTCAAAAACAAACTAGCTGTGCCCCGCGGTATCACCAGCGTAAGTTTAGATCTCGTGGAAGATCGGGATAAAAAGTATTCTTTGTGTTATTTTTAGTTATCTATACTAACATATAGAGCTGAAGAGTTTGTTTGTTTGTTTGAACGCGCTAATCTCAGGAACTACTGGTCCGATTTCAAAAATTCTTTTTGCTTTAGATAGCCCATTAATCCAGGAAGGCTATATAACATCACGCTATCACCAATAGGAGCGGAGCTATATAGCGGAAGATATTTAAAAAAAAAAACATATCGAAACCACGTGGCGCAGCTAGTATACCATATGTGTGCCAAATTTCATCCAAATCCCTTCAGTAATTTTTGCCTAAAAGAATAACAAACATCCATCCATCATCATTATTTCAGCCGAAAGACGTCCACCGCTGGACATAGGCCTCCCCTAAGGATCTCCACGATGACCGGTCGTGCGTCTCCTGCATCCAACGGTTTCTCGCGACCTTCACCAGATCGTCGATCCACCTTGTCGGCGACTGCGTCTTCAGGTGCGTGGTCGCTACTCCTATCCATACATTCCCACAAACTTTCGAATCTTTAATATTAGTCTTGAATTAATGTGAGAACAGAATATTCTGCTCTAAAAATTTTAAATAAAGAGCAAGATACATTTTGTAAGTAGCGTTACGCTCATGGATAAATTTAGAAAACGCAATAAATGCTTAGGAACCAAAATGTCATGAATACTTACATAAGTCAATAAATTTTATTAATACGATACGATTTAGCCCTTCACTCGTCAATTTGAAATTACCTGAAAAGAACAAAAAAAATAAGTGGTAAAACAGGAAATAGAATATAGATTAATATAAACAAAAGTTAAGGCAATCTAAATTAACGACAGCGGTGTTTTATCATCTAGTGACTGTATCTCATCTACTCTGACTTTTGTATTGACCATAAAATAGAACTTTTCTCGGTGGTAGGCCATAACATCGGCTGCCGGCAGAAGTTACCACCCACCAGACAAAATCTTGCCGCCAAGCAATTCGTCGTGTTCTGGCATGATGTCTGGTGAAGCCGTACGGAGGACGGGTCTGAGCAATTGTATTGCTCAAATGTTTGCGGGGTACGATGCACCAAATGTTATTGTGTCGGGAGTTTGGTCATGGAGGGTTTCCAGATCAGTCTCCCTCTGACGCATCGTTGGTCGTGTTGTTGGGTTTAACATTGCACCACCTCGCTCAACTGCCGTCTTCCTTCCTATTCACTAAGTCTTTTTTATGTGAATGGGATTAATAAACTAGCGCGCTTTACCACCAAGGATTGTATCACTGCTTAGCATCAGGTGGGATTGCAGTCAAGCACTAGTTTATAATTATTAAAAAAAAATAAAATAACGACAGCGGTACGGTGTCTCATCTAGGTACTCTGACTTTTGTATTGACCATAAAAGTAGAAAGAAGATTACTTCTTTCTACTTTTATGGTCAATACAAAAGTACATATGATATTTATTTGTGGTCAAACGCAAGTTCGCAAATAAACGTATTAGCCCATGTGAAAAGTTCAAAACTACAAATGCACTCTCAACTAGGCAATAAACGGGCAAGAAGACTTGGAGACTTGTAAAGTCCGCCTACATACGTGAGCGCCGCAGAGTGTTCGGAAAATGTAAAATGTATAACGATAGAAGTGAAACACGATACAGTATTTCGCTAAAGTTATTTTCATTTCTAGTTGCATAAGAAAGGTTTTGAAAGGAAAGCCTGTGTAGAACTTGGTTTATAAAATAACTTATTCGCACACGGCGCAGATAGTTGTGATCTTGCTGGACTGCTAGTATTATGATAAATGGTCATGTATGATTCTGTACTTCTGTATACTTGAGGCTAATTGGCGACCCAGATTTAGTTTCAAACGGTCTCCAAAGTCTGGTGCACAGGCGAATAGTAGCCAGCATGTCCGTGTTCTATAGGAAGCATTGATATTTCCCCATCTCCGTTCCATCATCGGACGACCCGTCGTACGGTGAGTACGACGAGTGTACCCTTACGTTGTTGACACCACTACGATCTGGACAAGAATTTCGCCTCGCCTTTTATACCGTGCACATCGACGGACAGGAACAATTTGCCAGAGGCCGTGTTTTCGTCGGGCTACAATTTAAAAGGCTTTAAAGCTAAAGTGAATATGCTCTTAATAAATTAGCCCGCTTTACTATCAATGATCACACCACTGCTTACCATCATCATCATCTCAGCGATAATCCCAGTCGCATCCGAAGCTTTTTCAGCTTTGGAGTCTGGGGTTTGCTTTACCAGTCTAACTGCTGATTTTGCTCACTGCTGTTTTGCATCAGTGCTTACCATCAGGCGGGAAATCAAAGCTGCTGTTACTTTTTAATTTTGAATGAAATAGGAATGAGGTGGAAATTTGATCATTCATAGTAGTAGAGACGGCTTAAAAGACCCATCATGCCCAATCAAGCTAAGTTGCAGAAAAAGTCCTGGCGCAGCCTGGGAGAAGCTTATGTCCTACGGTGGACTGCGATGGGCTGAGTTGATTAATTGATGAATCCAGAAGAGTCCTAAGTATCACAAGCTTATCAAAAAGATGTTATTATAGTGACAGGATCTGCTAGGCTGATTGCTAGAGCCACAGTTTATTTGAAAGAGATGTCCCTGAAGGTACATGGGTGGGTTTTAGTCCGTACAAGACTGACACTCCCAGAGCGGTAGAAATTGTTTGATGATTTCCCAGGTAAGCTCCAGTACAAAAAATATTACAATGACTAAGGGTACAAGCGACTTTCGTCTTTAAATGTATTTTTAAATGCAGTATACTAATTGTCAATATTCTACAACAATGTTCGGATGTGCTGGAGGCTTTCAGTTTCAATGCTGAAAATCATTAGTTTCAATAGAACTGCATCTACAATATGTAAAGAAAACCCTGTCCGACCCAAAAGGCCAATAGAGGTTAGGTATACACAGTCATGACTAAATAAAATATGAAATTTTACACAATCATCATAGTAACAATATTAATGAATTTTGAAGAAATCTTTTTTTTCCTCGAATTAATTCCAACTTCCCCAAAATTTGGTATTTTTTAAAAAGTCTCAATACTCTCTTAGACTGTAGTCTTATTATGAGTGATGCGATCACGCGCCGCGTGCCCTGCCTCCCTTTGTCCGCGCATTTATGCCTACCGTGTTGCCTACCGCACATGTATTAAGTTACCTCGTTTTTTCGAAATAATATTTATTTTTTAAGGGATTTTTTTTTAAGTTTAGCCCGGCTATGTAGGTATTAGTAGAATCAGTTATTGATACCTAACAATACCTTCACGGATCGGACAGGGTTTTCTTTACATATATGTATAATCTGACAGATAAGCTTACCAAAACAAACCCTGTCCGATGCCCTGTGCCCTAAAAAAATAAATATTATTTCGCAAAATCAATGGCAAAAATATGCCTTTTTGACAGTTTAGGTCGGTAATTATGGTGAGAATGTTCTTAAAAACAAGGCATTATACCTCTGGTTTCCGCCCTTTGAAACACAGGCCTTTAAAATTTACTCGGGAATTGCCCCTTTAGTATGCGTCCTTTGTAAGATAGGCCTTTAAAATTCATTGATTCAGTTCACAAAAGGATCATTTGCCTTATCTTTCTCTTAATAAACCCTTCCGCCATTGAGAGCTTTACCTCTTTTATCATCATCCAATAAGCGGCCCTTTATATCACATATCCGGAAACCTTCACGGATGTGCTCGATTCGTATCCGATCTAATCGGGCCACTGCAATGCAGCTTCTTTATTTCCGTGACACTGATCTGCTGTAATGTTGTCACGCTTTACGTGTGCCAAGATTTTTTGTGGTGCTGTGTGATGGAAGTGCTCGAGTTTCCTGCGTTACTTTATTTTGTACTGTCAGAGTATTTTAGTTTGCCACTTCAATATTGATGGCTTGCCTCGGTTGGACTGAAGACGGGTAACCAGCTTTACATTTCGACACCCTTCCGCACCTCGGAAACCACAAAAAAGGGGTTGGTCTGGTTGGATCTTTTACAGTTGAGGTAGTTACAAACCCCACAAGTCCCCGCCCCCTATTCGATGGACCCCAAGGCGAAGGCGCGCGCGAGTGTCGGCGCGCGTCTCTGAGGCGAAGCACGGGGTAGTTTAACACCCCACTACCCAGTGCAGAAGACGAGGCCAGAACGAGAGTGTGGGGCAGTGGAAGAATTTAGACACCCGCGGCTCCACGCGCGCTCGTGATAGAAGAAACACCGGGGTGATTTTAGTCAGTAAAAGTCTGACAGACCCCGTCGCCCACCCCAGGGCGCCGGACATCCTATGAGGATTTTCACCCCGAAAAAAAAAGAAGTTACAAACCCCACAGGCTGACAAACCAGTTTTACCAAGAGGTCAGGCATCCGCTTAAACCAGAAGCCGACCCCAAGATATTTGGGAGAACACTAGGCAGATAACTTTTGTCTTTTTGGAATGAATGCTTTGCAATTATGTTCCTTGCGAATCTTGTGTGGTGTAACTATGAAAGGCTGAGAAACGAAGTGATAACTTGATATTGCAACGTTGTGTTTCAATACGTATGGATCAAAAAAGCTAAAAAGAGGTAGGCTTATGTGGTTTTGTCATATTGAGAGGATGAAGAAAAAAAGGTACACACAAGGAAGATGTGGTTGGAAAACCTGGGACGCACCGCCCTAGAAGGACATATGAACTTAGTACTCGTAACCGGCACCCATATAATTATGACAACTGTATAAATGTAAACGTGGTGAAAAGTAAAATGAAAGGATTGTAGCAGATGGCATTCTGTTTTAGTTTTCCAACCACTTCACGCAAGCAACACTATTTATAATGACGAAAATTGATTGGGAACCAAACATATATTTGACCTCTATCTAAATATAATGTAAAAGTACTTTGAGCTCCCAGAGTCACTGGATGGCCGTCTAGATAAGCTAGAAGCTAAAATATTTGTTTAATTTGTTTGTGAAAGGTTTCACGTACCTACCTAAATGTTTTCAGGGTAAATATACCCTAAAAACCTTTAGTTACGTATATATCTCACTTTAGAAAGAACATGTATCATCATAAGACTTAAAAAAGATCATGTTAATAACTACCAAAACACAAGTTCATACTAAAACGCTGATGGATAAGAAAGAATTTCATTCTTTATAAAAGTTTTCATCAAGATAATGACTGAACAAATATCTTTAATCAAATCGAGTACTTTGTACCTACATATCCCGTACAGTGCCCTCGGAAAATCAATGCATGAATCTACTTGGATTGAAACCGACAGTAAAAAGACCTTTAAGAAAACCGGAGAGAATTCCTCTTTCCATTTCTGGCTTATAACCCCCTTTTAAGTTTACCTTCATGAATATTGTATGTATTATCTGTGGAATATTATAAATATGTCTTTCGATTGCTTTTCAAAGAGATTTCTGCTGATTGGCAGTGAAGTATTGACACTTTGTTTGTCAAGCAGAACTATTTCTGTAGTTTTCGGAAATACGCGATATGAGGTCTGTGGACATTTATTGGCAGGTTTTCCGAAAATAGATATCCTCTATAAATACTCGTATTTTTGCTAAGGGTATACGAAAGTGAGTTTGTTTGTTGCCTTTCGTTGTTACCTTATCACGCCTAATCCACTGAACCGATCTACATGACATTTTGCATATATGATGTTAGGGGTATGCGATGGAAGGGACAGGAAATCTTTCATAAAAAATAATAATACTGTTTCCGAGAAAAGAACAGACAGTTTTGTCGCAAACAATTTTATCCTTTGGGAAGTTAGATGGCGCTGCATCTCTTTTGAATCATTATTGAAATATACTATCTTTCCTCGTTCTTCACGTTAGTATTTCAATCATGAGTACTGTTTTTAATAAGATTTGGATTATTTTTCGCATACAGACAGTTTTGATATTAACGCAGAATACTTTTATTCTGGTAGGTAATACGTTTCTGTGGGATAATTTCCAACCTCCACGCAGACTAAGCCGCGGGTAGTACCTACAGAAAATGAAAACACTGGGAATATTAGAACAAAGTAATTTTTAGAAACTGGTAAATTAATTGAAATAACATCGAATTAAAAAAAAAACGTTTTTTTCAGACAATCTCAATAGAAGTGATAGACCGATTATAGCTATACTAGCATACTAGCAATAGTGACTAAAGACTATTAGTTAAAATTTGGTTGAATTTTTGTATACATACTGACCATATCATTATATCAGATCCAGTGTCCACAATAAAAAAAGAAAACAAGAATACCTAATTAGGAACCAAACAAGAAATTTTTATTTTTCTTACAACAATTTCTAAGCATTATTCGAAAGAATTAGCCGTATTTTTTTGGATTACCAAAGCCTATGTTCTCATTAACGTTAACGAACTAAAAAGAATTATGTTACAATACTAGCATAATACTAATTGTTTCGTTTCGAGGCAGAAATATCTTAATATTAACAAAGAATTCAGATGTTTTATTATCTCCTTAGTTACTAAAAAGTATCATTAGGGTATTAAACCACGTATATTCGCAACGTTTCCTGCGAGCCATCATCATTTTAGGCTCATTAAGATGATAAATTGGTGTAATTATGTTTGAACTTGTTATCCAAGAGCAGTGGTGTCCCAGTAACGAGACTTACGAGTGGTAGGTCGTAGCTTGAAATCTATGGGTATCACCATTATGTGGATCGCCCTGAGGATACGGTGGAGGTCTGCCCGGTTTGGGTAGAGCAGCGCCGTGTTCTCGTGGCGGCGATCGGCGGCGATCTCTCGCGTCCCGTCGACCCTGGTCCAGGCCATGTTCCGGAGCGAGAGTTCATGGCAGGCCATTACCTCTGGAAAGAAGGAGGCGGAGCGCGTGAAGGAGCGGGAATCCCAGCGCCCCTATGCCAGTAACCGCTGCAGGAGACGCCATGGTCGGGAGACGAACTCCCAGCTACCGCAGGCGCGAACCTGCGGGCGGTGAGCAGTGGGCAGCTCGCCACTCGGTAAGGACCAGGCTTGAGGCGCGTTGTGTTTCACGAGCGCCTCAAAGAGATGTCAGCACATCGTGACGGGGTCCACGAAGACCGATGCCTCCTGGGTCAGGGTTGCGGATTGGTTAAACAAGAAACTGTGGCCTTGGCCGTCGCACAGGCAAGTGAAGAAACACGGGTGGGTTTTAGTCAGTAAAAGTCTGACACACGCTCCCGTTCCACCCAGAGCGGGAGAAGTCAATTAATGATTTCCCATCCCAACAAAAAAAAAGGTTGAAACTTATACAGACGCTTTAGTTTATGTAAATTATTACATCACCACTGCTCGCTAAACGGTTCAGGAAAACACTTTGAAAAAGCCGACATTTTCTAGAACCAAACAAGAAATTTCGAAGACATCTGACTTCTACCAACACGCACTGGGCGTGGTGGATTATCGCCGACTCCCTCTCATAGAGAGAAAGCCTGGGTTCCAGCAGTGAGCAGAGTAGCGAGCAGTGAGCTGATTATCATATGTCTGGAGCGAAAATTATTCGAAATTATTTTAACAAATTTCTACTTAACTACCCATGCTGAATACAAATTGACAAGTAAAAGTTATTAGATTAAGTTTTGCTATACATATTTGATATTTTCCAAATTAAATTATTCTACCTTCACTGAACCTGATAAAGCTGATTATATTCACTTAGGTGGCATCGACTGTTAAAGTCCTCAAAAAGGAAATTTATTTAAATATGATACCTTTGACTTGGCTCTAGAAGGTACAGAAAAAAAAACCTAGCCTAACCTAAAAAACTGGTTTTCAGTTCAATACAACAGCGGAGGAACAGCGTGCACACCACATACACTTCATTCACTCATCCTCCATAGAAAAGGGAGGATCCTCCGACCAGACGGATGTATTGTCTGACGGGCCACAGTTTATGTTGGGAAGTTGCATGTACCTACGCTAGTTGCACGGTAAACTCTGCTTGCGAGATGTAGAATTCATGTGACGTCAGCATGATGCGTTGTTTGCATATAGCGTTTGGAAATACCGCTTCATACTTATCCTTCCATCGACCCAGATAAAAAAAAACCTATTAACGAACTTCAATTTTCCCTAAACACCATTACAGTGAAAAAAGTTTCGAAGCATTAGCTCATCAGGGTATAATTTGAATTTGACCTCTCAATGACGCAGTCACCGGTAGTTTACTTTTATCGTAAATAAATAGGTTTTGAGTCTGCCCCGCCCTTTATACAACGTGTAACAAAAAGAGTATATACATACCAAGGGCATGGCATCTTTAGATGATATCAAACGATATCGCAAGGGTTTCAACTCAAAATAAAATACTCAAAAAATTGGTACCAATTTTCGGTTTCGTGTGTTTCTTAAAATCAAATCATAACAAACGTGGCAGCACACTACATACGTTAATAACTACTCATTACTCGTCACGTTACTTGCCAAAATCCGATAAATGTCTTCAATATCTCTGTGCGACTAGTATGATAGTAGCGTATCACAGGCGGTGTTTTTCCTCACAACTTTCTAACATAAAGAGATAGGATTAAAAAACCCTTCCAATATCGTTTGATATCATGTAAAGATGCCATGCCTTTGTTATGTATATACCCTTTATGTTACACGTTGTATATCGAAGTAAATAGTGTAGAATGCAAAGCAGCAAACACTGGTGATACAAATTCACACATTGTACAAATATAATTAATTGTAGTCAGTCTAAAATTAAAATTGCTATACTGAAAAATTTGTTTTTTGGATAGAGGGAATTTATGTATCCAAATGTGGCTTCTCTGCTTGCAATATCGGTCCTATGGTAGGATTATTGCATTGCGGGCAATCTGCGGGATAACTTCAGGTCTGCGGTTTCCTATTCTGTGGCTTGGCCATTCGTAGGCTCTAATATACGGTTTACCGCTAAAAACCATACCTACGGTAAAATTCCATCTAGGTATAAATGATCACATGTACAGAGGGTATAACGCGAACATTTTTGACACCGTTTCCGCCTGGTGAAAGAGTCAAAGCTTCTTAATTCTAGAAGCTTCCTTGAAAAATATATGACGTGTGCTCTTTTGTTTTTGACAAAAGTCGTCCTACGTCCGTAAACGAGGCTGCGCGCCGATAACGTATTACTTACCTTTCATCAATGTATGAATGTTAAAAGGGTAATTTTTAAATATATATTCTACACTAATATATAAAGCTAAAGAGTTTGTTTCTTTGAACGCACTAGTCTCAGGAACTACTGGTTTGATTTGAAAAAATCTTTTTGTGTTGGATAGCCCAGGAAGACTTTAGGCTATATAACGTCACACTGCGACCAATAGGAGTGAACCATAACAAAAATTTAAAATGTATGCTGTATGTTTTTTGTTATTACTCCACGTGAACGAATTCGCAGCCGGTCGCTTGTAGCTTGATAAACCCCTCAAACGGTATGGGTATCAATACACAAAACAAGATCAAATAAAAAATCAAAAAGATCTGCTGATTTGATGAAAAAAAGTTTTTCTTTATTTCTTGTGTTCTATATTTTGTATGTATACATGACATACCTAAAATAAAAAAAAAAAGAAAACATAACGTGCGTAAGTTTGTATATAAAAAAAATAAGCTATTAATAACAGTGGTCTCTACGTATCTAGGATTCATCGATTTCATCGGGTCATATACAGGTTGTATCTGACATCGTAACGCAAACTTCGCGAAACGGCTAGACCGCATGCCACTAATTAAATTATTATAGTCATTTATGTTGTTAAAGAAAGGTTACAGAAATTACAATGTTTAAAAAAAGTGTGGGCCGGCTTTTGAACGTTGCAAGCGTGCCGCCGTGCATGTTTGTAGGTATGACGTTGACCCCTGAAGTGAACTCTAGTAAATCAGCTGATAGCATAGTTTTTCGAGTTTTGTTCACATTGGGCTTTCTTGTGTAATTAGAGAATTAATTAATTTTTACTTTAAAATCTTATAGGGTTATACAAGTATAGCAATTATGAAAGGTCCAAAATGAAAAAGACTTCATATTTTTTATTTTAAATCAGTAAAATCCATGGTACTGGTTTGTGCGTCGATATCAGATACACCCTTATACAAATTACAAGATTTTTTCATCATAACGATAGAGATATTGCAGTGAAATGATTTATTTTAGGAAGGGTTTATTCATTGTTATAATGTCATTATTGATAGTGAATCTAAATCAAAAACTCTTTCAAATATATAAAAAAATCTATCTTCTCGTTACCTATCTTTGTCAATAAGTGTGAAAATAACTGCATGGGTGCATCCTCGTTCAATTGATTGCGGCTGCACCTTGCCGTGTTAATGGCATCAATTGGATGTAGGGGCCTTGACATAACAATACTGGGTACAACTACCTATGTAGAAGTAGTGGCTAGAGTTGTATGTTATTATTATAATGGAACAAATTGTAAGCAGTATTTTTTTTAATAACTACGAATGTGGTAGGGTTCCCGTATTTTCAATTCTTTGATTTATCACTATATTGATATTGGGTTTAAGAAAATAAAGACATTTAACATATAATTCCCACTGCTGGATCACTTGTCTCCTCTCGGCGAGAGAGAGAGAGTGAACCTAGTACAGGTTGATAGGTAGATGTCACAAATATTAAAAGTTTTGGTTCTAGGTAGGACATGCCGGATTCCTCATGATGTTTTGACCTTCACCGTTTTGAGAGCAGTGGTGATAAAATAATTTACACAAAGTAAAGCGCCTGACGAAATTAGAATTTACCACTTGAAAGTTGCAGACTTTACCACTGGGCCACCACTGTACTAAAAACACAATTTTACAAAATAATATAAGTATTCAACTTATTTCACTCAATTCCAATGTTTTGGAATTGAGTGAAATAAGTTGAATACAACTCGCATTGGAATCGCACCAAGTTTATTTAGTGATTCCAAAATGCAGTACAAGTCGGCTGTCTTACAATCAACAGCTTTAATACAATGTATTCGTTTACGTACAGAATTACATAGCATGTACATACTGAATAATAACATAATTGCCGTTCATGGTAACGTTGTGTATGTCGAAGTGTGCGTTGACATTGTTCACGAATATCATTAGAAACACGCCATCTATGTATATGGGTATATTCTGTATCCGCACGTTAAATCTACGTAATCGATTTTCATTGGCACCCACCAATACAGTATGGATTGCCATATTATTAATTATTCCTACAGCCTAAAAATTTCATTGTCTCCTTTTAATTCAACAATAGATGGTTAGATATTGAAATAAAAGGTCATGCATTTTGAAGGGAAGATAGGCTAGCAGATAGTCTAGAAGACTGTCACGGATTTGTTGAAGCCACTAAAGTTTAAAATTTAATCTTGACTATATGAAAAAGACTTCTCTTAACACGGTGAAGAAAAACATCACTAGGAAACCGGCATGTCCTAGAACCAAAATCTCGATGACAGGTGACATCTGCCAACCCGCACTGGGCCCGTGTGGTAGATTACGGCCCACTCCCTCTCAGCGAGAGGAGGCATGTTTCCCAGAAGTGGAAACGTAATAGGCTGATTATGTTATGTTATTTGAAACAACATCAAAATGATCCTCGATTCAACTAAATTCAAAGCATTTGTTTCGTTAGGAAAACTTACTTTTAGTAAGATACAATAGGTAGTTACTAAATCTATAACATGGTAATGGCCGATTAGAAGTTAATCAATTCTTCACATCATTGAAATTGATAAAAAATGACGAATGATGAGAAATTTTAATTGTTTAATGGATGAATTGTTTTAAAATTGAGTCACAGGTTCATACTTAAAATTATTTCTACCCGGTCGCATTTCGCCCATAGCAACTGATTTCAGAGGAGACCAGCCTTCAGCGCTGAAGACATGATAGCGTTGTGTTCGCGCACAGACGGCAGTCCAACATTAACGAAGAGAGATCTGGCGAATGACCAACGGCTTGAAGTACTTTCCGAAGCACGGGGTATTCACATCGCCGACTTCAAAAATTGAAGCTGCTAACAAAAACTTTATAAAAAACCGAATTCAGGTAATAAAATTACGGTCAGTAGTCGCACTTGTGAAACAGGGCAGTCAAAAGTGTTTAAAATTATTTAGCAACTATAAAGAGTACATAATTTTAGTCTGTACCGGTAGATAGCGGAGGTTCCTACCGCAAAAACCACTAACGATCAAGTTGGTTTGTGTAAAATTGAAATAGATCGCTCTTTGAGGCTGGCGCTCTTGGAATTTCTGTCAGGGGAAATACTCGTTGTAATTTTGAACTAGTTGTGGCAAGAACATTTCTATCAAAAGCATGAAAGCCAGAATCGATGATAACGTATTGGATTTCAAAGTCTCCGTATTAAACAAAGGAGTTGTGTATTGTTTGCTGGTTCAGCCTTCAGATCAGGGTTAAATACATGCAGCCAAATAGATAAGAGACATCTCTCAGTAGGTGATGGCGAAGTGTTTGAAGATAGATGTTGTAGCCAAGATAAAAGGCAGTGCATAAGACGATTGTAAGATCTTTGTCCAATAAAAAAACAGTATTTCCTTAATGTGCTCTTCGAAGCCAAATTTCAACTACAGAATCTGCACCAAAACAACACCACTTCATACAATTACTGCATGAAGCATCAAATCTTCCTTGCCTTCAACTTCAAATTTCTCTTCGCACAAAGACGCAAATCCTATCTTAACTACTTAGCGAAATATAGGTACTGTTCATAAGCCTGCTCTGAGAGTGTGGCAGTATTTAGCATAAGATTAAAGACTCAAGCGCAGAGTTTAGCCGAGCTGAGGGACTCAATAGTACTTTATAAGACCAAAATTGTCGACTGTACCTTTTAGTCCATAGAATGTTGTGTTCATTTCGTATTCTTGAAAGGATTGTTATATTTAAGATACAGCCCGTAATGAAGGCTTTAATTTTTAGTTCGGTGTCTTACTACATAGTAGAACAAACTTTAACTTAAATTAAGGACAATGTCTCCAATTACACCGAAACCATTACTGTCAATAATGGACGCTACACAAACATGGTCACGGTCTAAATTACTTTCCTCGGTACAATTCAAAATATAACAGAAAAATAAGCAAACTCAATGGGTGTACCGGGGCTGATAACTTCTAGGTGCCTAGAAAATGAACGGCTGCTAATGAAGGAATTCTCTTCAAGAAAACATTTCTACATGTATACTCGTTATTATCTACGGCAGAAACTGAAAGGCCGCTCGTTTACCCCAACCTAAATTACCAGGAGTGACGACGTGGAGGTAATTTAGGAGTATTAAAACTAGTTCAGCCTTCTGGGATGTTAGGGTTAGGTCCTAATGGCCGATATTATATATAAGCCGGTAGGCTTCGGTTACTCAGCTTAAAGATTGGGCTTAAGCTAGGTTGCATTGGTCTATCAGAAGTATGTTCCATTTCAATCGATTTTTTCTCAGCTGAAAACTGCATAAAGCAGGCGGTTCTGGACGTTGCGCCTCCCGAATATTTTCATTCATAAAAGATATACCTATAAGAGAAGTCGCATTATGGAAATTCCTCGTTTTAAAACCAAGATTCAAATATTTCAGAGTGGTCAACAGTGCAAACTACAAAGCATTCAGTGTAACCTAAATAAATCAGAAAGACGTTTTCAGTCATTACTGAATTAGAAACATGGAATGAACTTTTTGAAGTTAACCAGATTTTCTATCTTTTTACCAGAATTTGTAAAGGCTCTAAAATCGTAGTAATGTATTACTGTGGCCGACTGCCAGGACGTTTACAAACATAGCCTCCTATTTCGTTTTTTAAGAAAACAAACTGCCGATATTACAGGTAAGATTATTTCATACCCCGCACAGAGCTGAAACCTCGCATTACCCAAATTACGGCCATCCATCACAATGCAGAGGAAATAAAGTACCTAAATCTGTCAGAAAATAATCCCTTATTAACATAGCTCATTGTTAAAAGTATTTTAAAACTATTATATTAAAGAAAAGATTTCAATGTTAAGACCTACCAAAATTTTGTGTAATGGCTCAAGGAGAGCGATAAAAATGATTTATAAGATGGTAATTAGGGAGAAGTAAACGGTTAATTTCGTCATTAAAGGGAGGTGTCCCCACGATGCCAGTAAGTATTATTTTCATGCTTCGCTTTTAACGAGCCGAGGTTTACGCGGTATCAAAGCTAAGAGCAGCGCTTAAAAGCGCTTCTGGTGCTATTTATTTTTTTATGTTATTCCTCATATCGCATTGCAACTGGTCCAGTATGCTTGCTAATTTGTATACATACGGAAAGCCGTTCGCATTGAGATCAATATGGTATAATATATTGTGATATAGACTTCCATTATAATCTTCGTTTGTGACACCTTTGAGTACCACATAATTCACACAAGCAACCAAACCAATGTATAAACAGCTTGTAAACCTTACCTTTAATTCAACTTACATGTTTTCCCAAAACGTAACTTGTTGGTAATTTAATAAGAGGCAATATGCGCTGCCTGTAACATAATATGAGCTTTCTGTGGTATGTTTCTTGTTCAACATCTTCAATAAATTCGTAATCTTTATTGACTTGAGTGACTTGCGTAATAGCTTAATTATAAGCAAATGTTTGACGGGAAAATTGCGTGTAGAATTGGGTGGCTTTGATGTTGCTAAGATTATGTCTTTGTGTATTTTGTTAAAATTATTGTCTTCACATTTATGCGCCACTTCTTCTTCTAAGTCTCATATATCATGTGTGTTTATTGGTTTGATGATCAATATTTGTTGTTTTATATCTCATTTTTCAATTTTAGCTTCGTTCGAATGCAATTGAATAAAATAATGCCTATATTACAATTATATGACTTAATGTAGGTTTCGTGCCACCAATTAGTGTCAACTATTCACATAGAGTCAAAGATAGTTATTTTAAAGTGTTTATCATTAAAACGAGTAAATAATATCTACAATATTTCTTAAGCTCTTAACATTCCTATCTATGATTCACCTTACGGATATTTAATATTAGTTATGGAATAGTTTAGTAGAATTCCAAGTTCTACTATTATATCATTCTTATTGAAATCTATATTATGTTTTTAATTGGTGTTTTTCTCAGATCAGTGCAGAAGGTACTTTACAATATATTCATTCGTCACGACATATTACAGGTTCATTGCATAACATCAGGTTTTTTTCCTCCATCCTTCGCAGTGGTTCGTATGAATTGCTGTTGATAAACAGCTGGGTGACTTGTATAGTTTAGATTAGCATGAATTTTATTTACCAATTTTCCTTGTTCACTGAGTCATCTCACTTATGGTTACCATAGACGCGTCTACAGTCAATATTTTGTCAACGGATGGCAATTATAGATATTTTGCGCAGTTAAATTGATAAAATTTACCTCCGTATTTCAGGTTTTTGCGGTAAACAGCAGTAATATAGGTATTAGACATATTCCATTAAAACTTTATAAGCATTTGGATATTTTTTATATGTTATAAACTAGCGCTTGACCGCAATCCTGCCTGATGGTAAGCAGTGACGCAATCGTTGATGGTAAAGCGCACTAGTTGGATTCTCTGAAAATGTTTTCGTAATTTCTTGGTACTTCCTTATCCGCTCTTTGCTACCAAGAAACTCCCTCACACCCGCGGTGATTTTTCATGTAATTCCAACGCTGAAGTTCGGTACAAATAAATGTTTGTACAAAGATTTGTATTGCTCTTGTTGAAGGCTTAAACATTTACTTGGAATTCCATAACGTGTTATGCATATAAATTGTTGGTAATTATATTGAAACACGCAGAGAGCGCGTGAGATTCCATTGGGACTTTGCAGAGAAAAAATAAACGATTCTTTCCGAAACATATTGAGATTGTCTGTAACTTGTGTATTATGTATTTTTTAAAATAGTCCCATAATGTCGGCCGTCTTAGAAACGTATTAAATCTCGATTTTATGGCCTGACAACTTGACTCCTAATAATAATAATCTTCAGAATAGTAGGTACCAAAAACAATATCAAATCTCTAAGAAACCTTATAGTTCAACAAAAGAAGAACAAGTATTTATTGTGACTCGTTAAGGAATATCATAAAAGTAAACCAAATACATTAAAAAAAGTATGTATAAAAGTAAGTGAATGAGCTGTCGCGAAACAGCAAACATTAGATATTAAGTTAAATATGGTTGGATTGGAACCTAGTTTAGACTAACGAAATATTTTAAGTGCTATGTGTGTTTGTTAGTGTTGGTGTCATTGGGTTTTTTATCATAATAATTATTGTAGGTAATAATGGTACTAGAGTTTATATAAATAAACAGACAGATACGTATCACTAGAGAATTTATCGAGCCTGCTGTATTTATAGCCTCTATAATGCTTGAATACTAGGATGCTGGAAAGGGCGATAAAGCCGAGAAACTACTAAGAATTATTATTACAGAATGGAGACAGATCATCATTCAAAAACGATTATCGAAATAATAATTATTAATCTAGGATAATTTATAAACAGTCACAATACCAATGGTGATAACATATTTAATTGAAGACTAAACAATGAAATTGATTTATAATAAACATGTATTTAAGAAATATTTTCCTTTTGAAAACCTTTAAGGAATTCTATACCTCAGTGGTGATACCGTGTTGAAGGTTTTCCCAGGGTAGCATTCTTTGCCTTCTTCCAGCTTTATTATCATATTAATCTGAATTTTCACACTACATTTTGCATTTACGCAAAATTGAGCAACTCAGTCAAGCGTGGATTCAACCAAACCTTTCGATGCCATCAATAATATTTAGTCCCGCGTTATTTTACAGAAATTATTACCGGTAATATCCAATAAAGTTTGCGTCATTAAACATTCGACGGACACCAATATTATTGTCGATACATTATTACTACAGCTTATTCCAAACTGGCCGGTGAAGAATTAAGGTTAATTTATAGGGGTCGCCGTAACTGTGGGGAAGAGGCAAAGGTTATACTATCTTAATTTAGATGACTTTACTTTAGACCTGACGAGTTACAACGGAGATCAGACTGTAACGTTTTGTCCCTTGTTTGGCCCTTGGGTGAAATAGGTCACACTTCGTTTAAACTTCGTCATTCCCTATATGTTATATACTTATCATGTTTCGATTGTCATTTTTATTTATATCTAATCGTATGCTGCAGCGTTTGACGTCATCGTATTCAAGTCGACTGTATCTTAAAACCAGCGCTGGGTCTTACATAGGGTCTCATAGCATTATGCTTAGCTGGCGGTGAGCAGTGGGCAGCTCGCCGGCCGGTAAGGACCAGGCTCGAGTCGACGGTGCGTTGTGTTTCACGCGCGCCTCAAAGAGATGTCAACACAGCGTGACGGGGTCCTCGAAGACCGACGCCTCCTGGGTCAGGGTTGCGGGTTGGTTAAAAAAAACCGTGGACCTGGCCTACAGACAAGTGATGGAATACGGGTGGGTTTTAGTCAGTAAAAGTCTGCCACGCCCTTACGCTGAACTTTTTCGATCAGAATATTTTCGTCGGTAATCAAAAAATAAAATATATAGCTGCTTCATATTCTTTTAAGCCCAATAGGTTACATTGTTTACTGCATCAGTGGCATTAATTAAATCATCCAAGGTACAGATGACATATAAAATATCAAGGAATCCATCGCCATGGAATGAAATAGAAGTACTTTTATAGAAAAGTTCGGACGACAGCACATCAAACTACTACGATCTGCAAATTTCTTTATTAAAGTTTCAACTTTATCCATTGGGAATATTTGACAGTTTCGGGTAGCTTGACTTGCTGTCGTCTATAAATGTATAATAGCTTTCAGGTTCAAATGTGTGAGACCCACATCTCGCCGCGCGGGCGTATACGCAACGAGGCCATTCTGAACTTTGAAAGTGGTTTATTCAAATCAAATCAAATCAAATCATTTATTTCAAATAAACCAGTTACAGGCACTTTTGAATTGTCAGAAGGTCGGTCAGTCAATAAGATGAAGCTAGTCGCCCATTCCAAAGACTAGGTACCTATGGAGAAGAACGGGCAAGAAATTCCATGGACACTCTTTTAAATTTTTAAGCTATTGTTACAAATATTTGATTACATCATTCATGTTGAAATCAACCGCGTGAGAACGATGCAGAAATATATTGTACGCTGAGAGCGTCCATTATGGAAAACATACAAAAATCAATTCAGAAATTAAAATACGCCGTGGCAGCTAAGAGATGACCAGTCCCCTCCGACGGCGTCCGTTCACGAACATGACGTATGGATCAGCATCATTCAGCTCAACCATATCGAAGGGAACCCAATGACCCAAAACACACGCCACCATCAGCGAGACATTTGAGTGAGCATGACATACTCTCAACAGCCAGAGCACAATTAAGTCAATAAAAAAGACTAACCCAACAAATAAATGCCTTACAGCACATTCGTACATTGCGCTCACACGTTTGCCATGCAATTATACAATACTAAGAAATTGAAAAAGAAATTCTGAAATATGTACTGTCAGACTTAAAATTTGTACAACACAAGTATGTATTATTATTCGCCAGGAATCGTGATTTTATTTGTAGTGGTACCTACAACGAATGCGAATAACGTGTCATATTGCCGTCATGCATTTGCATGACGTCAAGCATCAATGTCTGCATCTCACAAGCAGAGTATACCGAACAGCTACCAAGCAATTCAACACATCCCTGATTGGAGGGTCCTCCCTTTTCTATGGTGGATTAGTGAACTTTACATCCTGTTCTTCATACCTCTATCAATTTGATTTTAGAATTTGTTGAAACGGGCTAGATTTCACCAAAGAAACAGACCATGATCAGCAACATCTAAACCGAAGAGAGTGGGAAAGGGTTTTTTTTTTATTACAATTCCGCAATGTAAATCGCAGTGGATTTTAGAATGGTAAAAATCCTCAGAACGATACATCAAATTTATGGCTTGTCCGAAAAAACCTGTACAAAAACGAGGCTGTTTTGTATAAGCCCAGTTATACCTACATAGGTCTAAATATTTTATTGTTGTGTGGATAAACTCAGAAAGGATAGAGTTTCTTTTCTCTGTTGAGATTGTAAAAAAATATATAGAGCGAACTTAAGTAATTTATAAGCAACGCAACCGCTTATGTTTACTTTGTGTGTAGTTGACTAAAGGTAAAGAAAAAAATATAACGGTATTTAGTTCACCGACGTCATTTCAGTTGTCATACTACGTCACCGTCGTACTTTTAAATTTGTCAACGTAATTAATAAATATAACCTTGCTAAATTGAAGAGTACAACTGTCGTAGTAAATAAATTGAAAAGTAGTTGACTATCTAAATCTTCGATCTTCGATGGAGTTTAGTTTCAGTCTTTGATTTCATCCGTGTAAAATTTCTTCAGCTAACCCGGGGTGAGTTAGGTGAAGAAATTTTACACGGATCCGTGCGTGTTGCTTAATTTTCGCTGCTTTCTATATTTTTTCCTCAATCATGATGATGATGCTAAGAATAAGGTTATTAAAAGCAACAAGATTTTTCATATCTGAATGGGAATTCCAGAGATTAACGGAATGGGAAAAAATGGAACTTCCAATCGGATTTAAAAAAAACTAAATAAAATTTACAAAATCTTCAACTTTATTCAGTTTAAGAAGTGAGATAATTATGGATACTATTTAATACTACAGTGACTCTTAGAATATTTCTGGACAATAGTTAATTAATTAAGTCAACTGATATAATAGTCATGCTATTATATCAGTTGACTTAATTAACTAACTAATTCCTCCTAAGTGGTTACTTAATTGTAAGTTTCGTTAATATAATACAGATCTAGGCCTTTGATAGATAATAAATACTATAGACGTTCAATTGGTAATATTATCAAAAGAACGCCCTTGGACGCCCTTTTCATGGAACTCCATTAGTGGGGCGAACACTGACGGCTAAGTAATACTTTTTAACTGCGGGAATTGTAACCTCTACTACTTTGATTCCAACACCCTAATTGCTTAACACGCAGCATCATTTTGAAGAATATTGCTAATCGATTACTTTATTATTATATATATGTTCGAAAAATGTGTCTTTTAAATCAAGTAAATAACGCGATGAATGTTGCTGAACTGCCTTAATTAAACCCATTGCTACTGTTTCTATTAAAGGGCTTTTGTCCACATATGGATATGTCAGCCCCATATCCCGTTGGTTAATTTCAATATCACAACCTAGATATAACTCGTCCACCACTCTGAGAAGAACATCGGAACAAACTTATACGTCAAACAAATAGGTACTCATCACTAGCACCAATAAATCTTTAGATGTATTTGCTAATACATACAAAGTGGTGATGACAATACGACAATCAATTAAACATCGTGTACCTCAAGACATTCTCAGTCTAAACATAAAAAAAAAAATATAAATATTTCCATTAGTTTAGTCACAGGAAAATATTATTCATTTTTCACATTTTCTACATAATGTACATGTTGATAACAAAGCGCTTACAGGTTGATGACCACCACATCCAGCGCAAGTCGATATAGGATCGGGCTGTTACCGATCGGAAGTCAGTGAATCAATATTTTAAAGGATGTTCTATTTTGTTTCCAATTTTATGCAATTTAGTTTGTTTGAAATTTTCATTTTTATATTATTGGTGCTAGGTTTTTTTCTATGGTTTAAGATTATTCCTATGAACCAGCATTGATCGTGTTTTCATTTATTGTCGTATTATCAGCACCACTCTATATAAAGGACTTCATAACCTTTGACTTTACCTGTTAGTATATATCGCGTCATCAGGAAACTGGGAACCCGATTAATCATCTCGTTCTACTAGGATGTCATAGGCAACGTTGACTCACTATAATTCACTTACGCAAGATGACAAACTGCCAACAGCTACATAACACGTTTTTCTTCCATTAACGGGTAGGCGCCAATATTTGTACCTTTTGTCGGAACTTAAGTTATTTTCCATCGCAGGTATGAAAGCCATGCTTACGGTAGTTTTGTTGAGGCTCCCTGACTATTACTTGGGAATGAAACAGCTTATTGGCAAAATGTTGAGGGAAGTGCAACCATGACGTTTGCCAGGAAATGAATACTTAAGTACTTAAGGAAGTCTATCCCTACTTCCAGTAAGTGTGTATAAATCAAATGCAGTGCAAAAATCTCTGCGCCCCGTCTTCTGTGGCGCAGAGATTTGGGCTTTGCGAGTTAGCAGCCGGCTTTCGGTTACCGTAGGCCGTAGGCGTAGGGTGTAGGTGGGGTCTGGCCTGCCATCGGACGCGTCCCCAGGTGGCGGATAGGGGAACGGCCCCCAGATATGGGGGTTACCGGTTTACCGGCGCGGACCAAAACCAGATGCGGGGACCGCTTCGGCGGTCACACGTGCGGCGGGTCGGCCACCACTCGAGGTGGCTGACGTGACCCGAACTCCGGGTCACCGTCGGGCAACCCGGTCTCCTCATTGAGAGGAGCTGGGGGCCCCGTTTGCCTCCGGGCAAACGAGTGGGGCTAAGAGGAAGGACACCTCGCTAAAAAACCCTTGGCTGCTGCGTCTTCTCGCACTAGAAGACGTACCCAGTCCGGCCCCTCCTTATGGGGGGACCATTGTGGGCCTGCTTTTTGGCGGGAATCGCCGGCGGGGGATTGGTAGTCAGGCTCTGCCATTTCCCATGACCCCGCCACTCAGGCGATGTGGTTGTGCCGCTGTGGGTTTAGTGGGTATTCCCGGCTCCGGCTGGGCGAGTCCCACACATGCCCTTCGGGGTAAGGTGCGTAAATGCATTACCACAGCGTCAAAAAAAAAAAAAAAAAAAAAGGTGATGATCTACCGTCAACTGTTGTGCGCTCGGTAACCACACTGCAACAATTTCTAAATGTATTTAGGAAAAAATATAGCAAGGTGTAAAAATGATTAGAATCGTGTTAGGTTTCGAAATAATTACTAAATCCATAGTTTGTCTTTGTCGATTATTATGACATTAAGTTCCATTTACTGGCAACACTACAAAAAAAAAGGCGGTTGGTAGATGACGGTTGAGAAGGCGGGAGGAGACTCGGTCTATGCTCGGGGCCAGCATCGAAGGCGGACGTTTTGGACTGGTTGAGAATAGTTATATCATAGTTATAGTTATAGTATATCATCTTCCTATAAGTAATTGTTGTGAGATAATAATTATACACTACCGATAATTCATGTGAGTATTATTCTATTACAATCGATTCAGTTGCTTATTCTGAACAAACTGTATTCGGGTTATAAAGAAACAATAACGTAGTATATTGACATAACACGTGTACCTACATTGTCAACCAGAGACAAATTAAATGAATCATAATGTAGCTAGGTACGTGACGCATTAGTTAACTACCTTGTTACTCAATTAGTTAGTATCAACTCTTAGGTGTGGTTTACCGGAATCTTGTATTCGAGTAGCTTTGAATATTAATTGGATAGACTAATCTTACAGGTAGATTACTACATAATTATATAGGTCTTGTTGTTTTAGTGCAAACAACACAATATCATGCTCCTCGAAGAGGAAGGCCTACCTAATATACAGTATGTTAACTAACAGAGGGCGTTCCCGTTAACCCGAAATAGTATAGCATGCATACATGCTAAAAATATATTTCCATTCGAAAACAAAATGTTTTAAAATTTTTTCCAATAAGAAAATATTCAATAAAAATTTTAAATTGACATGTAAAAGAAACACACTGTACACGCGAACATGAAAGACGGCAACGTCGCAATTTATTTATACATGACGACTACTATTTTGATTTAAAACAGGAGGTTTCAAGTTTATTTCCAATTAGAATTTTTTTTTATTCGGATTTTTTTATGCTTATTTTTCTATGCTGATATTTTTATTTTAATCTATTAATGATATTTATTAACGAGTTTAAGGGAACGCCCTCTGTTATTTAACATACTGTATAAAGCATTTAGCGCAACCCGGGCTTCAACGCGAGCCGCGGTTGCAACCGGGATAACCACTAAGATAATGATGATGATGAGTGTAGATAGATACTTTTTTATAATTATAAACTAGTACATGACCGAAGTCCCGCCTGATCGTACGCAATGAGGCAATCGTGGATGGTAAAGCGCGCTAGTTTATTAAGAACCTATTCACTCTAGCTTTGAAAACACTTTAATTGTAGTCAAAGGGAAACACTACCACTGACAAACTATTCCAGTCCCTTTTTTTTTTTATATATATATTATAAACTAGCGCTTGACCGCAATCTTGCCTGATGGTAAGCACGCATAATAACGCATAATGACGCCATCGTTGATGCACAACACCGCCGCTGGCAAATTGTTCCAGTCCCTCGATGTACGCGGTATAAAGGAGGAGGCGAAACGCTTCGTCCGGATCGTAGTGCTGTTAACAACGTAAGGGTGGAAACCAGCCGTACGACAGGTCGTCCGCTGGTGGAACGGAGATGGGGGAATTAAATCATGCAATTCCATCGCACACTCCCCGAAATGCATCCTATAGAACACCGAAAGGCTGGCTACTCTACGTCTGTGCTCTAGGCTTTGGAGACCAACTCGAGTTAGGTCAGGGTCACCAATCAGCCTCTTTGCACATCTCTCCACTGAATCCAAAGTGGCCAGGTGATACTTGGCAGCACCAGCCCAAATGTGGCTGCAGTACTCCACATACGAACGGACCTGTGCTTTGTATAACATTAGAAGCTGCCCAGGTGTGAAGTACTGCCGGACCTTTGCGATAACGCCAAGTTTCCTGGCAGCCACCTTAGCCTTGGACTCAATGAACCCTCAAAGTACGCGGTTTAAAAGACGAAGCGAAACGCCTCGTCCGGATTGTAGTAGTGTTAATAACGTAAAGCTGGATACTCGCCGTACGACGGGTTGTCCGATGATGGAACGGAGATGGGGCAAATTAAGTCATGCAATGGTACTTATTCTAAGGCCCGTATTACAGAAGGAAACTCAAGCATTGATCTCTGCGTAAGCATTACTTAAAACTAGTTTCAACCAATCAAATGGCTTGAAACGAGACTTAAGTAGAGCTTGAGTTTTGAGTTATGTTCTGTAATACGCACCTAAGTGAGCCACGTTCATTTTTTTTTAATAATTTTAAACTAGTGCTTGACTGCAATCCCGCCTGATGGTAAGCAGAGATGCAATCGATGATGGTAAAGCGCGCTAGTTTATTAAACCTATTCACTTAAAAATCTTAGTGAGTTTAATAATTTTAAACTAGTGCTTGACTGCAATCCCGCCTGATGGTAAGCAGAGATGCAATCGATGATGGTAAAGCGCGCTAGTTTATTAAACCTATTCACTTAAAAATCTTAGTGAGTAGGAAGGAAGACGGCAGTTGAGATATATACTACAAGCTAAAAACAGTTGGAAGAGTTGTGGCAACTCGCACCTTTTTTTTTTTTTTTCGGGGTGGAAATCCTCATAGGATGTCCGCCGCCCTAGGGTGGGCGACGGGGTCTGTCAGACTTTTACTGACTAAAACCACCCCGGTGTCTCTTCTATCACGAGCGCGCGTGGGGCCGCGGGAGTCTAAATTCTTCCGCAGCCCCACACTCTCGTCCTGGCCCGATCTGTCCGGGCCTCGTCTCCGGCACGGGGTAGTGGGGTGTTAAGCTACCCCGTGCATCGCCTCAGAGGCGCACGCTGACACTCGCGCGCGCCACCGCCGCGGGGTCCATCGAATAGGGGGCGGGGACTTCCCCATGTCCCTCGCCCCTGGACCCATTCATGGGGGGCGGAAGAGGGCGTTATCCGCCCTTCTTCGGCGCCCGGTGCGTCTTCTGCGGCCCGGGAAGGGAGTTGAGATCTCCCTCTCCCGTTCCGCAGCTTCCTTCTGCGACATCACGTCCTCGCAGAAGGACACCACCGCGTCCCACGACTCTGCGCTGCCGGCCATCCTCCGCACTACTGCCGGCAGCGTCAGGTCGCCTCCTACTTCATTTGTGAGGACACGGCGCTGCTCCTCCCAAGCTATACACTCGGAGAGCGTGTGCTGCGCCGTATCCTCCCCGCATTGGACGCAGTGGTGGCACCGAGCGTCCGGCTCCCTGCCTAGGCGACACAGGTACTTGCCAAAGCAGCCGTGCCCCGACAGCACCTGCGTCACCCTGAACGACAGGGAGCCGTGCCTTCTCCCGAGCCAGTCGTCGAGTACTGGCCGGATCGCCTCGACGGTAGCGAGGCCGGCGGTAGGGCGCATAAGCCTCTGCCGCCAGTCCGCCACCAGGACCTGACGGAGCTCCTCTCGGCGCAGCTCGATCTGTGGCAACTCGCACCTACTCTATACCTGTCATAGCACGGCTGTCTAATTGACAGGTTCTTTTTGCTCTTGATCTCTTGGACAGTAACGTGGTTGAATTAGTGGTCAGTGCGACTTGCAGTAAGTCATTTAGTTTGTATTCCGCTGTAAATGGTGTTAAATTGACTGTTTGTGTTACCGTAATTTTATAAAATTGAATTTTTAATTATAAATCATTGTTTATGTTTTGTGTTGTACTTTTTTATGTAAATCTCTATCCTGACCCTAAAACTACATACGAGTTTTTCTTCTAACTTCGTTCGATCTAAGCCAACACACTATATTATGTTTGACGGCAGAAGATTGTTAATGCACCAGCCAACTGATGCGACCCAGTACTCCTGTCAATTAGTCACATACACTGGCGCTCAAGGCCTAGGTTTAATTGAATAATGTCATTATTCTATTACGATATCACGAACTGAATAAACAAGTTGGTTTTCACGAAGCCAAATAAATATCGCTGTTTTTGTCATTAGCTTAGTGAAGTCTATCAGTATGTAGGGGTGTCTTTATCGCAAGACACCTTCTACGACTTCTATTTGATCAACTTCTTATTTTAATCAAAATGTTATTGCTAACTAGCTGCGCCCCGCGGTTTCACCCGCGTAAGTTTCGATCCCGTGGCAATATCGAGATAAAAATGTGTGTGTTAAAATACTGGTTATAAACTATCTATGTGCCAAATTTCATCTAAATCCGTTCAGTAGTTTGGACGTAAAAGTGCAACAAATAAACTCACTTTCACATTTATAAGGATTATTACACTCGGCAATACCGTGGCTGCTAAAGAAATAATTGTCGGAATAGGATTTGTGGTTTCGATGATTACCCTTCTGTGGTGGTCCTTCTTTGGTGTGAATGGTAAATCATCAAATGACATCTCCCGGTCTGGGTGGAGCGGAAAGGCGTTTCATTTGCCTGTGCGCCAGGACCATGGTTCCTCTTTTGAGGAATCGGAAACCTTGACCCAGGCATGGGTCTTCGTGGACCCCGTCACGATGTGCTAACTTCTCTTTGAGGCGCGCGTGAAACACAAAGCGCCGTTGAGTCGGGCCTGGTCCCTACTATAGGCGCGGGCTTGCGGGGGGTAGCCCGCCGCCCGCAAGCCTGCGCCTACGGTAGCCGGGATTTTGATATTGTCTCCCGACCAGGCCGTCTTCTGAGGCGGCTAAAGGATTGAGGCCACTGAGAGACCCGCTCTCTCACGTTCAGACTTTTAAATCCACTTGTGTTCCTACACTTGCCTGTGCGCCAGGGTATCATTCGAACAACCGCAGCCTTGGCAAAGAAAACTTGACCTAATTTGCTAACATATGTACTTAAAAATAATTACAGTCACACATACAAGTAATTGGAAACAAGTAAATAAACACAAGGACGTTCATAATAGCATATTTGCATGTCGATTCTCACAAAAGCAATAATGGACTAGGTAATTTGACATGGTTGTCACACGCAATGAACCGAAAGGGATCAAAAACGAATTATCGATAATTATATGGTAATTATAAACTAGTTATTAATTAGTCATAGAACACTTGTGGTTCAGTAGGTATAGGGAACAAGTTTCACACTTTTGAAAGATTTACGAGAATTTGTAAGATATGATGATATCCATCGGGTTGTCCCGTGTGGTACCAGGCTGTCCATGTGGTACCGGGCTTAGAATAATACCATCCCATATCCTCCCGTGGATGTCGTAAGAGGCGACGCCGACGAAGGGAACTCTCACCAGGGAAGCGGGTAGCAGCGCTTCTCCTGTGGAATATCAAATAACTGCGATCCCCAAACCGCCTGACAAGTGTGGGGATTATGGCAAACCCTCCTAATGTAATGAGAGCCTTGGGGCAGGCCAGCAGTGGACTTTTTTGGACTGAAGAAGAAGATGATATCCTTTAGGTAAGATAGGATATTTGTACCTACTAATAATATTACCGGTAAAGTTTGTAGAAAGAGATGGATGGATGCTTGTTTTTCTTTCACGCAGAACCGATAGAACGGATTTTGATGAAACATAACCCTATTTTTAGTGTGGATAGGAAATCATTAAATTACCTCTCCCGCTCTGGGCGGAGCGGAAGGGCGTGTCAGACTTTTACTGGCTAGAACCCACTCGTATACCTTCGCTTGCCTGTACACTAAGGCCACGGTTTCCCTTTCGAACAACCCGCAAAACATAACAGTATTACAGCTTATACATTAAAATAATACATAGGTTACTTTCATCTCTGTATTCTTAAGTACGGGATCAATATTTATTGATGAGTGCTGCTAGTAATACATATAACCATGCATATAACCATCGATCAGCGAACTGTACAATCACCTTTATCCTCTCTGCAGGTCTATTTTATAACCATCTTACTGTGGAAATGCATCTGAAGTCAGCACGGAATGAGATTCCACCGAATGCTTGGGGGATTGAGAACTCACAAGACATTTTTTTTTTTTTACATATTATAAACCAGCGCTTGACCGCAATCCTGCCTGATGGTAAGCAGTGACGCAATCGTTGATGGTAAAGCGCACTAGTTTATTAAGAGCCTATTCACTCTAGCCTTGAAGACACTCAAATTGTAGTCCGACGGAAACACCGCCGCTGGCAAATTGTTCCAGTCCCTCGATGTACGCGGATGTAATTGAAAGCTCACAACACAATCATACCAAGAAAGAAAGATGAGGTAAGCGTTGGTTCATACCAACGCTTACCTCATCTTTCTTTCTTGGTGCTTTCTTGCTTGGTGGTTCTTTCCGAAGTGCTACCGCGATGTTTAAATACATAAACGAAATGATTCTGTTAAAATCATTTTTAACAGAATCATTTCGTTTATGTATTTAAACATCGCGGTAGCACTTCGGTTTTATAAAAGATGGCTGATTTCGTAATTCAGCAATCTAGTCTACATGTGTACCTGTCTACTCATTTTTTTATGTAATTTAGTTTAATGGTCTCTTGTTTTGTACATATCATTTGCAAAAAATTCAAATAATATCATAGGTCTTTCTAGATAATGGATAGAGATATCTGACGATTCAAATTAGCATCTAGCACACCCATACTTTAACCATTTCCACCACAGAACACTCCAAATACATAGCTTTAAACAAAACAATAACAAATTCGAATTAATCGTAAAATACACGAAAAGCTTTCACGGTTTTCAACTCCACACATTACGGAGAATTTATTCAAGAGCGAACAATACCAAGTTTTCTTCGGTATTCGTTTATTTTTTAAACTTAGCTTTTCTTTTTCACTTCTTATGAACTCCTCGTTTATTGTTTCGTTCTAATTTAGGACCGAAGTTTTTTGTCGAATACATTTTGAAAATCCGGCGTTGGAAAACGGTTTCTTGCTTCGTTTTCTAGAAAAATATTTGATTAGGTTAGACGTTCTAGGCATGTAGATGAGTAAGAAATATAGCAAGAAAAAATATATTGAAAAGGTATCGATATATTATGTCTTTTATTTGATTTGTTTTTTCAATCAAATATACCTTACGCTTCTTTCTCATCGTTATCATCTGTCGACCTCAACATAGAATAAAATAGAATATTCTTTATGATGTTATACACCATCTATGTAGATTACAGAACACAAATATACAGACTTTACACAGGGTGAAACAATAGACGGTCTTATCTCCTGTCCTGTCCTTGAAAGTCAGTATGGGTAGCCCATACTGACTTTCAAAGACCTACAATTGAGAGCTGGGTTAAGCGGAAAGGCTTTCTGAACCACACAATTGTCTCGATCCATACTTAATATTATAAATAAGAAAGTATGTCTGTCTGTCTGTCCGGCTTTCACGTCAAAACTACTGAACTGATTGTAATGAAATTTGGTACTCAAATAGTCTAGAGCCTGAGATAGGACATAGGCTTCATAACATCCCGCTACAACCAATAGGAGCAGAGCAGTAACAAAAAATGTTGCGAAAACGGTGGAGGTAACCCGGACGTACATATTGCTCCCATTATTTTACCAGGCGCTTATTTTATATCAACTGGGCTCTTTTTAATTTACGGGAACTACCGCGCGCTATAAACTGAAGGCCACGCGGTCGGAGTCGCGGGCAACAGCTAGTATGAAATAAATTAATGAACCTCAGCCAGCGTTGATCAACATTGACGGTCGACCTGTATGTCAATTTTCAGTCTTATTACCCAATAGTTACATAGTTTTATTTTTCTCTTCTTCTTCAGCATATAGAGGTCCACCGCTGGACAAAAGCCTCCCCCGAGGCTTTCCACAATGACCGGTCTGGTGCTGCCCGCATCCATCAGCTTCCCGCGACCTTCACCAGGTCATCGGTCCACCTTGTTGGGGGCCTCCCTACGCTGCGTCTTCCGGTACGTAGCTGCCACTCCAGAACTTTACTGCCCCAACGGCCATCGGTTCTACGAGCAATGTACCCTTCCCACTGCCATTTAATTTTAGCGACTCGAAGAGCTATGTCGGCGACTTTGATTCTTCTGCGAATCTTCTCATTCCTGATTCGATCGCGCAGAGAAACTCCAAGTTATATTATTCTATGAAAAGAAGATCCTTTTTAGCAAGCATTGACCTACCCTCATCTTCGCTATCCATCGAACTAACAATTATGTAGGTAAAAGGTTTCCATTAGCAACCAACTTTGAGTCAGCAGACCTTCTTGTAAAGACATCTCGATATGGGTGTGAATGAATAGCTTATTCAGAATGCTCTCCAAGTTACATCAAGTGTTTTATTCATAAATGAATGACAAAATAATGCTTTTAACGGGCACGCTCTACCTTTGTTACAGTTAAATGGAATAGGTGCATTGTGTTTCAATGACGCTGAAGGATTAAAAGCTTACTGATAGAGCTTCTGTTTTAGTGGGTAATATAGGTATACATATGACTATGTTTACCTAGTTGGATTAGGTGGGAGATTCATGATTCATGGGTCATAAACGCTTTACCTTTATATAAGCAAATGGACCTTTGAATGGGAAAAAGCCTTGTAGCGTAATCAACCTATAATGGTATCACCGTAATCGCATCCTCTCGGGTTTTGGGATCATCATCATATCAACGTTAATCCCAGTCGCATCCGAAGCTTTTCAGTTTTGTAGTCTGAAGTCCGCTTTACCAGTCTAACTGCTGCTTTTTGGCTAAACTTCGGTATTTTCCGTGAAGCGACTACCGTCTGACCTCAACAACCCGAAGGCGATATCGAAGCATTGCAGTTAGACCAATTGTAGGACTTTTGAGGGCCCGACAACCCGTAACGACTGCCATTAGACGTTCGTATTGCAACCGGGATCAACCGCTTAACATGCTTTCCGAGGCACCACCAGACCAGTTCAAATATTTATATTCATGCATACAAATATTTTCACTGCGCGGGGATCGAACCCGTGCCCCCTGCGCAGCGGCCGCGTTGGCTACCGCTACGCCACGAAGGCTGTCATATTGTAGGTATAATAAGAATAATATTTTGGGATGTTATTAACTAAGCGGGCCGAATGCGGAATGTTGAACATGCCTTCGAGTTATAGTTTCAAGACATGCTGTGTTAATTGAAAATCAACATGTTTTTATTATCTGTATTCTGCCAACATTTTGTAGACGTCAATCAGACTGCCAGGATAAAAGGGCTAGTATTAAGGTCAATAAAACGTCACCTGTCAAGCGTGACAACTGTGAAAAAATATACTTCAACTCGGGGTCGGGTTGACATCATGGTCGCTCGGGGAGAGCACTGTTTCATTAAACATTAATTATTAAATCACTAGAATAATAAGTAAAATCATTCAGTAATGTAAGAATAGTCACAATAAACGTCAAGTCAAGCAAGTTATCAAGAAGTTTTCATTAAATCACCGGTTAGACCAACACGCCACCATTTTCATGCAACATGCTGGTTTCTTCGAAACGTTTTCCTTTGCCGCTTTGAGAGCAGCGATGTAATTTTGGGTCTTGGTAGTCCAAGCCTTGTATGAATATTAACCCTAACAGGCACTCTACAGGTGACTACAGAGAATTTATCAATGGAAGACCCATTAATACCTACATCCTGGGATTAAATTCTGTGACTTAGTAACCACAGAGTAGACAGTAAAGTAAGCCTTTACACTTTAGATGTATAAAGAGCAGCGATGCAGGAATTTGGGTGACCTTAGTGTGGTACAGGTTCGCGTGTGTAGTTGTCATACAAGCGTAATGTTCATCATCATCAACCTTTTTTACGGTCCCACTGCTGGGCACAGTTCTTCTCTCGCACAGAAGGATTAAGCGTAATCACAACGCTCGATCAATGCGGGTTGGCGATTTGAAAATTAAAGTCAGTTTTCCTCAAGATGTTTTCATTCACGTTGTAATGTAATCAGTCATTGGTTAGTCAACGTAATGTTATTTCGTTATAATGCATTAACAATCCAATGACATAAAGAACATAATAAGAAAAATAGCCTATTAAAAATCTCCACATACAGTTAGAAAAAAAAAGTCGCTTAAAAAGTACAAACAAATAATTAGTTTAATAAGTAACTACCCAAGTAAAAAGGCAGTGCCAAAAGGCGTCTAAATTTCGATACATTGCTTTAAATTATGTCGACATTAAGGTCCCTAGGAAACCTATTGAAATTAAGTGTGCTTCCTATTGAGAAAATTTTCCGCCTTTCATTGGTCATTGTGTCAGTCTGGGTTGATGATCTAGATTTATTCTGCACCAGTGTTTCTAAACTAAAAAAAATCTTTGTGATAACTTCTTTGTAAATCACTATAACATTTTCAGCATTTACTAAATACTCTCAGAGTGCTTACTTGTTCTTGATTTCACTTTCCTGTCCTGTGCTGTACCTGTTACTGGCTCTTGTGCTAACCTAATAATATCCGTGGTAACTTTTAATTGGCCTTCTTTCACTAATTATCTTCTACCTGTATATATGCCAGCTGTAAGTTTCCTTAAAATGTAAAAATAAAATAGAAATAAAGGGTATATTTAATATTGGCTGTTGACGTAATCCCATCCGACACGTATAACTACCAGCTCAGTATCTACTGCTAAATCAAATGTCACGTTTTTGTCTAAGAATATCTGTTTTATAACATAAATATAAACGATATAAAAGTAGCCATCACCATATCAAACGTCACACAAATCATGTGTCTTATAGGTACTTCCAATAAACAGGTTTTCGCAGTAACACAATAAACATCTAAAAGATTGTTGATTGCACGGCAAGGGTCGCGACTCGACAATCCCGTTGGGATCTTCTAAAATTGAACCCTTCTTCGTACATGGATATTATCGAGACTTGTTTCCTAATAATATTAAAAGCATGAAACTTTGTTTGGATATAATGCTTGTTACTCTTTAACGCTTAAACTACTGAACGGATGTGGATCAAATTTAGCCCACAAATGGTTTATAACCAGGAATAATAACACATAAGATATATAATAACAATGATTTTATTTACATCAGACAATTGTCCATAGTTTTTCATAAAACACAAAATACATTTAAATTATTTATGAACTATTAAAAACATACATATAACATTCCAAAATTAAATAAAATTAGACTGAAAAACTCCTTAATATATTTGAGAATTATGTTATGTCAAAATTATTAAAAAATAAAATGTCAAATAAAAAATAAAATCTCAAATTCAAAGTAGGTAGCTAAATTAATTACAAAAGCCTTATAAAATAAATAAATAAATGAAAATATTCTACATGGTTCGCGCATAAATGTTCCTTTACATACATTATTAACGTAATGACCGTTATCAAAGTTAATGTCTTAGTCAATAAAGGTGCCTATCAAAAGCATAACATAGAAAGGTCCTGCCTTTGGACCTTTTGAATAGAGCTATAAAGGTACTGTTACTATCGGCATGCGAAGCATTAACATGGACATATAACCAATAGATTACTTCACATAATGTCCGGTGAAGCCGTACGTAGGACGGGTCTGAGCAGTTGAGTTGCGATGTGTGCCGGGTACAATCCGCCAAATACTGTTGTGTCGGGAGTTTGGTCGTGGAGGGTCTCCAAATCAATCTCCCTCTGGAGTAACATCTTTGGTCGTGTTGTTGGGTTTAACATTGCATCACCTCGCTCAACTGCCGTCTCCCTTCCTATTCACTTAGTGTTTTTGAGTGAATAGGCTCTTAATAAACTAGCGCCCTTTACTAACAACGATTGCATCATTGCTTACCATCAGGCGAGATTGCGGTAAAGCACTATATTATATCATCATCATCAACCTTTTTTATCGTCCCACTGCTGGAAACAGGTCTCCTCTCATACAGAGAAGGATTGAGCGTAATCACCACGCTTGCTCAATGCGGGTTGGCGATTTCAGACTTGAAAGTCCAGGTTTCCTCAAGATGTTTTCCTTCACCTTCAGTCATTGGTGTCCAAGATGTACTTAGAAAGTGCATATAACTTTAGAAAAGTTACATGGATACTTGCCTGACCCGGAATCGAACCCGCACTCATACTTGAAAGGCTGGTGTTTTAACCACTAGGCCACCACGATCGACCTTTACAACTGTTATTATTTAGCTAAAGACCTTTCATATTCAAGTAGATAATATACTAATTTATTTAGCTACTAGCTTTCCGCCCGCGGCTTCGCCCGCGTGGAGTTCGGTTATATCGCGCTTTTTAGATTTCCCTCGGGAACATCATTTTTTTCCGGGATAAAAGGTAGCCTATGTTCTTTTTCAGGGTCTAAAGATTGTCTGTACCAAATTTCATCAAAATCGGTTGAGAGGTTTGAGCGGGAAAGCGTAACAGACAGACAGACAGACAGACAGACAGACAGACAGACAGACAGACAGACAGAGTTACTTTCGCATTTATACTATTAGTATGGATGACCTTACGGAACTCACAAAAATTAATAATTGTATAAAATTATACGAAAATTCAGAACAACGACCGGTCCATAAACAAGATAACAGAAATACTCAATGCAAAATGACGTTTATTACTCATTATTTTTTTTAATTCGAATTTTCATAGAAAGTGAATACTGCCTTTGAACAATTGCAGTACCAATCAAAAGTGCTGATAATCTACATTTTCTAACAATATCTTCATGCAGCCTACCTCAAGAAAACAACAAAATATTTGATACTTCTTCATTTCGAGTGCATAGAACCTGCTTGCTTAGAACGTAGGCTTACGTAAGACCCGTTAAGGTCGACCAGTCTTTGGTATTTCTAGAAACTATGGCTACAATAATGACCCTTATGACCGTGACATAAAGTTCATTTTATCTAGATTCGTACTAGTAGGTAGTATTTTTACGCTGTTTACGTGAGTCAGTGGTGGCTATGCGTGTTATGTATGTCAACTGTATTTAGATGGATATATTGGTATGTAGAAGTAGAGAAAGTGGTCGCGGATGCACGTATTTGTTTTAATGTTTTAAAATAATTCGAAGTTTTGATACAGTTTTTACCCGACTGCCAGGAGGGTTATGTTTTTAGCTCCTATCTTGTATGTATTATTCTTTATTACCTAGTATCTCCAGAACCGCTGAACGGATTTTCACATTTGAGGTATCGTTAGATTTGCCTTAATTGCCCAACTGCTACTAGATAGGAGACATTAAAAAAAACCAAAATGGCGGATGTATGACGCCATATTGTGAGGTATAAAGAAATAAATTTCTACTAAGCATATCGAGTGGGATATCAAAATGAGGGATTTTAAATACTGATTCTAAATATGTATATAACTTAATATTAAATGGAACAAAAAAAAAGAATTACATATTTTTTTTGCTATTCAGTTCGTTAGAGTTTTATGCAGGTGGGTTTATGGTTTTTAAATAATATTTTTTTATTATAAATGTGATAGTAGCAACTGTCGATCCTTTCTTTAAAAATGTCGTCGTGAAAAGATAGGTGCAGTAACTAGTGCTTGACCGCAATCCCGCCTGATGGTAAGCAGTGATGCAATCGTTGATGGTAAAGCGCACTAGTTTATTAAGATCCTATTCACTCTAGCCTCAAATCATAGTCCGACGGAAACACCGCCGCTGGCAATTTGTCCAATTGTTCGTTGATGGTAAAGCACGCTAGTTTATTAAGAGCCAATTCACTCAAAAAACCTGATTTTCTTGAGAGTTTTCAATAACAAAACAAATAAATTAAATAAAATATTTATGTGGATTCTCCTCATTTTTCCTCTCAACTCATGCTAGTTGAAAAGAAAGCAACAAGATTTGAAATGGAAAGAATAATCTAGGTTTCATTTTTTTTAATAATTATAAACTAGTGCTTGATTGCAATCCCGCCTGATGGTAAGCAGTGATGCAATCGTTGATGGTAAAGCGCGCTAGTTTAATAAACCCATTCACTCAAAAAACTGAGTGAATTGGAAGGAAGACTGCAGTTGAGCGAGGTGATGGAATGTTTAACCCAAAGTGAGTGGCTTCACCAGACTTCGCTTAGCGGCAGGACTTTGTCTGGTGGGTGGTAACTAAGGTGGTTTGTAAAAGTATTTGTTCCTACTCAGATCTAGAAATTTTTAGAAGGTCAGGTGAAGAAAGGGTTCTTGGCCCTTCTTCTTCGTTCTTACAGGGAATATACGACATACTTAACAGATTTCATCTTTTCCGTTTATAGAAACTTTATCAACTTACAGATTTCCCTTCTTTTAAGCAACTTTCTCTCGAAAGATTGAGAAGTTTACGGAACAGTAGAATAAGTTCTTCGAAATGAATAAGCCACAACAATCTCTCACATAATGCCGTGCTAAGTAAGCCAGGATTAGGGATTTAGCCAAGGTATGAAAATAAAAAAAAAAAATAGTCCATCTTATAGATAATAAAAATAATTAAGACCCGTATTTTTTGTTTTGTCGAAATTACCAAAAACTACTGAGATATAGCGTATTATAGTTACGGAGTGGGGGCCAATTACGTCACGCCGTGGTATATTTTGTACCACAGCGTGACTTCATGCGACATTTCAAATCAATATATCTTCATAAGTATTTGAATGAAAGAAAAAATAAAAAATACGTGTGAATATTTTTTTCATCCCACCATCTCGGAAAGAGTATTTTTAATCTTCAATATCTGACTGGAAAAGCCGTTTTTATTCTCTAGAGGATAAAGTAAATTGAATTTAGAACATCGTGTGCACTAAGTTTGTAAATTAAAAAAAACATTAAACCTATTTACTGTTACCTCTATGGTGCCGAATATATCATACAACTTTTTTTTAATTTGTTAAAAACTCAGACTCGGAACCTTCTTGGTGTTCTTTTTTCAATTTTCTTTGTACGCGGTTCTTTACGCGGCATTTTTTCACGTCATTGTTAAACCTTATATTTAAAAAAAGAAACTTGAAAACAAGTGAAAAACTAAAATGAGTGATTCAAGCGACGAGGAAGTTTGTTTGACGCCAACAGAATTGACTGAAACTGTTAATAATGCGCAAATGAGCTTTCTACCTCAACAATCACGCGAGAAGTATTTAAAACAGTACGATATGTTCAACACGTGGCGACTAGCAAAAGGAGCCAAAACTTTCTCAGAAAACGTTTTGCTGGCATATTTTATAGAATTATCCGAGAACAAGAAAGCAAGCACTCTATGGAGTACGTATTCGATGCTAAAAGCAACAATAAAGATGAAAAAAGACATACATATCGATACCTATCCTAAATTAGTAGCATTTTTAAAAAGAGCCTCATCTGGTCATCATCCAAAAAAATCGAAGGTTTTCACAGTATCTGATATTGAAAAGTTTCTTAACGAAGCACCCGATTCCGTATATTTGGCGGCAAAAGTAAGTCAGTTGCACATTCAGTATCTACTTAGGTACATATATTAATCTCAATTAAATAGTATACTTAGTAAATGTTGATAGGCATAATTATGCGTTCATATAAATTTTATTCATTTATCTACTACAATACTCTTTACATTGCAGGTGTTCTTATTATTGGAATAAACGGAGCATGTCGAACTAAAGAACTAACACAACTTAATGTCAAAAACATTGAGAAACATTCAGATGACTTACTATTAATTAATTTACCTAATACAAAGACAAAAAGAGACCGCAACTTTGTCATTCGCAAGGAATACGTAACGATTGTTGAGAAATATCAAGCCTTACGGCCGCCTAACACTCCAATCAATCGTTTTTTTCTACAGTATCGCAATGGAAAGTGTGTTAGACAGCCTATGGATACTAATAAAATTGGCAGTATCCCACGAGAAATAGCAACATTTCTTGAACTTCCAGAACCCCTGTTGTACACGGGTCATTGTTTCCGACGAACTTCAGCCACACTTTTGGCTGATTCCGGAGCTGATCTCCTGTCCCTTAAGCGCCACGGAGGCTGGAAGACCAATGCAGTTGTAGAGGGATACATAGAGGATTCCATCCAAAATAAGTCTAAAATATGTGAAGGCATCGTAGGAGCCATTACACTGAAAGAGCCTCAATCGGAAACTTGGACTGGCCCTTCTACATCAAAAATAAGCCATTATGAAACACCTAACCATCTCCCTCTCTCTCCAACATTCACGCCAAGGGAATCCGATGAATCGGTACAACTATTAAGTATGACAGACAGTTTACCGAAAAACAGTACACAAGTGACTAACACCAATATTACAGTACCAAACAAAAATATTACACTCAATTTAAATAACTGTTGCAACGTTACTTTAAAATTTTCTTAATTATACTTTAGTATTATTTTATTATAATTTAAAGATTATTCTGTAATACTTACCTGTCATAATGTAGTAATTAATACCTAAACTGAAATAAAAGTGTACCTATCTTGTGATTGTAAACATTTTTTTATTGCATTTAGTCATTTCCTCGCTGAGGTGGAATGAAAAGTTACGTGTTGCACTCAAGTGCAAAGATTTTTCACCTCGTGTCCTTTTGATTCCCTCGTTAACGTTCAGGATTCTAATTTTGAATCACTCGCTGCGCTCGTGATTCAATTTTAGAATCCTTCGCTTGCTCGGTCATCAAAATTGAACACGCGGTTAAAAAGCAACTTTGCACTCTTGTATAACAAATAACTATTATAAATCTATCTGATGGACATTAAAATATTTTTTTAGATTACAACCCATTTATTCCAGTTAGTTAAAACGTTACATTAAAGGAAAAGAGAGGAAAAGTCTTTCTTAGTCTTTCGTGACTGCTCTCACGTTCGGTAAAATCTTTGTTCTTAATTTATGAAGAGTTTCAAGAAGTTACGAAGAGGCTGTCGATAATTTGTTGATTTAAATTTGGTTAATTCTTTTGATGGTGAAAGAAAATTGGATGTAGCATTATTAATGTGTTTGCAGAAAAAAACTTATACAATGCGACCTCAGCTAAAACTGGAAACTCATTGCTTGACGTGTAGCGGTATTATACCAAGATACGAAGCTGAAATGCAGACGCCATGATGTTTTTATTTAATTTCTTTTAACGCAATAACTAGAGATCGAACATGGTTTGTCATTTGTACCTATATTGATGCTTTGAAACCTTACAGGAACATTTATATTCCGAGAAACAATATGATTGTTCTATAATTGAGTGGTCCCATTCGTCTGGTACAAATAATTTCCATAATTTTGTATTAAGATACAATAAGGGAATTATTCTTATTTAACTTTAACGGATTTAACCTTGATTTTTTGCCTGATAGCGTTTATGCGAACATGTAACAGTGTAACATTTTGACCTTTACAATATTTTTTTTTATCATTTATTTTTATGCAATTTATTGTCCACTACAAAAAATAAATCGAACACTACAAAATATACAATTGGCAACTTTATCGATCTTTTTTCACAAACGTTGTTAATTTATTTCATTGTGGTTGTGGAACTTCATTCCAACCGCGGTGTCCCCGGACGCCTATCGAGTTGTTAGATCTAATCCGAATTTATTTTTCGTGCCGACAGGAGTTATCCAAGTTGTATCTAAGATTGTGGCTGTTTGGATATTATGTATTAATTAGTATTTAAGTGTGCTGGATAATATTTTAATTTAATATCTTCATCATCACCTTTATCATTTCAGCCGAAAGACGTTCACTGCTGGACATAAGTCTCCCATAAGGATGTCCATGACGACCAGTCCTGCGCCTCCCGCGTCCAGCGGTTAGGTATTTAAGAATTTAATGTCTTAAGACATCTAAATTCAACTTCATTAAGAACGCTTTCTATAACTTTTAAAAGATTCGCTTTAAAATTCTTCATTTACGGGTTTTTTTTTTTTTTTGTGATAAACGTCTAAGGAGCGTTGGCATAGCAGTACCAATTTAGTTGAATGACTTACAGGAGATCATACATACCAGCCTCCGTGGCGTAGCGGTAGCGGACGCGGCCGCTGCGCAAGGTGGCGCGGGTTCGATCTCCGCACAGTGCAAGTATTTGTATGCATGAATATGAATGCAGTGAATATTTGCACTGGTCTGGTCGTGCCTCGGAAAGCACGTTAAGCCGTTGGTCCCGGTTGCCATACGAACATCTAATGGCAGTCGTTACGGGTCGTTGGAGCCCTCAAAAGTCCAACAATTGGTCTAACTACAATGCTTCGATATCGCCTTCGGGTTGTGGAGGTCAGACGGCAGTCGCTTCACGGAAAATGTCGAAGTTTAGCCATATCAGCAGTTGGTCTGTTAAAGCGGACCCCAGACTCCAAAGCTGAAAAGGCTTCGGATGCGCCTGGGATTAACGCTGGGATGATGATGATGACTTACAGGAGATCATAGGGAAAAAGAATTCCGGCTTCAAGGACGAGGTGTTTCGACGGATCCGACTCGGCTGGGCAGCGTTCGGAAAGCTCCGTTGTGTCTTCTTGTCTAAAATACCTCACTGCCTAAAGACAAAAGTCGTTAACCAATGTGTGTTACCGGTGATAACATATGGATCAGAAACGTGGTCCCTCACTATGGGTCTCATAAGAAAGCTCAAAGTCGCAGAGAGAACTATTGAGAGGGTTATGGTAGGTGTTTCTCTACGTGATCGAATCAGGAATGAGGAGTACCGTAGAAGAACTAAAGTTGCCGACATAGCCCAGCGGATTAGCTCTATGAAGTGGCAGTGGGCGGGGCACATAGCTCATAGAGCCGATGGCCGATAGGGCAGAATGGCTCTTGAATGGCGACCACGTACCGGCAAGCACAGCGTTGGACGTCCATCGACTAGGTGGTCGGATGATCTGACCAAAATCGCAGGAAAGCGCTGAATGCAGGCCGCGTCCAACCATTCTTTTTGGAAATCCTTGGGGGTGGCCTTTGTCCAGCAGTGGACTTCATGTGGCTGAGATGATGATAAGCAAAAAGCCTAGCACGTATCTTTTACCATCTAAACGTGATAACATACCGAGGTGAAGTGAGTGTGGTGTGAGTTGTTATTCCAACTAATGCTAGGGATTGACACTGTGGAGGAGCAGTAAAGCTCACACATGCTCCATAGAAATGGGAGGATCCTCCGACCAGACTGGGATTGTCTGGCGGACCATTTTGCCCACCGGTTGTTGTCGTGAACTTGTATAAGTGCTAGTTGCACAGAAAACTCTGCTTGTGAGATGCAGGATTCGCGTGACGTCAGTATGACGCGTTGTTCGCATGTAGCGTTGTAGGTACCGCTACAACACTATTGACTCCTCACTCTAAGTTTTAAGCAATTTACCCTATTTTTTAGGGTTACCTATATTTTTCACAAAATTGTTAAGCTGATGAGACATATAAAAATGATATATAAAAATAGTTGGCGAAAAAGCTAAAAGGAACTTTTATGCCCTAACTAGAATATCCAAAGCAACTTGGGGTCTATCATTCCTAACTTTAAAAACTATATATGGAGCTACCTACTTAGGATGTATGTGCTACGGTGCACCTGTTTGGGCCGATAGGGCCAGCATAGGGGCGGCGCGACGTAAACTGCTTCAAAGCCAACGTTTGGCATTGATATTTTTATGCAAGGCGTATAGAACAGTCAGTACTGAAGCCTTACCTGTTCTGGCAGGTGTACTTCCAGTCGATCTTGAAGTACAGCGACGTGCTTCAATGTACTACTCCGCGAGGGGGGAGGCCATGGACACTAACTTTGTTACACAACGCGACCTCAATAGAATTTCTAGATTATTTAAACCTCAGACTGACGTCTGGGAGGACCTCTTATCCGAATGGCAAAGTAGGTGGGATAATTCCATCAAGGCACCTCCATCTGTTCTTTCCATCCGTTGGCGATCGGCTGGCTAAGACATGGCTGGAGGTTGACCACTGCGTTGCCCAATTTCTCACAGGTCATGGCAACTTTAAAAGTAAACTGTATTCTTTTAAACTTGTTCCTTCGCCTTTGTGTCAGTGTTCTACATCGAACTGTGAATTTGAACAGTCCGCACATCACATCTTGTGGGAGTGTATTCTTTGGCAGAATGAACGCAATATTATGTTGGATAGTGTACAAGTTACATCCGGAGTTGTTTATTATACGGACCTTGTTGAAACTAGAACTAATTTCCGTGCGTTCAGGCGCTTTTGCCATACCTATTATTGGAATCAATTGTAACAGCAAATACCTACTTAGGACCCATTAACTTGATCAAATGTTATTCCGTGGTGCTTGGCAATCTGGGCTTCTCCCAGTTGCAATAATGTCCCTTTGTGCCGATTGGCCTAGTTCTATTCTGTCTCCTGCTTATTATGGAGGGAAGTGGAAAAAATATCTTTTTTCTTACTCCTCCGCTATTCTTTTCTGATTAATTTCGTTGCGGGACCCAAGACAGTTGAAACATTTCTCCGGGACTCGTCGAGCTTCATTGCTTGGCGTTTTTCTGGCGGTCTCCACTGTTGATTCTGGCTTTCAGGAGTTGCAGTGGGTTGGGAACAGTGTGGCGGGTTTTGTCCCATAAAAAAAAAAAAAAAAAAAAAGCTGATGAGACTCCCATAGACCAAGAAAATTAGCAAAATAGGAATGTGGCCCGTACTTAACACTGTGAGTGGAACATGGCTGTAGCGGTATCTACAAACGCCGCCACATGCGAATAGCACGCCATACTGACACGTCATACGGATTCTACATCTCGCAAGGAGAGTTTACCGTGCAACTAGCATATATACAGTTTCCCAACATCAACCGTTGGGCAAGTGCCCGCCAGACATAACACCCGTCTGGTCGGAGGATCTTTCCTTCCCATTGCGAGAATGTCACCAATAATAATAATTAAAGTAATTTTCCTAAAGCCAATGTTTGTTGGATTTATGGAAAAATAATTTTAATTCCTTTACAATTAAGTTTATTTTACGTTAAAACTTTAAACATATTTTATAAATTTTCCAATAATGCCAGTTACTCTCAAACCAATTTAATTACGATCAAAATAATGTTGATATTATTTTGTTTAACATGAAATAACATTAATTTGAAACAAATTATATTTGAACATAGTACATTATGATTATATAAATACTTAAATAAGACTGATTTTAGGTACTATGATATCGATTATGTATTACACTTGTTTGCAAATTAATGTCAACTCTATTCCATTCCCCACATTTCGGCATAGACGAAAGATACGTGTGCCTTGTCATATCAATATCATTCAGGAATATCATATAATAGGTTTATCCCTCCCTTCCGTAAAGGATATTTTGTGATAATATCGGGTAAGAATTTGTTGGTATTTATCTAACTTTTTATTGTAACTCTTCTTTGTATTCCTACTTTAAAGGGGCTCGTAGTTCATTGATAATAGCATATGGGTTTCTTTTTGTTTGGGATGGGAAATCGTCACGTGACCTCTCCCGCTCTGGACGGAGCGGAAGGGCGTGTCAGACTAAAACATACTAAAACTTACGCGTGTTTCTCACTAGCCTGTGTCCAAAAAGAAATTGTTGCTAGTACTGGAAGATTATAAGACTAAATAGTAAAAAAAAGAAGAAACAAATTTTATAAAAAAGTAAATGAATAAAAACTCAGAAAGTCCTATACTAGGCCAAAAGACTAATCAATAATAATCTCAGCATGATGCTATGGCAATTAAAAAGAAAAGCCGCTACGATGTCACAGGCAATTAGATTATGTAATAACAAATTAGGTGAAAAACTAAACAAATAAATAAATATTTTATTTTAAAATATTTACACGCCATGAGAAATAACAGAGGTATCGTGAGCCACTCTTACTCAAGATCCTACATACATGGGTTTATAATTGGTGCCTGCATCCTGTTATAATATTAATGTTATGGAACTCTAAGTCCATATGTATCTAATTGAATTGTAATCATTGATTTGGAAGACACTGTTTGTTTCCTAAATAAAAATAAATAAAATAAATAAATAATTCTGTATGTATACAAATGTTTGGGCAATTAAAATTTCTTATTCTTAAATCCGTGCGACACGTACCCTGCCTTTTCCGAAGGAATTGAATGATTTAATTCCCCCATCTCCGTTCCATCATCGGAAAGTTTCCACCCTTAGGTTGTTGACATCACTACAAATCGGACGAAGCGTTTCTCTTCCTCTTTTATACGTAGTATTCTGTAATCATATCGTGGTGGCCTAGCGGTAAAAGCACCAGCCTCTCAAGTATGAGTGCGCGGGTTCGATTCCAGGTCAGGCAAGTACCAATGTAACTTTTCTAAAGTTATATGTACTTTCTAAGTATATCTTGACACCAATGACTGAAGGTGAAGGAAAACATCTTGAGGAAACCTGGACTTTATAAGTCTGAAATCGCCAACCCGCATTGAGCAAGCGTGGTGATTAAGCGTGGTGGTCTGTTGAACGAACAGCTGAAATTGCTTGTATAGAGTTGGAGGGCTTCATTGTGTTAAGTGTGTACAGACCCCCTTCAGGATTGTATGACTGCTTTGAAAAGGTAATGGATGAAGTTTTACATAAGATTTGTGTTTCAAGCAAAGCCATTATCGTTTGCGGTGATTTTAATGTTAATTTATTAGAGAACTCTGGTTATTCTAATAAAATTATAAGTCTATTTCAGTCCTACAATCTTGTAAACCTATTTTTGGAGCCCACGAGAATAACACCTACTTGTGCCACGTGCCTAGATAATATTTTTACAAACATAATACCAAGCCACAAAGAAGTTGTAAATTTACTTGATTCTGATCACTGTGGACAAAGGATTACTATTCCAAACCATAGTAAAAAAGTGACCAAAAAGGATATCACTGTTAACCCCAAAACTGAAAGCCGCTTGGAGGTTTTTAGATTTAATCTCATTAATAAATTGCCAGTCTTATCCAGTGCTGTTAATGCTGATCCTAATCATCTCTATGACAATTTTTTTAATATATACTGTAGGCTATTTGATTCCACCTTTGTTCCCAAGACTATCTCTGTTAATAGTAACGCATCTTTCTCTGATTGGGCTACCATCGGTATTTATAAAAGTAGAACTCGGCTTTATGAACTGTATAATGAGAGAATTTATATTAACACTGTTGAATTCAATTTTTATGTTAGAAAATATTCAAAATTATTTAAACAAGTTTGTTATATGGCCAAGTCACGTTACTTGAGTTCAAAGATAAAAAAAACAGTGGCAATGTAATTAAAACGACTTGGAAAATTATTAATACTGAAACGGGAAGGTCCAGTGATAGAAATACTGACTATAGCCTGTCTATTAATGACAACATAATTAAATCAGACTCGCAAGTCTCTGAGGCATTTGAAAATTTCTTTTCGGACTCATCACCTTCTGTTGCCGAGTCTTTGCTTAAAGAAAATGTTAATGTTTGTGATTCGGAGTTTCATTTTGAATATGCTATCAGTAGAGATATAATTAAAATCTTTCACACTCTAAATGTAAAAAAGACTGCTGACCTATGGGGTCATTCGGTGGAAGTTGCTAAGTCTATTATTGATATTGTGGCACCCACTCTAGCTGATATCTTTAATGCTTGTATTGACTGTGGAGAGTTTCCTGATCTCATGAAAAATAGTAAAATAATACCTTTGTTTAAATCAGGTAGTACATCAGACCCCACAAATTATAGACCTATTTCTGTACTACCTACCTTTAGTAAAATTTTTGAGAAATTAATTTTAAACCAAATGCAATTTTTTTTTAATAAACATAAATTATTACATAGCAAACAGTTCGGTTTTACAAGGGGTCGTTCAACTACTGATGCCGGTGTTGAACTTCTAGGACATATTTATAATGCATGGGAGGATAAATGCGATGCCTTGGGCATCTTTTGTGATTTGTCTAAGGTATTCGATTGCGTTCTTCACGATACGTTAATCAGGAAACTCCGCCACTACGGGATCCGGAATTCTGCACTGGATCTTATTACATCTTACTTGAGTGGTAGGATTCAAAGCGTTGACGTTAATGGAACAAGATCTTCCGGGTCTTTGGTAACAATGGGAGTCCCACAGGGGTCAATTCTTGGTCCTTTTTTGTTTCTTATTTACATCAATGACCTGCCGTACCTAATAATGGATAACCACGATATAGTGTTGTTTGCAGATGACACTTCACTTTTATTTAAACTGAAACGTCAGCAGCAGGTTACTGATGATGTAAATAGCGCGATCTCCAAAGTAGTCCATTGGTTTAATGTTAATAATTTACTCTTAAACGAGAAAAAAAACCAAATGCATTAAGTTTACTCTACCTCACGTTAGGCAGGTGGAAACTAAAGTGTTGATAAAGGGCGAAGAATTGAAATCTGAAGACAGCACAGTATTCTTGGGTATAACTCTGGATGCTAAGCTTCAATGGGGTCCACATATAGAAAAATTGTCAAAAAAACTAAGTTCTGCTGCATACGCAGTTAGAACAATTCGTAATTTGACTGATGTTGAGACGGCCCGTTTAGTGTACTTTGGCTATTTCCATAGCGTAATGTCGTACGGCATTCTGTTGTGGGGAAATGCCGCCGATATTCAAACAATATTTGTTTTGCAGAAACGAGCTGTTCGTGCAATTTATAAATTAAGTCCGAGACACTCTCTCAGAGAAAAATTTAAAGAGATTAATGTACTGACCGTGCCGTCTCAATATATTTATGAAAATCTTTTGTATGCTCATAAAATATAAAATTGTTTAAAAAATACAGTGATGTCCATAATATAAATACTAGGAATAGGCACAAATTTATTGTACCTACAACAAGGCTCAAGAAAATAGGTGGCTCCTTCAGATGCCAATGTATACATTTTTACAATGGACTTCCAGAGGTGGTTCAAGATCTGAGCCTGAATAAATTCAAATCCTTCATTAAACGTAAGTTGTGTCAGAAAGCATTTTATAGTGTGAAGGATTATATTGAGGACAAAAAGGCTTGGGCTTGAGCTGCGTCCGATTTCTATACACTGATTGTTCTCTGATTTTTCCTCTTGTAGTTTTAATATGTAACTGTTAATGTTACTAATTCAAAGCCTGTATTACACACTATGTAGCCAAGCATATTGTACGTTACGGAATTGTATCGCTGACAGAGGTGTTCGGCACTTGTACAGCTACACAGGAGCTAAACTTAGTATTCGGGAACACTGTTGGAGCTGCTGAACCTTGGACAAAACTATCTTAGCATTGTGTAGATTCAATTTCTTAGTATTGTATAATTGCATGGCAAACGTGTGAGCACAATGTACGAATGTGCTGTAAGGCATTTTTTTGTTGGGTTAGTCTTTTTTATTGACTTGATAGTGCTCTGGCTGTTGAGAGTATGTCATGCTCACTCAAATGTCTCGCTGATGGTGGCGTGTGTGTTGGGTCATTGGGTTCCCTTGAATATGGTTGAGCTGAATGATGCTGATCCATTCGTCATGTTCGTGAACGGACGCCGTCGGAGGGGACTGGTCATCTCTTAGCTGCCACGGCGTATTTTAATTTCTGAATTGATTTTTGTGTGTTTTCATAATGGACGCTCTCGGCGTACAATTTATTTCTGCATCGTTCTCACACGGTTGATTTCAACATGAATGATGTAATCAAATATTTGTAACAATAGTTTGAAAATTTAAAAGAGTGTCCATGTTGAAATCAACGTTTGTTGCCCGTTCTTCTCCATAGGTACCTACTCTTTGGAATGGGCGACTAGCTTCATCTTATTGACTGACCGACCTTCTGACAATTCAAAAGTGCCTGTAACTGGTTTATTTGAAATAAATGCTTTGATTTTGATTTTGATTACGCTCAATCCTTCTCTGTATGAGAGGAGACCTGTGCCCAGCAGTGGGACGATAAAAAGGTTGATGATGATGATGATTCTGTAATCTGTGATACTGCGTACATCGAGGGACTGGAACAATCAGCGGCGGTGTTTCCGTCGGACTACAAAGTACAATTTAAGTGTCCTTAAGGTTAGAGTGAATAGGCTCTGAATAAACTAGCGCTTTACCATCAACGATTGCTTCACTGCTTACCATTAGGAGTGATTGCGGTCAAGGACTACTTTATAATCTATTTTTTTTTAAATTACTTCTACTACTAGTTCTCAGCTATATCCGGCTAGGCTGAAATCTCCTTACCTAAAAGGTAAGGATGACAGGTAATTAATAAGAAATACTTAATTTCACGAGTGTAGTCCTCAGATCACACAAGTTTCTCAAAGAAGATATTTTTTTTAACTTCCCAAGTACATGGCCCCCATGACCCCAATATAAAGCCTCGTTAAAAATACATATCACATATATACGTTTTGAATACTTGAAAAGATTTATTCAATCGTTTCCACATCGCTGCTAGAGATTTTCGCGCGAACTTTTTCCATTTAGATTTCAATCCGGGTTTACAATTAAAAAACTGAATTTTTCCTGGAAAATTTTAATTGGAGCTTTCCACTAGCGGGTGGCAGGGAACTGACATTTTATTTATTTTAACATTGAATATTTTACCTTGTTTTACCCTATTTTATACTGTGTGTATATGGATATTGGGGCCAACAGTTTTATTAAAATGTGGTTCTTATGATCGGTCATATATGACACATATTTATTTATATTTCCAGTAGATAGTCTGTCCACTGATGATAAGGCTCGCGTAAGTCGCGTTATATTTAACGCGAGTTACGCGATAATAATTGAAAAATATATCAAAAAGATAATACAAGGGATCTATATCTATACTAATATACAACGTGTAACATAAAGGGTATATACATAACAAAGGCATGGCATCTTTACATGATATCAAACGATATTGGATGGGTTTTTTAATCATATCTCTTTATGTTAGGAAGTTATGAGGAAAAACACCGCCTGTGATAGGCTACTATCATACTAGTCGCACAGAGATATTGAAGACATTTATCGGATTTTGGCAAGTAACGTGACGGTAACGAGTAGTTATTAACGTATGTAGTGTGCTGCCACGTTTGTTATGATTTGATTTTAAGAAACACACGAAACCGAAAATTTGGTACCAATTTTTTGAGTATTTTATTTTGAGTTGAAACCCTTCCGATATCGTTTGATATCATCTAAAGATGCCATGCCCTTGGTATTGTTACACGTTGTATAAAGCTGAAGAGTTTGTTTGTATGTTTGTTCGCGCTAATCTCAGGAACTACTTGTCCGATTTGAAAAATTATTTTTGCATTGGATAGCCCATTAATCCAGGAAGGCTTTAGGCTATATAACATCACGCTGCGTCCAATGGGAGCAGAGCATAACTAACTCCACCCGAACGAAGTCGCTGGCGGCCGCTAGTTATAAATAAAATAACAAAAAAAAAAAAAAAGAAAAAGGTACAACCACATGGTATTAACAGGCCATGATGTCTCCAGGGATGGAAAAGGAGTACAAAAACTTTCCGGAGTCGAAATATTCAAAAAGCTTCATAATTACACTTCTAGGTTATCCTTAGGCCCTTAAGGCTTAGGATAACCTAGAACTCTCAATACGTTACAAGCGTAATAGAGAAAAAGCTAATGTTACCGAGTTTTATGCATGACTTCTACAGGAAGGTAAAATAAAATAGATACGTATGAACAAAGGCTGGAAAAACGTCGAGATATGAAAAGTATTCAAAACCAAGTTCTGCTTATTTCCATGACGTATTTATGAAGTAAGCCAAAAATAGGTAAGCGCCAATTCCTTCCCGTACCTATGAAAGAAGCTGTCGCTTACGCCTTTTTACCTCGCATGACTGTAACAGGATGAAATAAGAATCACATGAGTAAGAGACGGGTTCTTTACGATGTGAAGTGGGCGTATTAGCTCTTTTATTATACTTTGATTGTCCCAAATCATATACTTTTGATAATGTCAACGTCTATTGATATGACCCTTGACATTAAGATTTTCCGAGAGTTCGTAAATGTTTGTGAACAATCAAATGTCATTCTTGAGATCTCTGGAGACAATAATGTAATATAACTTACTAGAAGCTGTTTATTCAGGAGAAAAAAAATCAGTAATTGGCCTTTGTGTTTATTTCTCCAGAAAAAACAAAAGAGCAACATGAATGTTGTAAAGTGTTACAACATACATTTTGCTCATCCACAAACCACCCATCTAGATTTTAAAATGGGCAATTAACATCAACTTGACTTTGCCCTTAAATGGTTTAAATTAACGCTTTGTGTTTGAGTTTCAATAAAGAAATGTCTTAACTCACTCTATGTATTTCTTTTTTAATAATTATAAACTCCCGCCTGATAGTAAGCAGTGATGCAATCGTTGATGGTAAAGCGCACTAGTTGTTGTATAATGAATCATTCATTATACATAGAGTGAGTTAAGACATTTCTTTATTCAAACTCAAACACAAAGCGTTACCTACTTTAAACTATTTACTAATGTAGTACCCACTACAAATTGTTCATACAGGAGAAAAAAACCACAAAAATTGGCCTGTGTGTTTATTTCTCCAGGAAAAACAAAACAGCAAAATGTATGTTGTAAAGTACAACATACATTTTGCTCATCCACAAACCACCCATCTAGATTTTGAAATGGGCAATTCACTCTTTGTGCCTATAATGAATCATCTCTAATATAAAGCAATGCAGGCAAACCGCACGTGCAGGCAGATGGCACCGGCCCGCTGCACCAATAAAAAGACCAGCAGTTAATTTTCAACACCTGCTCTATTTAGGCGCTTTATTAAGAGTGCTAGCAATTACACTCGGCGCCACATACGTTGCTCGAATTACTTGCAAATTAAGTTTAGTTTAACTCACAGCTCGTAGTTTCCGTGTCGAGTAATATAAAGTTTTGTTTATTTATTTCTGTGTGTATGTGGGAGAGATTACTCTTGTTTTGTGTGTCCTTGGGCTTTTGTAGGATTCGTCTGGTCTTTAGTGGGATACTTGTATGTTGATAACATTATAGTACGGGGTTTCCCCGGAGTGAGAAAGGTGTATCACTGAGAAGTGGGCAGAATTAATTCCTAGTGTCATTGCTTTCAAAAACTGAAAATTTTATAATTAAACTGCTAGGTTATCCTAGAAGGCAAACAATCTCAAGTGAATAAGTAACATAAGTAACAAATAGAGGCAAGGCTATACCCTCGTAAATCACATCATCGAGTGAGATCGGTCAAATGCAATAATCTGCCTATACTTTATATTAGTAATCGATTTTACGGGGATTCAGAAGCACGAAAGTCTGAGAACTCGTCTTACTAAGGGGCGAAGCAAACACTGCCCTACCATCCTTTACTGGAACCATTTCGCCGCATTTTCAGGCCCGATTTGAGGGCGTCTGGATAACACCAGACCGCAGAAATTTTCGTCATCCAATAACCTGAAATCACATACTTAAAATCCAAAATTTCAAGTCTGTAGGTCTTTTAGTGCCGAAGTTAAGCGAAAGTAAAGTTTCGTGTTTATGTCACTTACTCACTCATGAACATCAAAATAGAACTAGTACTTCCCATAAACCCAGAGACCTTAAATTTGGTACAGAGTTAGGGTTTAATGGCCACATAAAGAAAACTATAAAAACTAGGATAATCGAAGATCTGGAGTACCTTGTGACCCTGATTAGAAAACACGAGAGGCCAACCAAACTATTTTAAATTATTTTAAATAAAGATTTACCTTCAAAAAATATTCAACTTGGTGGGCCGCTTCATTTGATGTCAAAAATCGAAGGTCTTAAGTAACTGATGAAGAACCCTCAGCTGGTCTCAGCTGCATTAGAGATATGGTAACACCCCTTTCTACTATTGGTACCCAGTAATTGAGTTGTAGAAGTCAGATAGGCCATCGCTCCATATGACATACTTACTGATATTCAGCTGCATCTAGTTGGACTGGAAGTAGACCCCAACTAGCAACTTTGATGGGCTATTCGGTGGAGAGGCATGTAAAGAGGCTAATTGGCAACCCAGATTTGGTTCAAAACGGTTTCCAAAGTCTGGAGCATAGGCGTAGAGTAGCCAGCCTGTCGGTGTTCTATAGGATGCATTATGAAGTGTGCGTGGGAGTTGCATGACTTAATTCTGGCATCTCAGTACCGTCATCGGATGCCTCGTCGTACGGCGAGTATCCACCCTTATATTGTCAACACCACTAGCATCCCGACGAAGAATTTCGCCTTGTCTTTTATCCCGCGTATATCGAAGAACTAGAACACAGCAACACATTGACAGCCTCCGTGGCGTAGCGGTAGCGGACGCGGCCGCTGCGCAGGGTGGCGCGGGTTCGATCCCCGCACAGTGCAAGTATTTGTATGCATGAATACGAATATTTGCACTGGTCTGGCCGTGCCTCGGAAAGCACGTTAAGCCGTTGGTCCCGGTGGCCATACGAACATCTAGTGGCAGTCGTTACGGGTTGTTGGAGCTCTCAAAAGTCCAACAATTGGTCTAACTGCAATGCTTCGATATCGCCTTCGGGTTGTGGAGGTCAGACAGCAGTCGCTTCACGGAAAATGTCGAAGTTTAGCCATATCTGCAGTTGGACTGGTAAAGCGGACCCCAGACTCCGAAGCTGAAAAGGCTTCGGATGCGACTGGGATTAACGCTGGGATGATGATGATATAGAGGAACTAGAACAATTTGTCTGCAGCGGTCTTTCTGTCTGACTACAATTTAAGTGTCTTCAAAGCTAGAGTGAATAGGTTCTTAATAAACTAACGCGCTCTAGCATCAACGGTTTACATCAAGCGAGATCACTATCTAGCTCTAATTTATAACTATTTTACATAACAGGTGGGTAAAATCTTGGCAAATCAAAACAAATCAAATTATTTATTTCGGAAAATATCCATAGCTAAATGATGATGATGATATTATGTTATTAATGCTAGAACACAGGGTTCTTCTATATCAGAGAGTCGGTCTAAGGTCCACTATGCGGGCCCGGTGTGGATTAGTAGATGCCACATACCTATAGTTGATTTTTTGTTTTAGGACATGCCTGTTTTCACATGAAGTCTTCTTCCTAGTTTTGAAAGCAGTCAATAAAAATATTTTGCAATAATGACTTCTGGTTCGACCTTACAATTTACGATACCCAGATTAAAGCGCGTATCACAACCATGTTCAATGTATCCAATGACTGGTGTGGTGATACCGCTTTGTAGCTCCTTAGCTTCGTGGTAGCGTAAACGCGAAGTAGTGGTCAAACACTAGCCTGTATAAAAGGCAAGTCAATCTGCATAGAAATCTCAACAACGTATACGGAACATAATTGACCCATTCTTAAGTCCAGAGTTCACGATAAACATTCCGAGCAAATATAACAATAGATTTTTTTTTTGCTTTATCAAATGGTCTACTGGTTTCATTGTGGCCTTGTCATTGTCAGAATTCTTATGTTCGTATCACAAAACGTTAGATTTGCATTCGCTAATAGCTTTTGTAAAGTTCATTGCAAATACGTACTAATGAAATTAAGTTTTGTTTAACATGATCGTTTGGCCCTCAAGTACAAAGGAATAGTACCCTCTTTATGTAATACGCTTTCAATCTGAGGGTTTTGAATAATAATATAATAATATCATTTATTTGCATAAAACATGGTATAAAAAGGTGGAATATACAAGATAAAAACAGAACATACATGTTTTGCTTCATAGAAGCGTGCAAACTTTTCATGCAACCAATAGAATACATTTCATTTTTTAAAATACATTTAATCATACTACAATTTCATTCTCTAGGAACTCCCTGACACTGTAAAAACTTTTCTCAGATAACCATCCATATAATTTAGTTTTAAACAATCTTTTATTTAATATTTTAAATTTTTCCGGTATTTTATTGTACACCCGTACACACATAAACAGGCAGCTTTTGTTGTACTTTGCAAGTCTTGGTAGGACATCTAACGCGAGACTGTGAGGGTCACGACGGCTACGAGAATTTACATCGCTTGCTTTAGTGAATAACTCCTTATGCCTCCACACAAACATACAAATTTCTAGTATGTATAGAGACGGTAAAGGTAACAAACCAAGTTTTTTAAATATCGGCCTACAAGAATCGTCGGGTTGAAGCCCATATATTGCTCTAATACATTTTTTTTGCGCGACAAATGCTCTATTTTGATCGGTGCTATTACCCCACATAATTAGGCCATAGCGTAACACAGATTCCACATATGCATGGTATGTGGTAACTGCTGTTTTGGTGTTTGTTATCTTTCTGATCTGCCTTAGTGCGTATACAAACTTATTAATTTTTTTGGAAACTGTATCAACATGTGCTTTCCAGTTGAAGTCTTCATCCAATGTCACGCCTAGAAATTTAGTTTGAGTTACTTTGTGAATTTTATGTATATTCATGTTAATATTGCGTTTTGCATTTGATTGATTAAATTGGATATAAACGGATTTTTTTAGATTTAAAGACAAATTGTTTTTATTCAGCCATTCAATCAGTCTCTCTATTACATTATTTATTTCATTCTCATGGTCAGTAATTGTATTTTTAGTCTTATTAGATGTCACAATAATTGCGATGTCATCAGCGAATAATATGAATTTATGATTAGTTACATTAGTTAAACAATTTATATATAAGAGTAATAAAATAGGGCCAAGTACGCTTCCTTGCGGGACGCCATATCGGTTAGATTTGATGCTAGAACAGTGCGATTTCATATCGTTATTACTATCCATTCTTGTAATGGCAACACGCTGCTGTCTATTTTTTAAATAAGAAGATATCCATTGGAGTGGAATGCCTCTAATTCCAACTGCCTCTAATTTTTGTAGCAATAGGTCATGAGAGACTAAATCAAAGGCCTTAGATAAATCAAAGAAGAGCCCGGTGGTATAATAATTATTATTGATATTAGTTAATACTATTTTGATGAGACTGTAGATTGCTAAGGCTGTGGATTTATTTTTTTGGAAGCCAAATTGTTCCTTCCTTATGATGTTAAATTTATTACAGAATTCAATCAATCTTTTATACATGCATTTTTCTAATATCTTTATCTTTGAAGGACCTCGAGGAGTAGAAGGAAGGAAGGCATTATCCATCGCTTACTAGATTTAAAAAAATCATAAGCTTAACAACGTATATAAGGCAATAAACGTGGCTCAACTGTCAAAAAGACATTGAGATCGATTGTTATTCTAAGTATGATACACAATTACCTCACAATTCCAGTTGTGGGAATAGTTCTCCTCTACAAGCAAAACGTAAAAACCATTTTCTTATTATTCGATATTTAAAACCGGGATGTCAAATTTTATTTTCTACAAAAATGCGGCATTTCTATTCTACTGGTATAATAAGAATATAGAATAAAACATGCGTCATCGTTAAGTACCTTCTTGCAAGTTTGGACGAGAATTGTGAAAGAACTGGTTATGGTAACAGTTTTAATGGTATACTGGCCATTTGTGTTTCTAATAATATCCTAATCGAAGCGATGACTATTAGGGCGTATTCAAATGACACGCGCCGGTCACGCACCGCACCCGCGCACGCGCCTTAAGCCTGCACAAGCGCTGCATCTACCTCGCGTCTACGTATACTACTAGTGGCCGGACTACTTCGTGGTTTTTTAGCCGGTAAGAGTCCGGCACACCCCTACGCGTCCCCGAGCGGAGGATAATCCTAGAGGATTTTTTATATATGCACAATGCATAGCGCGGGCAGAACGAGCGCAGGATTGGCACAAAGCGTGCGCGTGTAGACCTCATTAAATGCAATTTGAGATCTATTGATGGATTATAAGACTCAAATTCTTATTTAACAAATTTCAATGCTAGTTGGACGCGGGTGAAATACGCTGAACCTGTACGTGCCATGTGAACGCGCCCTTACAATAACGTGTTTTTTCTAACGTCTTTTGCAAATCTAATGGGCGATTACTTTTAAAATTTTTATTACCTACTATTTGAGATAATGTATTAGAAGTCACAATAACAACAAACAAGCTAGTAATGTAAAGTTTTATAATAAAATTATGTACATAATCAGCCTATAATCTTCCCCACTTTTGGGATACAGACGTCCTCTCGATGAGAGGGAGTGGGCCATAATCTACCGCGCCGGCCCAGTGCGGGTTGATAGATGTCACATGTCTTCGAAGTTTTTGACTCTAGTGCATGGCGGTTTTCTCACGATGTAATAAAAAAACCGGCCAAGTGCGAGTCGGACTCGCACACCGAGGGTTCCGCCGTACAAACGTAGCGGTTTACAATTTATGACCCTAGCGTGTGACGGAAATTCGTCAAAGGTGTCGATATAAACTGCTGTATCTTTTGATCGCGTTAACTTAGAAGTTTGATTTTTTCATTGCTTAAAGGGACAACAAACCTAGGTATTCGGTTTAAATTTCAATTTGATACCTTTATTTGTTCGTGAGAAATAAGGTAGTAAGTTTCATTTTATTAAAATATTTTTATTATATTATATTATATTAACTAAAAAAATGTGATTTTCGTAATTTTTCCTATATTTGCATTATATGACAATGCTTCATGCCAAATTTCAAGATTCTGAGTTTACGGGAAGTATCCCGTAGATTTTGATTCCTTTGCGAGTGTCGAAAATTTGTTGAAAATATCGACATAATCGGCTGTATCTTTTGATTGGCTTGGCTTAGAAGTTTGATATTCTCACAGCTTAAAGGGACAATAGACCTGAGTATTTCATGTGAATTTCAGCTTGATACGTCCACGCGTTCTTGAGATAAAGGGTCTTGACAGACAGACAGGCGGACAGACGGACAACAAAGTGATCCTATAAGGGTTCCGTTTTTTCCTTTTGAGGCACGGAACCCTAAAAATGTAAGTATTAAAACAAATATATACTTGTATGAGATAAAAAAAAACTTTTTAACGTTTCCCAACTATATTTTGCGTCAGCTTCCAGTCTGACCGGATGCCACTCAATACTTTGGTGTCTTTGGTTTTGTATATTCGTTTTTTGACACCGACTTCCGAAATTAGTTATTTTTCACTTTGTAGTGGTTGTTGGAAGTCGGTTGTTTTTTTGTAAAAAAGTTTTCATTTTACACTTTTTAGTTGTTAAAAGTATTGAGTGGCATCCGGTCAGACTGGAAGCTGACGCAAAATATAGTTGGGAAACGACGTAATTTTGTTTACTTTAATTTTTAACCGTAAGTATTCCCTCAACTGCATAGGCAGTTGAGGGAATACTTACGGGGTCTTCATCATCAAATTTACTGCAGACCATTATTTTAATCCAATGGGTGGGTGCAAAGGTCTCATCAATATAAATGAATGAAGTCCAACCACAAAGTAGCTACTGTAAACCGTTGAGGAGTTCCCGGAACTGGCCTTTGTCTTCATCATCAGAACTCTTATGACAGTCACAACCCATCTAGGTGTAAAGTTCTTATCAATACAAATTAATCGAGCCCAAACACAAGGTAGCTGCTGTGAATTGTTGAGGAGTTCCTTCGACTGTCTCCCGGCTCCATCATCAGATCTACTCCAGACCTTTATTAAATTGTGGTGCTTTAAAATATTTAATGAAAATGCTAAGAAATGCACTAGTCGCCCCTGCAATTTTTGAAAGTTTCCCTTGTTTTCTCTGGTCTTCCACCATCAAACCCTGATATCCTTATCATGGGACCACCTTGGGATCGTCTTCTTTCCAACAGAAAAAGAATTATCAAAATCGGTTCATAAACGACGAAGTTATGCGCGAACAAACATAAAAAAAAAGCATATATACGGTCGAATTGAGTAACCTCCTCCTTTTTGAAGTCGGTTAAAAGAGGCCCTCTGATATTTAAAATTCCACATAGCTTTCACTATAAAGTCTTCTTCACTTTGAGGCTAATTAAATGGTTTAATAACGTGGGAATATTCGGATAAAACTATCCTATATGTAAATCCGCAAGGTAATTACGTAACACACTATCAGTAGCAATGGGTTTCATTTTGACGGTTAAACAAGATTCATTGAGTTATTTACGTTGTTGAGCAGGCACATTTGTGAACACAGTAGCGATGGATTAGCAATATGCTTCGAGATAATTCCAACTGTAAATAATAGTGTGTTACGCAATTAGGACGCTGATTATAAACCATTTATCTGTCAAATGTCATATAAATCTTTTCAGTAGTTGTTGCTTGGAAGAGGAACTAACATACGTCAATAAAAGACTTTCTCGTTTATAATATTTGTAGAATTGCAATCTAAATCGATTTCATATTACTGGAACTGGCAGAATTGGAACACTGACTCTAAATAAGGGTGAGTGGAAAATGGAATTGTTATATCCAAGTCTAGAATAAAAATTAAGTTATGATTTAAGAATAATAAATACTTAAATAATGTTGGTTTATAAGAGAAGATGGTTGAAGATTTTTATTTTTTAAATGTCTTGGTGATATGACACTTTATGGCAACTTTGGATTCGGTGGAGAGGTGTGCGAAGAGGCTAATTGGCGACCCAGATATGGTTCAAAACGGTCTCCAAAGACTGGAGCACAGGCGAAAAGTAGCTAGCCTGTCAGTGTTCTATAGGATGCACAGGAATTGCATGACTTAATTCCCCCTTTGCCGTTTTATCATCGAACGAGTATCTACCATTACGATCCAGACGGTGCGTTTCGCCTCGTCTTTTATACGGGGTACATCGAGGTACTGGAACAATTTGCCAGGGGCGGTGTTTCCGTCTGATAACAATTTAAGTTTCGTCTACGCTAGAGTGAACATGCTCTTAATAAACTAGCGCGCTTTGCATCACTGCTTACCATCAGGCAGCACTTGTTTATATTTATAAAAAAAAGAAAATAGGTCTTATTATGTTTTATGTTTGCATTGATATAAGATATCGGATTCTAAAGATACATAAGCATGCGTTGCTGCCGAAAAAAAGTGAAAAAAAAAAACAAAATTGTACGTCAGATGTTTTAAACCGTTGTCAATTACAATAACTTGACAAAGTATCCAAGTACAAATGGAGATAAAACGTCGACTAATTTGTAATCTGTATTTACAAAAGTAGGTCTATAATGATCAAATAAAAATATCAGACAGCTGTCAATATTTAAATAAGACCTTTCTGAAATATAAATCAAAGGACGCATAATAAAGAATGAAATAAGGCGGCAACATAAGTAATGCCATCTAAATTAATTGAAAGAATTGATTTGGACAAATCATTGAGTAAATTCAATATGGCCGCCATTAGCCGTATTTGTTTTTGTATTTTGTTTCCTTTAATAAAACATCTTTGTTGAGTTATTATTGTCTTTAAACGCTTCGAAATATTATTTCGAATTATTTATTCTTTGCTTATGTAGAGTATCAAAAACACTTAACGTTATACAGTAATTGGGCGTAGTTATGCAAAATGAATCCAACCCACAAAATCGTTTTTACATGCATTTTATTAGTTTCACTTGTATGTTTGCTTACTTGTTTGTTTGTTTGTCCGTCTCTAACTCTTTGGACTACGAGTCAGCGGCTTATTACTGTAAAATGTCCCACCGTTTTCAATACGTTCGTTCGTTCGTTTTTTTTTTTTAAAGAATATCGAACTAAAAAGTTGAAAATAAATATAGTTTAAAAAACTAAAAAGACATGCTTTTAAAAAATATCAAACTAAAAAGTTAAAAATAATTTTAAAAAAAGCGTGAGTCGCTTAATATACAAAAATTATGGCACAAAGCGCCTCACGCATTTTTTAAAATTATTTTTAACTTTTTAGTTTGATATTTTTTAAAAGCATGTTTTTTTAGTTTTTTAAACTATATTTTTTGAGTTACTGTCATAAATGTCTAAAATCTACACATCAACTTTAGTTTTATAGTTTAATATGCAAAAAATATCAAAGCAGCAAAAAAGTACAGGAAAATATCCATTATTTAAAAGAAAATTGAAATCTACTGTCATGTTATTTTAATACATAAATTTTACTTCAAACTCTGTTTGCTCAAAAGCAAGTTTGCTGGCTGAATCCTTTTTGCATAACTACGTCCAATTATATCCATAAAAGTAAAAAATTAACGTTGCTCAATCGACAACTATGCTAATAATTTGTAAAGGGCCTCATTGAAGTCCCATCCCTCTTTCCGTCACCAATGTGGAGAACAGCAATGCATTTCTGAACATCTGAAGTGAACTGTAGTTGTCAAGTCTTTAATCACATATAAACTTACTATGGAGTACCTACTTTTCTTAATTTTATACTACTACCCCGTGTGGTAACGGGCTTAGAATAGTACCACCCCATATCCTCCCATGGGTGTCGTAAGAGGCAACTAAGGCAACCCTCACCAGGGAAGCGGGCAGCAGTGTAATTACGTTACTCACTATCAGTAACAATGGGTTTAAGTTTGACAGTAGAACAACATTCATTGCGTTGTTTACTTTCTTGAGAAGACACATTTTTCGAACGCACGGAGCAATGAATAAGAAATATGTTTCAGAATTATTTCAATTTATAGTGATATTGGGTTTGGGGCAATTAGGGTGCTCGCCTTTAATATCTTTCTTGATATACATATTTCGCTTTGTAAAACATTCTCATTTTTTTTTTTTTAAGTTTTTGTCCACAGGGATATCTTCTGTATCGTGGGTGCATTTACAAACATATAAACTCACATACACAAACAACCAGACCCAGTACAACTACTTGTAGGTTATACAAATTTTCGGTCGACACGCAGCGTCGCAGTCAAAGATTTAACCATTACACCGACCGTGCTGTTATTAATATAAACCTATGTTATGGATTCCAATTTTAATTCAATATTTTTTTGTTATAAATTATAAAGTAGTGCTTGACCGCAATCCCGCCTGATGGTAAGCAGTGACACAATCGTTGATGGTAAAGCACACTAGTTTATTAACAGCCTATTCACTCTAGCCTTGAAGACATTCAAATTGTAGTCCGACGGAAACACTGCCGCTGGCAATTTTTTCCAGTCCCTAGATGTATGCGGTATAAAAGAGGAAGCGAAACGCTTCGTCCGGATCGTAGTGGTGGTAACAACGTAAGTAGTAACCACAAAGCTTGTCACCACACGCTAATTTATTAGTTAATGGGATCTAAGCTCGTTAGCTATAAGCGTTGACGTGTTTAAGACATGCGTCACCAGTGACAACCTGTCGTCATAATTAAACTAGCACATTATCAATCCATAAGAATAATCAGCACCCTAATTGCCTAACACACTATTAGCATCCATTTAAATCATTTTGAAGTATGTTGCTAACCCATTGCTCTATGTGTTTAAAAATATGTCTGCTCAACAGTGTAAATAACGCAATGAATGTTGTTGAATTGTCAAAATAAAACCCATGATTACTGATAGTGGAACAACAGTCACGAGTCCTCGAGTGGAGACCGCGTCTCGGTAAACGTAGCGTACTAGCGACGACATCAAAAAGGTGGCTGGTTGTGGCTGAGAACTGCTCAGAATCGAGCTTGTTGGCGTGCCATGGAAGAGGCCTGTGTCCAGCAGTAGACGAGTAGAGGTTGATGATGATGATGATTATTCGATAGTAAAAAAGAACGAATATAACATTACGAATGAATGATTATGTATGTATCGTTATAGTATTGCGTATTTAATAATTATTAAATGCGTAATACAATAAAGGCACGTACAATAGCAGCCTAATATAATAAATCCTCAATAATAATCAAACAATAGTATGTAATGTCATTTTGTATGACGATTTTAGGTCAAGGAAAAGGGTCATGCATAATGTTAACCTATATGTCCTTATTGTATCGAGGTTAACGGTGTGACAGTCAGTGCCAAAGCCCTACTTGTTACAATCTGGCACAAACATGGAATAAAAGATAAATTGTGAAGCAAAAGATATATTGCACTGTCAATGAATGCCAAATGATTTGATACTTTTTGGCATTTTCTATTAGAAGCTAGAAGAGAGTTTGAATTTTCAATGTTAAACCCAACAACACGACCAACGATGTTGCGCCAGAGGGAGATTGATCTGGAGACCCTCCACTATCTAACTTCCGACACAACAACACTTGGCGCATCCGACCCGACACACATCGCAAGACAGCTGCTCAACAACTGCGATCGAAACGATTTCAACTAGTCGCAACCATTTGACATCAGTCCTTCGTACGTTTTCACCAGACATCATCAATACACATCCACACCACGAATCCCTTGGCGGCAAGACTTTGTCTGGTGGAACTTCGTGATACTATTGGTCTTTCTTTACCTGTATATAGGTACAGGTTGGTTACCAATCTTACTTCTTACTATACTATCCTGCTTCCTACTATCCTATTCTATTCCCTACTAATATTATAATTGGGGAAGTTTGTGAAGATCTATATTGGTTACTCTTTCACGTCAATATTACTGAATAGATTTGATTAAAGTGCCGTTGCAGCTCAGGCTGATTTTACGTACAAAAACGTTGACTAAAAGACGTTTCGCATTGAGCTGTTTTCTTTTTCAAAACACGACAGATCTCACTTATTTTTATATCAAAATGTAAAGGAAAACTATACCTATGCTTTTATTATTTTCTTTTTTATCAAACATTTATCACGTTTGTCTAATAGTCTTCTGAACATCACGGTAAGAATGGGAAACTTTTCGCGATTTTGAAGTATCGTATTTCTTTTATTAATTACTAGCTTTCCGCCCGCGGCTTTGCCCGCGTGGAGTTTGGTTATATCGCGCTTTTTAGATTTCCCTCGGGAACATCAAATTTTTCCGGGATAAAGGGTAGCCTATGTTCTTTCTCAGGATCTAAAGATTGTCTGTGCCAAATTTCATCAAAATCGGTTGAGAGGTTTAAGCGGGAAAGCGTAACAGACAGACAGACAGACAGACAGACAGACAGACAGACAGACAGATAGACAGATAGATAGACAGATAGACAGACAGACAGACAGACAGATAGACAGACAGACAGAGTTACTTTCGCATTTATAATATTAGTATGGATGGTTCGGATAAAATCAAATGATAGGGGCACGTATAATCACGATGTAAAATTGTAGAAAAAAATTGCTCTGAAAGCATTATCCACGAAGAAAACAGCGGAACACGTGTGTATAGAGAAAGTATCACTAGAGTTCCCTCTTAATATTCAGGATATTTTTTAAACCGATACTTTCACGAAATCGAAACTTATCTGAGGGTTAAAAACGCGGATAATTAATTATGCATTAATCATATAGTTTTCGCTTGATAGAAAATAACAATTGGATAAATACAGCAATTCCCATTTAATATGAGCGTAGTAATGACTGAAGGTGAAGGAAAACATCTTGAGAAGACCTGGACTTTATAAGTCTGAAGTCACCAACCCGCATTGAGCACGCGTGGTGATTACGCTCAATCCTTCTCTGTATGAGAGGAGACCTGTGCCCAGCAGTGGGACGATAAAAGGTTGATGATGATGACGATGAGCGTAGTTCCTTGCTAAAGGTTGTTGAGATCTAATATAAATAGAGCAATTATTACTATGACGTTTAATGTTAACTGCGTAACGTTGTATTACTATGAGCGTGTCATGGCTAAGATGATAATTAACCATAATATCTGAACCTAGTACTAGTCTTGTATATGTATATTCTAACCTCAACAAACACATAGATTCTGTAGGTACTTCAACAAATATGATTCATTCGAGAGACAGATAACAACATTCGAGATAAAGTGATTCGGGATAGCGTTCTTTCGAGATAGAGTAATTCGGGATAGCGTTATTTCGAGATAGAGTGATTCGGGATAGCGTTATTTAAAGATAGAGTAATTCGGGATAGTGTTCTTTCGAGATAGAGTAATTCGGGATAGCATTCTTTCGAGATAGAGTGATTCGGAATAGCGTTCTTTCGAGATAGAGTAATTCGGGATAGCGTTTTTTCTAGATAGAGTGATTCGGGATAGCATTCTTTCGGGATGTAGTGATTCGGGATAACGTTCTTTCGAGGTAGAGTGATTCGGGATGGTATTCATTCAAGTTAGAGTGATTTGGAATAGTATTCATTCAAGAATGAGTGATTGAGGATAGTGTTTATTCGAGATAGATTGATTCAGGATACGCTATCCCGATATATCTTTTTTATTTATTACTTATTATGGCACACCAACGAGTTCTTTCTTGATAAAGTAAATACACACGGGAAACAATTAATAATAAGTCATTAATTAATAATCCATAGATAAAAACTTGGACGTAAATATTTAGTAACGTTTTAGTATTTTAAACATAATTATAATTATCTACATATGTCCACTTAAACTGAAGCCTTCCTTCCATGGGATAGACGGAAACCACAGAACGTCATCTGTTTTTTTTCTATTTCTGAATGGGCCTTGTTTTGACCCCAATCAGGCCTCATGGAAAGCAAAGGAGGAGCTAGGTGGAACGAGTTAGCCCAAAACATAACTCTTCACTCTTCATTGGCGGGTGAAATATAGAACACACAAACATGCTATGTTCTTTTAACTTTTTACATGATTTTTATTAGCTTCACTTGTATGTTTGCTTGCTTGTTTGTTTGTTTGTCCGTCTCTAACTCTTTGGACTACGCGTGAGCTGCTCATTACTGTAAAATGTCCCACCGTTTTAAATACGTTCGTACGTTCGTTTTTTTTTTTTTAAAGAATATCGAACTAAAAAGTTGAAAATAAATATACCTACTTTATAAAACTAAAAAAACATGCTTTTAAAAAATATCAAACTAAAAAGTTAAAAATAATATAAAAAAGCGTGAGGCGGTTAGTATACAAAAATTATGGCACAAACCGCCTCACGCTTTTTTTAAACTATATTTTTATAAACGAAAATGAGCTTATAATCTGAGGGCACGGCAGTGCCCTCGCCAAGTCGAGCGCGAAGCAAACACTGCCGTACCATCTTTACCCGAACCATTTCGCTGCATTTTCAGGCCCCTAATTAAGAACCTCTGGATAGTACCAGAACGCTGAAATTTTGGTCATCCAGTAAGCTGTATTTACACACTTCAAATCTAAAATTTCAAGTCTGTAGCTCATCCAGTTCTAAAGTTAAGCGAAAGTAAATTTCCGTGTTTTCGACACTCACTCACTCATGATCATCAAAATAGAAGTAGTACTTCCCATAATCTCAGAGAGCTGAAATTTGGTACAGAGCCAGAGTTTAATGGTCACATAAAGGGAAAAATATAAAAACTAGAAGAATCGAAGATCTGAAGTACCTGGTGACCTTGATTAGAACGCAGAAGAGCCCAACCAAACTAGTAGAGATTGACGTACCACCGTCAATAAAATATTCAACTTGGTGGGCCGCTTCATGACTTCAAAAAAAGGAGCGGGTTCTCAATTCATCGTAATCTTTTTTTTTATGTAGGTGTGTTCACCGATTACCCTAAGACGCCTGGATCGATTTTCAAATTTCTTTTTGTTTGAAAGGGTATACTTTCCAGGTGGTCCAATAGTTACCAGGTCAGGATCTGAAGATGGAAGACCAGAGAAATCAAGGGTAACTTTCAAAAATCGTAGGGGTGACTAGTGCATTTCTAAGTATTTTCAATAAGTATTAGAAAACACTACAATTTAATAAAGGTATGGAGTAGGACTGATGATGAAGCTGGGAGACGGTCGTGAGAACTCCTCAACGATTCACAGCAGCTACCTTGTGTTTATGTTTGATTAATTTGTATTGATGAGAACTTTACATCACGATGGGTTGTGACTGTCATAAAGGCTCTGATGATGAAGACAAAGGTCAGTCCCGCATACTCCTCAACGGTTTATAGTAGTTACTTTGTGTTTGGACTTATATCATTTATATTCATGAGGACTTTGCACCCATATGGGTTATAATGAAGGTCTGAAGTAGATTTGATGATGGAGTCGAGAGACAAACGAAGGAACTCCTCAGCGATTCACAGCAGCTACCTTGTGTTTGTGCCTGATTAATTTTGTATTGATAAGAGCTTTATACCTAGATAAATTGGGATTGTCATTAGAGATCTTATGACGAAGACGAAGGGCAGTTAGGGGATTCCCAACGGTTTACAGTAGCTACTTTGTGTTTGGAATAAATTCATTTATATTGATGAGAACTTTGCACCTATATGGGCTAAAATTATGGTCTGCAGTAACCTTTGAATTAGATCAGAAGGAAGAAATATTCGTCGTTCAGTAATCTATAATCAAATCTACTATTGCTACATAAAAAAAAATGATTGTCATTGCAAAAATCCAGCGTAGTGGGACACATATATCTTCTAATTTAATCTAGCTTAGAGCGCCCCACTTCTGGAAATGCCTCCCCTTCTGCTTTGATAAAAACTGTGGAGAAGACCAGACTGGCTTTTATATTTTTTTAGTTTACACGAAGGAATAGTCGAACGATTACTAACTACTACTAACTTTTCAACTCGAACATAAACATTACACAAATGAAATGAACAAATTACCCTAAAATAAATTTCACTCAAAATTTGGTTAAAATATAATCCACTAGCTTTTCCCCGCGGCTTCGCCCGCGTGGAATGAGGTTACATCGCTTTTTAGATTTTCATTGGGAATATCGATTCTTCCGGGATAAAAACTACCCTATTATTTAACCCGGACTTCTATCTTTGTGTCTACAAAATTTCAAAGAAATCGGTTTAGTAGTTACGGCGTGAAAGCGGAACAAACAAACTCACTTTTCTTTTTTTTCATAAATATAGAGAAATTGGATACATTTTTGACATATAGAGACAGAAATCAGGAATATATAATAAGCCTAAAATATTCCCACTCCTAGGACACATGCCTCCTCTCGATGAGATAGAGTGGGCCGTAATCTACCCGTGTAGATTACGGCCCACTGCGGCCAAGGCGGGCACAGTGCGGGTTGATAAATGTTACATGCCTTCGGAGTTTTTGCTTCTAAAACATGCCGGTTGTCTCACGAAGTTTTCCTTCACTGCACCGTTTTGAGAGCAGTAGTGATGAAATAATTTAGACAAATTAAAGCGCCTGATAGGGTTCTAACCTACAGCCTACAACTTGTAAATCGCGGACGATACTACTAGTCCACCGCTGCTCTATCAGTGTGCAAGGGAATTGCATGATTTAATTCAACGATGAAGCGTTTTGCTCCCTCTTTACCGACTGGAGCAATTATACCGGGTGTATCTGACATCGACGCACAAACGAGTACCATGGATCCAGTCCATGATTCTGAACCCCCAGTGGTGGAAGCTTTCGTCGGCTCCTCATGATTTAAAAAAAAATATATGAAGTTTTTTTTCACTTAAGACCGTTCATAATTGCTAAACATTTATAACCAAATAAGATTTTAAAGTAAAAAATAATTAATTCGCTAATTACACAAAAAATCGCAATGAAAACAAAACTCGAAAAACTGTCTTATCAGCTGATTTGATAGAGTTTACATCAGGGATCAACGTCATACCTACAAACTGGCACGGCGGCACGCTTGCAACGTTCAAATGCCGAGCCGACACTTTTTTTAACCACTGTGAATTCTGTAACCGTTCATTAACGACATAAATGACTATCATAATTTTATTAGTGGCATGCGGTGTAGCCTATCCGCGATGTTTGCGTTACGGTGTCAGATACACCCTGTATAATAATAATAATAATAATAATAATAATAATAATAATAATAATAATAAAGGAACTATTTTTTATATTTTTAAATGTTTTTATGTTTTTTATAAATATTTAAAAATGTAAACGAATATGTATATGTAAAAAATAAACGGAATAATAATAATAACGTTTATTCAGAAATTATTTACATTGTTACACAAAATATATTATAGGCTATAATTTATTGTTACAATCGGATTACACATCTGTAACCGAACTAGGCAAAAGCCTGTGTTTCAGTTATCAGCGCCCAATCCCTTAAAAAGTAGACACTAGATATATGTAGGTAGCCATTGAGTACAGTCAACACTTTGTAAATTTACATGTTCATAAATAGAATAAATCAATCAAATTTATGAATAAAATAACATCATACCAAATAAAATTACATTTTTATAATTTACCAGAAATAATAAATTAACTTAAAATTAGATTAAATTAAGAATAAGCACTAAACAGTACGTGTGTCCTCTATTTGTGTGATATGATTTTGTGTGTATGAATGTAAGAGGGTGTGTGTATGTGGTAAATAGTCAATCACTGTGGTATATCAGTCTCTTCGTAATTAAGTTTTTGTAAGTATTTTGTAACCTTTTCCTTACATTGAGTTTTCGTTAAAGGGTAGATATTGGCGCCGATTCTGTTGTTCACAAACTAAACTAATTTTAAGATAAGTGCATCTTTTTCTTTCCATTTCGTTAAGAAAAGGACAGAAGATAAAACGTCAGTTTAGATCTGTCAAATTAGTTCGCTCCTGACGTAAACTGGCGTATTTTAGTCGCCATGTTTATAATCGCGTCTAAACTGTCTATGGAGTATCTCAATTTGACAGGATTAAATTAAAATGTTATCTTCTATCCTTTTCTTAACGAAATGGAAAGAAAAAGATGCACATAACTTAAAATTAGTTTAGTTTGTGTACAACAGAATCGGCGCCATTGATTGCTTTATTTATCTTATTATAGATATAAGGTCCAATGAAGTTTGTAAATCTTGAGCTGAATTTAGTAGTATTTATATAATTTTTATAATTTGCCAGCGGCGGTGTTTCCGTAACACTACAATTTGAGTGTCTTCAAGACTAAAGTGAATAGGCTCTTAATAAACTAGCGCGCTTTACCATCAACGATCGCATCACTGCTCTGCTTACCATCAGACGGGATTGCGGTCAAGCGCAAGTTAGAGTACCACAATCATATGTATTTAGCCAAGTTCTAACTCTAAAAAATGGATATTGGCACCTCCATATTCTCTCGTGGCCAAGTTTATATGGCGCTTTCACGAGTAAACAATTTTCATTGGGCGCACCTCATATTGATTGAAGAAGTAAACATAAATGTTGACTTCAAGATTATAAAAACTCAAGCTTCAGCGATCACTGAATACAACCACGCACGCCACGCGACTGGGCAATACATAAAACTATTGCTACTGTACAAGAATCAGAACCGGAAAAAAGAAAAGGAAGATTGGTAATAACTACTTCTAAAAAGAAAAAAACTGTGTTAAATAATGAAATCAATATAATACGCTTCTACAAAAAGAAGTGAAATCCAACCAAAAACATTCTGTAAAAAAATGCCAAGCCTCGCGGGAGCTGCTGGTTTATCTCTAAAAAGTAATGAAATCTAGACAAAGCCGTGCCAAGTTGAAGGTTCCTTATTGCGATTTCTTCAATATTATTATAGTTAATATTGTATGACTTGGCCGTTGAAGGGTATACAAGGCTACAAATTCAGGTGCTCCATGACACCATTGCACCAATCTGTCGCCAGAACCGCTACCCATTGACTATGGAAAATTGCCACTTGGAAAACGTTGATTCAATAACCAGGGCTTGATAAAGTTGCGCATTTCAAAAATACTTATGTATAGACGAGCCGGTAACGAACAGCACAAAAGTCATTTCCAGTACAGATGGACTAATCATTCATAGAAATCCGTCTGTACGTCTATTTTATAATAGACAGGTGGTCGTTTTGACGCTCCAAAAAGAACAGAAGTCATCATTGTCAATGATTAATACATGTGTTGCACAATGTATTAAGTCCAATTACAAATACCAGTATGGGCTATTATTCTCACATAACAAACATAGGTAGTTATAACAGATATAACATTACGTGTTAACAAAATCGCACTAACGTATAATGTTCAACGGCCAAGTCACACAATATTAACTATAATAATATTGAAGAAATCGCAATAAGGAACCTTCAACTTGGCACGGCTTTGTCTAGATTTCATTACTTTTTAGAGATAAACCAGCAGCTCCCGCGAGGCTTGGCATTTTTTTACAGAATGTTTTTGGTTGGATCAATTCTTTTCAGATCCGTGAAATGTCTGTGACCTCATTCAGCTAAGTCAAATCTTACTGCTGCAGCAATTGGATTCGTTAAAGAGAACGTCGTCTCTTTGAGGAAAAGGAAGAACAATTTTTATAAATACTATGTACTCAGCACAGTATATAATGAATTCTTAATTCTCTTATATTTTTCCTATGTAACGTTATTTCGTCTCTCACCCTCGAGAGATGAATCCCTTTCCTTATAACATTAGTTACTAAAGATTAGCACAATGAGGCAGACACGTAGCGTGCCTTGGCTGGGCCCCATATAAAAATTTTTTCGGGGCCCCTTAGGAAGTGTAAGGAGTTATCGCAAAGGAAAAAACCGGTCAAGTGCGAGTCGAATTTGCGCATGAAGGGTTCCGTACCATTATCTTTAAAAACGGCAAAAAATCACGTTTGTTTGTGTTGAAAGTTCGTTCGTGGAGGGTTTCCAGATTAATCTCCCTCTGGCTGGATCGTTGGATGTGTTGTTGGGTTTGACATTGCATCACATCGCGCAACTGCAAATTATAAAAAAAAAATGTTGCTTAGGAAGCAACGTTGATAGCGCGCCTGCTGCACCCATCACCTTGGGCGCCAGCCGCCGGAAGTGGGGTCCGAATTCCCATCGGCTGTCGAGCACCAATCCCAGGTACTTCATGGTGGACTCGGCAGCTATTCGGGCCCCACTGACCACGATATGTGATCCCGGTGCCGGCGCACGCCGGGGGCCATGGAAAACCATGGCCTCCGACTTGTCAAGGGCCACCTCCAGGCCCAGGCGCCGGATGCGGTTCACCACCTGTGACACCGTAGCCGTGGCTACCTACGTCGCTTCCCTGTGCGAGCTCCCCCGGGCAGTGACAAGCGTGTCGTTCGCATAACACGTTAAGTCGGCGCCCGACGGCAGCTCGCCTCTCAGCACACAGTCGTAGCCGATGTTCCACAGGAGCGGTCCTAAGACCGATCCCTGTGGAACACCGCACGACATTTGGTGCTGACCGGCACCGTCACGTCCCCGATATATGACGCATCTGTCATCCAGATAAGCCCCTACTATGTGGCGGAGGTAGGGAGGCACCCGATGGTATTTTAGGGCCTCCCTAATACAGCTCCAGGGTAGAGTGTTGAAGGCGTTGAAAATGTCTAAGGACACCGCCAACACCACCCCACCCGGGACACCGTATCTTCCGCCAGGCCAGGCAGGCCTTATTGCAGGCTCGCCCCTAACCTAGCCTTTTCTACTAAGTATGTTGGGATGCCTCCAGTCTTACCGGATGCAGCTTAGTACCAGTATTTATTATGCATACAACGACTGTCTGTCTGTCTCAAAATCAAAATCTAGGTAATCAAAAGTCATTTATTCAAATTAGGCTGAGAATCAGCACTTTTTGAACGTTAATATTACATAAGACAGTCCCCCAAAACGTTCACCCATCGACACTTCCTAGTGCTTTCGCTGGGAAGAAGAAGTGGCGGAACAAACTCCTCAGCAGCACAGCTGTCCGTTCATTTAAAAAAAACACATGACTTTATACAATACTAGCGACCCGCCCCGGTTTCGCACGTGGACAAATGATATAGGTACCTAAGCCTTCCTCAAGAAACGGTGGCCCTTCAATAAAAATAATGTCTACTGTGCCGCCCATTAGCCAATATCTGACTCTGAAAGATACATCGACGTTATTGTCCATGGATAGCCAGTTCCACCACCTTCAAACAGAATGAAACCCCACCAGGGTAGCAAGTTTGTTCGAAATAATGGTCCCCCGCTCCGGCCCACTAACTCCGCGGTTTAGACAGAGAAACACTCAAGTATTTTATATAGCAAGCGGCCGGCGCGGGCGCGAGCGGCATGCGGATTTTTTCTGGTGTTTAGTTTTGAATAAATCGTTGTCTCCTGAATGAAACAACCAATTCCAACAATTCAAAAAGAGATCTGCTGCTACTAAAATTACCTTTGATATGACGTAATATTTGGATAAGGATTTGATAAGGAAAAAACAGTGGGCTCTGATTTCAACTGGCATTTTAACTAACTTTTCAAATATAAAAAGTAGTCATAATGATGAAACTATAGTAGGTAGACATATGGTGTCGCAAACTTTTTTGTAGGCATTTTTAAGGTCTACAATACTGTAGTACATTATTTTGATCTGTCTCATAGGGTTCAGCCAGCGTTTGCAATGTAAGCTCAAAAAAATGGGTTTATTTTGCGTCATGTGTTAGAAACCTCAAAAATTATCAGTGTTCCTCTTATAATTATATTATGCATGTTATATACATGAAAACCTTGCTGCTGAATCACTCAATCTATTAAAAAAACGCTATCAAAATCCGTTGCGTAGTTTTATAGAGTTAATCATACAAAGCGACATAGGGAAAGTAAAAGTGATTTTGTTTTATAATATGTAGTGACTATGTATAGTGACCTGTCTGACCTTCACAGCCCAGTTACTGGGTATTACAATACCCAATGGACGATGGAAGACTGATTGTGGTAGTCTCTGGTACGTTTACATCTTACGAAAACGGTTCATAAGTTACGTGGGTAACAAATGTCTTGCCATGCATAGCACCTCCGCCGGGCCGGAACAAGCAGGGCAGACCAAAGAGGTGCTGGCTTGACGTTGAATGAGATAACATGCGTGCCAACAATCTCACACCACAGAATGCTAAAGATCGAGTGACATGGAGGAGAATGAGCAGGAAAGCGGACTCCAGGCCAAACGCGGATGCAACCGGGACTACGAGTAAACGCTGAGATGATGATGAAGTTAAGACTGATTGTCATACTTTCGGACCCCTGACTACATGAAACGTCTGTCTATGATCGACAAAGGGCAGCCGTAGCAAACGGCTTAACGTCCTTTTAGAGGCAGGGACGGGTCTTCAAATTGAAATATGGTTACACGGAGCTGACTGCTCAATTCGAATGGATAATATAACTTAGAGATCATGGATCACTTATACACTAAATTCACAATCAGCGTAAAAAAATGGTTGAACTGAACAAGCGCACAACGCAGCACTTGGGTGTTTCTTTCATTTAGTACTTACTTTATAATTCTGACTTTAATGCATGCGTGTAAGTTTGAATTTGGTTTGATGTCAGACTCGGTCGTAAAAAATAATGGCTTTTTGTACTGCTTTGTAATAAGAACTGTATACACCGCACTTAAGGCTGATTTTAAATTAATGTATGTTTATTTTGAATACTTTAGACTGCTTAATACTTGTCGCCATTTTTGATAAGAGTTTTGTTCGAGACTGGGCATCTAGTGTATAAGTGATCGATGTTAGAGATATATGGATTTTAATTAACATAACGACATAATTATAATAATAGGTAAAAGTGCAGTTAATTATTACATGAGACAGGATCTAAAAAACGGTTAATCGAATCACTTATGTACCAAAAGCCCCATTTAGCCATGAATCATCCTCGATTAAGAATTTCTTCATGCCCTCACTAATTTAATTAACGAAGATAGCACGTGTAACGTAATAGGCCGGGCCGGTATTAAATGGAATACATTTTCAATAGGTACTTACATTTAGATGGCTTTTAAGTAAAAAAGTTGATTTGACGGCACGGTTAGCGCAGTGGTTAAGCTATTGACTGCTGCGCTGCGTGTCGCGGGTTCGATTCCCGCACGGAACAAATATTTGTATGACCTACAAGTAGTTGTTCCGGGTCTGAATGTTTGTGTGTATGTGAGTTTATATGTTTAAACGCATCCACGATACAGCAGAGCCAGTATTAAAGACACGCACTTTACATTACATTACTTTTCAGGTGGTCTATCGATAGGTTAAGCTATGCTTGCCGCGGTTGGTCTCTGGATAAGTGGCCATCTTGACTAAAGATTTCTTCATGCCCTTACTAATTAAATTAACAAAGCTGGCACGTGTAACATAATAGGTCGGGGCTTTTATTTTTTAATAATTATAAACTAGTGCATGACTGCAATACCGCTTGATGGTAAGCAGTGGTGGAATTGTTTTTTGACACAGTTTTTTGAGTTAATAGGCGCTTAATAAACTAGCGCGCTTTACCATCAATGATCGCATCACTGCTTACCATCAGGTGGGATTGCAATCAAGCACTAGTTTATAACTATAAAAAAAACCTTCTAGTCTTACCGGCTTCAGCTGAATACCAGTATTTTAGATAGAGCGACTGCCTATTTCACCTCCACAAGCCAGATAATACATACCCCTTAAGAGTGGACTCTAGTGCCGTGGAATTTTAGAAATAGGTATTTGAAGAAACTATTGCCGTCGCGCCACTTTCATTCTTTACCCGTAAAGTGCGATAGGGACTGTTGCAACACTTGCAACTCAGGCTGATTTTACCTACAAAAAATTGATCAAAAGAGGTTTAGTATTCCGCTGTTTTCGTTTTCAAAACACTACAGATCTCAATTATTTTTATATCGAAATTCAGAGGATGAGTATACCCATGCCTCTATTATTTTCTTTTTTGTCAAAAAATTATCACATTTGTGTAATAGGCGTCGGAACATCGCGGTAAAAATGGGTTATTTTTCGGAATTTTGAAACATCATATTTCTTTTATTAATTAAATTTAAAAAAAATAATAGGAGCGCGTATAATCAAGGTGGGAAATTATAGAAAAAGAATAATTGCTCTAAAAGCGTTACCCACGAAGAAAACAGCGGAACACGCTTGTATGGAGAAAACGCCACTAGATTCCCCTCTTAATACATACCCCTTAATAAGACTTGGTTGTCAGACAATAGTAGTAGGGCTTATGACCATCAAAGATCAGCGAATGACAGCCGGAACCAACGGCTTAACGTGCTTTCTGAAGCACGGAGGACTCTTGGTACATAAGGACGGTCACCCATCCATAAAAAAACCGCGGCGGGCGTAGCTTAACCTGGTCGATGTTACCTGTACGTCTGTTATTAGTTTGCCACGGGTCCATCAGGTAGGTAGGTAAAATTAATAAAAAAGACAGGTACAGGATTTATCGACGTGCATTTATGAGGGGTTTCTGTCATCTCATTTGAATTCAGGTCTGTACCATGGCACGTGTATTGGGTCACTCGGAAGTACGGAATTTATCCGTTAAACGATGGGTCTCGTTATGATATTGGGCTGTACTGGTCTTTTTTATCAAAGGAAAACTGAACAAAAAGCTGTTCACTTTTGCTTTGATAAAAAAGATGACGAGCGTGCCCAGAAGAAAGCTTCTGGGCACGTTTGTTCCATAGTAGACCTCATCGATCATGCGACCATTAATCGAGATTTAGGCTAAGAGTACCTCATTAAATCACCCTAATGTTATAAAGGCAAAAAGTTTTGTGTATAATGCTCCTTCACGCTCAAATGGCTAGACCAATTTTGATGAAATTTATTATGGATATAGCTGTCACCTTGAATTAACACATGTAATATTTTTTATCACGATATTTTCTCGGATTTAGGCTAAGAGTAGGCCCACCTCATTAAATCACCCGAATGTTATAAAGGCGAAAGTTTTTGATTCTTCACGTTTAAACGGCTGGACCAATTTTGATGAAATTTATTATGGATGTAGTTGTCACCTTAGATTAACACACATGATACTTTTTATCACGACATTCGCACGGAATCAAAACTTATGCAGCTAGTATAATTGTGAATTAATAAATAATGCATTTTGTTAGCACTGATATCCTTAATGCTTTAACTAAGTATAAAAAAGTATTTATTAAAAACATTTCTCATTCAAAAATTCTGTGCTTAGTTTAGTAGATCTGGTAACTTAACCCTAACTTAACACGGGTTATCGTAGCAGGTAACTTCGGTAACGTTTTAAGCTCATACTCGATGAACCGAATAAGCAGAACAGCAGCTAGTAAATATGCCCCACTCCCATCGCACTGGCACCATACAATGTCAACATTCATTCATTACGCAACGAGACCTCGCCAAGAAAAATCGCTGCGTTTCTAAAACCGGTTTTAATGTTACACATTATCTGCTCTATTGTGATCGCAATAAGGGCGTAAATGGATTGATAACTGAAGTAGGACTGGAAGTAAGTTCACGTTAAGTTATTACGACATTGTGCTAATAGTATATGGGAAACTAACTTGTCCGTAGTTATTATAGTAGATATTATTGTGTATAAATTCTAAAATGTAGCTTATATATTGTATATACATCTTGGTTATATACTACATAGTATATAATCAAGTTCGATATAATATCGAAATTGATTTGTGCGTCCGATTAAGTTAGCTCTTGAGACGAGGATTACACGTTATAATATTTAAGCTTGTTTTATAAGGAAAATAAAAGTGTCAACCTGTTTATAAAAATTACCATATATATATAAAAAAACATGTGATATTTTCGATATTAAGAGACAGATATTTTGTTTTTTTGTAATGCTGGTCCGTTAATATTAGAAGTTTTTTAAAAGATTTGTCATTATATATACTCCTCCGTCATTTTTTTATTTCACATTTAGTAAAAACAGTTCATTATATCTAATAAGTCTTAAATTGATTAGTTATCGAACACAAATGCTTTTTCAAATTATGAATATTCATAAAATAATAAATTCTCACCTCTAATCGAAGATGGTCTTAAATGAAACTCAGCAGTCCCCAAAACTGCTCATTATCGAGCGAAAATGCACCAGCCGCCCGTGAACTTGATGTAAATTTGTTGCTATAGCAATGCTCTCCCAGGGAAAAGCACCCCTAGCGAATTCACATCCAAAATACGCAAAACTCGAACCAGTTTAAAAGTACATAAAATTAAAACTGAGCACTTATTAATCATAAAAAACATAGGCACCTCTCTATTTCGGATAAAATACACAATTCGAATATTTATTTGAAATTCGAACGCTATTTTTTTTTATGCGCGAGACGGACGCGCGTCTTCGCGGCGGTACGGAGCGCACTACGTAAATGTCAGCACAATCGGCACATGTGCGGGTCGTAGTAAGGCCGCGTGCACAGCACTGGCAGTTTTCCTGACTACTATTAATTAACGTTTATGTTTTACGTCACCATTTCTGTTTTGTATTACATGTTTTGTTGCAATAAATATATATAATTTAAAGGGAAGTTTTCTTTGTTGTGCATTTATTTTCTACTTTTATTTTTGTTAAATATATGTAGCTAGGTATTTTTTTTTCAATTATCTATTTCTAAAATCTACATGTACAAAAAAGTGTTATATATAAAAAGTACTACATTTAAATACAATCAGTATCAACCTGCTCATCGGTATTCGAATGTCGGCGCGCGTACGATGAAAGTGAAAGTGTTGCTTGTGCCATTCATAAAACGTGGAAGGTGATCCAGCAAGTTTCTCGTCAAAAGTGAATCTACTTTAACTTTAAATGTGTTGTACTTTGATAATGCTTTTAACTTATCCAATTATTTCATATGTATTTTTTAGTTTATTACGATGTTATTTTGTAAACTTGCTGTTTACATTTTATAATAGGTATACATTCCTATACTTGTAGTATGCTTTTGGTTTGTTTGAATTCATTAAACAATTGTATTCACAAAGAACACTGTTGTTTACTTAAAAATAAATAAACTAAAACAATACTAGGTACATGTTTTACACAAGGATAAAAATTATAATTACGACAAAACAAATTAGTAATTATATATTACTTCACATCCACTAACTACAAAATTTTCAATTTTTACTTTTTTAATGCAAAACACACTAAATTTGCTCTTTCGTTTCCGCGCATCTACCACATCACAATACCATTATACCGTCTCTTTCTACCAAAAACGTGGGTGACGTATTAAATGAGGTCGTTTAATGTTTCATTATACTAATAAGTGGTAATATACTAACTAATATTACAATATTGAGATATGATGAAGTAAAAGGAATAATCTTAAAAATTGATGCACATTTTTTTGTTATTTTATTTGGATTTTCTACTGTTCCCGTCTGAACATAAAAAAAAAAACTTTAAAGATCTCTCCTCAAAAATGTAAATAGGTATGTGTGAGTTAGTTCCATTATGAAGAATGAAATTTATTTGTCATAATCTGGGTTATAATATTATTAAGTTTTAAGCGGTTAAGTTCATATTCGCAATATTACGAGCCGTAAAATTAAAAACTCTTCCAGCCAATCGATTTAGTACAAATCTTACTGAAAAAGTGGAGTGAAGAGAGCTTCAAGTGAGCTGTCAATGGTGTCAATCCCTTAGCATTAGTTGGAATGACAACTCACTTCACTCTCATTTCACCTAAGTTTTACGGTGAGATGGAAACAGAATCACACTGCAGGCATCTACTGTTAACTGTCAACCTTAAGCATTATTATGATTAAATAAACAATGCCTTATTTCATACCAAACTCTTACTACATGTATGTAATAATTAGACCGCTTTATGCAAACATGATCCAACCCACAAACTCGTCATTTTCGATATTTTGTGAAGTATGGAAAGAGAAATAAGGTATATTTTGACATATCTAAGACAGTGTCTTTACTTATTTGGAGTCCATACGTCACAAAATATCGAAAATGTCGAGGAAAGAGAAATAAGGTATATTTTGAAATGTCAAAATATACCTTATTTAGAGTCCATACGTCACAAAATATCGAAAATGTCGAGTTTGTGGGTTGGATCATATTTGCAGAAAGCGGTCCAATTTATATCTATTCATATTTTTTTTACTTTTATCTTTCAGGTTATTGACATAAAGGTCTTTTGGTACAGTAACTGCGTAACACTTAGAAGTGGGGTAAGGTCGATTACCTAATTTTATTCAAAAGAAAAACCACAATCACAATTTCCTCGTCTAAAATAATTGCAAGAAAATTCCTTCCTTTATGCACACAGCTTAATAAAGTGCGAGCGAGACAGCGTTCCAGCTAGGGGTTGTACATCCGCTTTTCTCGGCGTTATGTAAGCTACGGCCCTGGAGCCGGGCAAACCCCCCGCACCCTCTCGCCGCCCCGACCGGGGAGAGTACGGACAGAGTAGCTACATAGCTGGGGTGAAGCCAGCCTTATGAGTGTCAGTTTTGCCTGATGATGGCGTCAGTAATTCTTGATGTTTGTTGTTTTGGGGTGACCATGCGAAGGGTGTATTGCCTTGGCTTTCGATAAAGGTAATTTGGGACACTCGAGTGGTCAAAGTGGACGATACAGGGTGTCAATTTTAATGTTTTTTTTTTTATTTATCTAAGGTGACTTTGCAAAGCAAATCTATACCAATATATAACGCTGAAGAGTTTGTTTGTTTGAACGCGTTAATCTCAGAAACTACGGGTCTGATTTGAAAAATTGTTTTGCGTTAGATAGCCCATTATTCCAGAATTGCTTTAGGCTATATAACATCACACTGCGACCAATAGGAGCGGAGCATAACTAACTCCACGCGAACGAAGTGGCTGGCGGCCGCTAGTTATCTATATTTGTAAGAGTAAACTAAATTGTTTGTCTGAATTGGCCGAAAAATGGAAAAAATGCGCTAGGATTAGATAAGTAGTTTCGCTGAGACTGTTCGCTTTCTTGTCCTTAAAAGAAAAAACAGACGTTTTTTAATTTTATCAAGACCAAAAAATAATTTGGGTAAAAACAGTGGCACAAACCACGCATCCCTTGCTGTCATAATTAAAATACCTAGTTCTAAAAGTAGCAATAAAAGCCTAAATCTAAAAGTCTAGATGAATGTATCCATACTTCATCCAGTTAATACAGTAATCCCAAACATATATCTCGCGCGAGTTAACTGTGCACCTTGCTGGAATGCGACCCTTTTCCCGCTTCCCCACGCGGCGCCCCGCATTCGCCGTAAGCGCTGAGTAGCGTTAGCATCTTTGTTACAATAATTGTCTAAATACAGTTTAAATCCCCTGATGTTATTACTGTTTCTGTAGAGTTTTTGCTTTGTTTATGTTTTTTTTTATTAAGTGTATTTTTGCTTTTTACATTTTCGACGCGTTACTAAAGCCTGTTGGTTGCACCAACATTATATTTTAGTCTATATGTATCAATTTAATTGCAAAATGTCACGAATAAAATGATCTAGTTTTATGACACTTTACCATCAAAACGACCCCTATTTACATTAAAAAAAATAACATAATTCTCATTTTGTACAAACAGTGTCGTCTGAATGACGTCACAGACCGAGGTGCAAAGTTAACTTGCGCGAGTTGTACTTCTACTTCACCTCTAACAATGAGCGCACAATACTCTTAATCACGTGTAACAAAACCACATGCTGTAAATTCTGTAACGCAAACCACACAACACACGGTTCTTGTTGAAATACGCTTGCAGACTCGCCTGGTAAATGTACGCTTTCAATTAAGGATGTCACAATTTGTTATCTGTACCCGAAATATTCAAATAAAGAATTCAATATTCGAAAATATCCGGACCGTACTAAATCAAAATTGAATTGACTTTTCTCCTTATGGCTTTCGAAATGGGTTGCCGGTGTTTTTAACTTTTGAATTCTGTTATTAAAGCTACTTCCATTTCAATATCAAAGTATTTTTGGGGAATTCAAACTGATCTAATAAATTAATCTTAGTGGGGATTTCCATCTCAATTATATCAAAATGACTTGGCAGGGACTAGCAACCTATTCGTTTTCTATATTATTCTATATTCTAGGTTTTTTTATTAAAAATTTTCTTGCTAGCTTATGTATGTTTATGTTAGATGTTGGTATGTTTATGTATTTACTTTCTTTCTTTTCTACATTCAACACAACCATTAACAACATCAATCAAACATATACCATAAACAGTTCCTAACTACTGTTACGCTAAGCTAGTTCAAAAAGTTCTTATGTGGATACAGATGAGGTATGTTGTATAATCGGATACAATTTGTTGCGGATATTATATCCGCTACACATACGTACAACACTATTAGGCCGAATTGGGTTACCAGAATTCGGACCACGGCGCTTACACAAATAAAACTCATTAAGCTGCCAATTTGTTTATCAATTTCACGGGGACATTCCCTTTTATTTTAACCGTTCGTTGACACCCCTTGTTTGGGGAACAATTCATCTTCGTTTGAGTGTTCTATTGTTAGCTGCGTATGTATGGAAAAATGTTGTGTGAATTGCATGAAAAATTATCTCTACTTGCGTAGGTATAGGTACAGACGACAGGCCTTCAAGCTACTACAAACTGTCAGATTTCTTTATTAAATTTTCAGCTTTATCTCTAAAGCATTAAGGCTTCAGGTTGATTGGGGATTATTACCATTTTAGGCTAGCTTAACCTGCTGGCTGCTGTCGTCTTTACATATGTAATAAATTTAATTGAAAAAAAAGCCAAGTGCTAGTAGCAATCGTGCTCCATTATCTATAAAAAATATTTTGATTTTAGTATAATACTAGTGGGATTTACCAACAACGATTACATCCCTGCCTACCCTTGTTGGGATGGGAAATCATCAAAGGACTTCTCCCGCTTTGGGCGGAGCGGAAGGGTATCTCAGACTTTTACTGACTAAAACCCACCCTTGTTTCTTCACTTGCCTGTGCGATGGCCGGGGCCACGGTTTCTTGTTTAATCAACTCGCAACCCTGACCCAGGAGGCATCGGTCTTTGTGGACCCCGTCACACTGCCTACCCTCTAGTGGGATTGCAGTCAAGCACTAAGTTCATAACATAAAAAAATATATATTATCACCAATAGTAAGGCTATTAATGACTTTCCAAGTCGTTTTAATAATTTCTTGTTATACATTAGATAGACTGGAAGCCGATATGTTTGAGAAAAAGACTAGCTTAAACTATACTTTACATACATACACACATATTTACATAATCAAAGGAAAGTCGCGGGAAATCGCTGGATGCAGGAGGCGCAGGACCGGTTGTCATGGAGATCCTTGGGGGAGGCCTACGTCCAGCAGTGGGCGTCTTTCAGCTGAAATGATGATGACGATGGTGATACAATATAATCAGCCTTCTACATGTTCCTGTTACAGAAGCATCATCTCAGTGAGAGGGAGTGGACCGTAATCTACCATGCCAGTGTGTGTTGGTAGTTGTTACAAGTCTTCAAAGTTTTGCCTCTCGTTTCCTCAGGAAGTTTTTCCTCACAGTTTTAAGAGCAGTGGTGATGAAATAATTTCCATAAAGTAAAGCGCATGACAGGGTCCGAATCTGGGACCTATATCTTGTAAGTCGCGGCCGGTACCACTAGCCCACCGCTGCCTGTCAACTGAACTTTACTGTGTATAAATTAAAGATATTTTTCCGTAAACTCGCAACTGCTTACATGATGAAGGTGTCGCAATATTGGATGCAGACACAGTAACTCGTGGGGGCGTAGTGGTTAAAACACCAGCCTGTCAAATAACAAGGGTTCGATTCCAAGTCAGGCATGTACCAATGTAACTTTTCTAGAGTTATATGTACTTTATAAGTATATCTTAGACACCAATGACTGATTACAAGGTAAAGGAAAACATCTTGAGGAAACCTGGATTTTAAGTCTGAAATCGCCAACCCGATTTCACCTTCTTTTCGGAGAAGAGACCTGTGCCCAGCAGTGGGACGATAAAAATGTTGATGATAGATGCGCACGCCCATTTGTTCCTGATCTTGTAGACATGCATGGAGATGCGTGGTCTCTATGGTGATCCAATCCTACTAATTATAATTAATACGAAGGTTTGTGAGTATGAATGAATGTTTGTGACTCTTTCACGCAAAACCTACTGCACGGATGTAGATGAAATTTGGCACACAGATAGTGTGTTGGCAACGTGCCTGCCACGAAAGATTTTAAACAAGAATCAAGTATTTAGGAGAACAATATATTAGAAATCATAAGAAAATATGTGATAGAATGATACCTTCGGAGTATAGGTATCTCTCTGATTAAGGTACTAAAGGCGGCAACCACTTATCTCCAACCTTCAGATGTGGAGTTCGTAGACCACCAGACCAGATCACGAGAAGACGCACGTCGACATAATTCACTGCCAGACTCACTGACTTTATTAATTTAGAATTTGAGGCCTAAATCTGTCGGGGGCTAATTACATTTCAGTCTCTCCAGCAGTACCAAATTGACCATCGATACATTGAGGTGATAAAGTGTTTGTACAAAAACGCATGTCAGTCCGACTCCAGGATCAGGATTCGAAATCGATCCAACTGCAGCGTGGAGTGAGACAAGGAGATGTCATATCTCCCAAATTGTTCACTGCTGCGTTGGATGATGTCTTCAAGCCCCTGGACTGGAAAGGACTTGGCATTAACATCAACGGCGAGTACATCACTAATCTCCGTTTTGCAGATGCTATCGTGGTCATGGCAGGGACCCTGGAAGACTTAAGCAAAATGCTCAATGACGATGACGATGTAGAAACGATGGCCGATAGGGCAGTAAGGTTCTGGCGTGGTGGCTACGTAACAGAAGACGCAACGTAGGGAGGCCCCCAACAAAATGGACCGATGATCTGGTGAAGGTCGCGGGAAGCCGATGTATGCGGGCAGCACAAGACCGGTCATCGTGGAAAGCCTTGGGAGAGGCCTTTGTCCAGTAGTTTACATCTATAGGCTGAAGAAGAAGAATTATATTTCCCGTGACCGCTAGATGATTGAGCCCATGACTTGCTAGCTTGACAGTTCGACAGGGAGTACACCAGCTGCACTGTTCGGTGACACGTGGAAGAACGGTGGTATGGTTGCATTCCGTTTACTTTTAAGTTTTCGACTGCATCGACTGCCGATAACAAAAAATCAGAGGAGATATTCAACAGATAGTTTATAACCAGGAATAACACAAAGGATACTTTTTATACCGATATTTCCTCGCGATCAAATCTGACGCGGGTGAAACCGCAGGGCGCATCTAGTAACTAAATACATTCAATTCTTGAGTGGGATATATGAAACAGTTCACAGTTAGGCTTCCCACATAACGCACCTTCAATTCAGTTCTCTCTGCGCAGTTGTCAATAATACATACAATTCTATTTTCCCTGTCGATACAGAGGTACCTAAGCTCGACTGTGGCTTACTGTGGTAAAGCACTGCAACTCTTCGTTTTTATGCCGTCTATTTTTCTTTATTAAGATATACACAGTCTGTTAGTTTGACAAAATATACAGGTATTGTAATAAAAAAAATATTAGCTTTTTATCAAATGCGTAATAAAGTACGTTATTCATACTTCCATACTAATATTATAAATGCGAAAGTATCTCTGTCTGTCGGTCTGTCTGTCTGTTATGCTTTCCCGTGTCTGTCTGTTATGAAATTTGGCACAGACAATCATTAGACCCTGAGAAAGGACATAGGCTACCTTTTATTGAAAAAAAAATGTATATTCCCGAGGGAAAGGTATGTTATACTAACAGATTCAAGGAGTGTAATTTATCGAAGCATCTCTTGCATTTGAGGTGCATCGATAGGCAATAATGTTTTGGATTATATTTGTAGAATGTGCAATAATAGCACAATTCTTAACAAACAATGGGTACCAGCACACCTAGTACATAAGACACTATTGCTATCAATATGAATAATTTTAAAGCATATTACTTATCCATTGCTCCAAATGTTCTAAAAATGTGTCTGCTCAACAACGTAAATAAAGCAATGATGTTATAGAACTGTCAAAATAAAAGCTACTGCAACTGATTCATAGTGTGTTACGTAATTATCCTGAAACTCACATCTTCTTCTACTTTTTAGCCTATACAGGTCCACTGATGGACAGAGGCCTACCCAAGGCTTTCACTCTATTGGGGGGCAGTGCCATAACCCCCACGTTTGGCAAGCGGGATCGCAGTAGTTTGTTATTCGACAGGAGAAGCGCTGCTGCTCGCTTTCCTGGTGAGAGTTCCCTTCGTCGCCTCTTACGACTCCCACGGGAGGATATGGGTTGGTACTATTCTATGCCCGGTAACACACGGGACTTCGGAGGCTCACATAGGTATACCTTATGAAGTGGCAGATCGAGTCACTAAGGACGCAGTTATAAATGGAACACCATTCTCTTGTTTACGCCCTTATAGTGACACCTGTATTTAGAGAGGAATTACATCTAAATGTGGAGTAAATATTTTGGCGAGAATTCTCACTAAAAGTATTTAGTATAAAACAATACAACCTAATCTCTCTCTCTCACCTTATGTAGTTTGTTGGCTCTGATCTGTTGAATGTAGATTTATTGTTGTGATTTCCATGAGATTTCGATCCGGACAGACTCCATTAGGGCTTTTTATTTCTAACACATAAAAAGAATTTGCGACGCGTAAAGGGTGGTAGAAAATGTGTACCATAATTATGTTGGTATATCTTCGGAACGTTTTTTTTTTAATAATTAAAAACTAGTGCTTGATCGCAATGCCGCATGATGGTAAGCAGTGATGCAATCGTTGATGGTAAAGCGCGCTAGTTTAATAAGCCTATTCACTCAAAAAACTGAGTACATAGTAAGGAAGACGGCAATTGAGCAAGGTGATGCAATGTTTAACCCAGAGGGAGATGGATCTGGAGACCTTCCACGACCAAACTCCCGACACAACAACATTAGGAGCATCGTACGCGGCACTCAACTGCTCAGACCTGTCCTCCGTACGGCTTCACCAAACATCATTTAATGATGACGTAGTCGTCGAAACAGCATTATCCAAATTAGAGGCGGGAATTAGTCTGAGTGATGTCGGAATATACAACAAAATTCTAGCTCACCCGTTGTCTAAGAAATTCGGAATGTTATGCAAGCTTGTGAAAATTGCAATATTATAAGTAGCAAATGTAAAATTGTATGAGAATCATCATCATCATTATTTCAGATGAAAGACGTCCACTGCTGGACATACGCCTCCCCCAAGGATCTCCACGACGACCGGTCCTACGCCCCCAGCATCCAGCGGTTTCCCGCGACCTTCACCTTCGTCGGTCGGCCTAGTCGGGGGCCTAACTACGCTGCGTCTTCCGGTGCGTGGTCGCCTCTCGAGAACCCGTTGGCCCCATCGGGCATCTGTCCTAAGGACAATGTGCCCAGCCAACTGCCACTTTAGTGTTGCAATTGTTCGGGCTATGTCGGTTACTCTCGTTCTTCTGCGGATCTCCTCATTCCAGATTTGATCACGCAGTGAAACCCCAAGCATAGCCCTAGTATAAAATATAAAAACAAGCAAAGTTTTAATTAAAATAACTTGAACAGTGATTTCCTGCAGGTTGGCGCAGTCGACATCATTAAGATATTCTCGAAAAGCGTGGATTTTTTTTTGTAGTTTGTTACGACGAGTGATAAAAGGAAGTAGTTCAATTAATTACGAGACGAGAGAACTTATTTTAATAGAGCAACTGTGATATTCAAGTTGGGATATTTAAAATATTTTATTTACTTATTCTGGTCCAGTGGTTTTCACTAATATTGAAATATTTATTAATATTTTCATATTTTGTTAAACTCCTTCTCTTGTCGCAAAATTAATGTTTTAGATTTCAATCAACTCATCCTTTTTGGGTGAGATATCATCAAATGACTTCTCCTGCTTTGGGCGGTGCGTATCAGAGTTTTACTGACTAAAACCCACCCGTGTTTTTTCATTTGACTGAGCCAGGGTCCAAGATTTTCGAACAACCCACTTAAAAATCCTATAATACACTTAACCCGACCTGTGGAGGGAATAGTTGTTTTCACTCTTCAATTTGGCAAAGTCAGCCCTGATTTAACTCGAGATGGTCTCCAAAGCCAGGCGTTGACGTAGGCGTAGAGTAGCCAGCCTTTCGCTGTTCTATAGGATGCATTTTGGGGAGTGTGCGAGGGAATTGCATGATTTCATTCCCCCATCTCCGTTCCACCATCGGACGACCCGTCGTACGGCTAGTTTTCACCCTTACGTTGTTAACACCACTACGATCCGGACGAAGCGTTTCGCCTCCTCCTTTATACCGCGTACATCGCGGGACTGGAACAATTTGCCAGCGGCGGTGTTTCCGTCGGACTACAATTTAAGTGTCTTCAAGGCTAGAGTGAATAGGCTCTTAATAAACTAGTGCGCTTTACCATCAACGATTGCGTCACTCCGGAATTGCGGTCAAGCGCTAGTTTATAATTCATAAAAAAGTCATAATTCGAATTGTATCATTGCTTAAACAAGCGTTCGTAGTAACTTATGTATTAACGCAAGTGTTTTACAAATTACTGTTAAAGCTCCCGCAGAAAGACACGACGCGACGGCGGGCGCGGCGCTAGTAGAACAATAAAAAAAACGAATGAAATTTTCTTAGAAATTAGTTCACTAGTCGCGTGGTGCCTACTGCGGCAGTTTTAAAAGTTACAAGATACAGTATAGCAGTGGTTGTTTATTGGATCATTTTAAGCCAAGGCTTATAACACAATACCACATAATCTTCTAAAGTCCAAACTGTCCAACAACTTCACAAGCATACATGGAGCTATGTCATTCAAAAGGCTTCCGTGTCAAACATAACACATTTTCAGTTACCTGATTTGCAGCGTCCTCGACCACCTAAAGAATAATGGTTACGTATTTGTTTTAAAATGTCAATATTTCCGGGTTTCGGATTGGTGAACAGCGGTTAGAGGAGTCCACATTGATTGATGCCCGATTCGGCACGAAAATCAAATGACTGTGAATAGCTATGCTGGACAAATTGCTTTTGTTTTGTTGATTAATTCAAGTTCTATCAACCCTTTAAGCAGTCGATTAAAGGCAGCTGAGTGGAGATAATTTTACTCGGCTTAAAGCTAATAAATTTTCGTCATAACTTCGTCAAGTCACCGTGAGTCAACAAAGTCACACAAGTAAAATCGATACGATTGATCGTTCCACAGCTTTTTCACATTACAAGCTGGCGGGTTATGCAAGCAACTTAACTGGGCTCAGGCAAGCCATAACTAAAGTTAAGATGTCAACCCATTGTTTTTTGGCTAGTCTGGCTCGTAAAGGTGAATCTCACACAGTCCATGGAGGCGTTTTTGTTCAAGGAAATCCTAACTTAATACAAATCGGAAAGCGAGTTTGTTTATTTGCTTGTTCCGCTTTCACGCCGTAACTACTGAACCGATTGCTTTGAAATTTTGCAGACGTAACGTTAGAAGTCCGGATTAAATAATGGAGCATTTTTTATCCCGGAAAAAATTGATATTCCCCAGGGAAGTCTAAAAATCGCGATATAACCGAAGTTCACGCAGGCGAAGCCGCGTACGGAAAGCTAGTGACAGATAAATCAGGTCCGGTTTAGTCAAAGCGTTAAAGATCATCACCATCATTTCAGTCGAAAGACGTCCACTGCTGGACATAGGCCTCCCCCTAGGATCTCTACGACGACCGGTCCTGTGCATCCCGCATGCAGCGGGTCCACGCGAAGACGCCCGCTTTTTTAATTTAGGAGAAGGTTGGTTACTCTTCAATAAAAAAGGAAACTAATAATGGCGCCGATTCCCTCATTTACAAACTAAATTAAATTTAAGTTCAATGCATCTTTTTCTTTCAATTTCTTTAAGAAAAGGACAGAAGATATAATGTCAGTTTAGACCTGTCAAATTAGTCCGCTCCCGGCGTAAATTCACATATTTTTGGTCGCCATGTTTATAATCGCGTCTAAACTGTCTAACTGCTGATTTTGGCTAAACTTCCATGCTTACTAAATTAGAACTTGAATGACTTACTATACTGTGACCACATAATATCTGGTGGGTCAGAGTTACTAATAAAATTCATCATAAGTTAGTGGATCCATTTCAGTTTCTCAAGTAACCTTAAACCTCAAGTACCTTGATGTTGGCCTGGATTACCAAACTACTTTGCCTACCACCTGTCAGTTTAGAAGCACTTCACTTTCCAATGGTGGTCATGGTATATTTAAATGTGCTATCTCCTTATTATAGGCATAAAACCATGTGCGGCACTTTATAGAGTATCTTAATTTGACAGGGGAGTTTTTGGCGGAAAGCTAAGATGAGTGCCACGCTCATTTTTCATTGGACTTTTAAATTATTTATAGTGTCGTTTACTAAATAAAAACGCGTGATTTATGTAGTAAAAAGTGCATTCAGTGAATAATTCATAAAGAACAGTGAAATATTATAGCATAGTGGCCACATCATGGCTTTGTACCAAAACTTCCTCCTAGTGTCAGTTCACGCGAGAAACGAAAGGAGATAGGTTTAGTTAGGATAAGTTTAGGATAAGTTAGGATAAGTTACAAAAGAAGACAAGATATAATTAAGACTTGGCTTAAAGGTCTTAGAAACCAGGCCATAAAATCCCCAAAAAAAAAAAAAAATATTTGACAGGATTAAACTAAAATGTTAAGGTATGTAATGTAAAGGGTAAGGCTATTCACTGTAGCGTTGAAGACTGAAGACAATGTACTACTTTTACTAGAAAAGAAAAAAAAAATACGAACCAGTACATACACCATTTGTTTTTTTAAGACGTTCCCCGCACTAGGAGTTTCTTCTGTATCGTGGGTGCGTTTATAAACATATAGAACTCACATACACAAACAACCAGACCCGGAGCAACTACATGCAGAACATACAAATATTTATTCCGTGCGGGGATCGAACCCGCGACATGCAGCGCAGCAGTCTATCGCTCTGCCACTACACCAACCGTGTCGTCAAATATTTAAAGCTACACTTTTTCGACTAGGACCACCTTTTTATGTATATAATGGTGACAGTACAAGAGTAACAAAGATATGATGACGTCAGCGACGATAGGGTTGTCCCCATCTTGGTGTGGTGGTAAAGGTTCCATTTCATAGGTGAAGTTTAGAATAAAAGCACGAAGTGTAAATAACAGGGTAGTTGACTAAAAAGAACTAATTAGTCCGTCAGTTAAATTTCCATAAAAAACTAGACACGTATTTTTTCTTTTTTCATATAAACAAAAAGTGAAGACGATACAGTGCGTTGAAAATTCGTGTGACGTCACTCCTTGCTACACTTTTTAGCAACGAGTGACGTCACCAGCCCCGCTCCTGATCTTTGATGCCTTTTACATTTCTCAATTTTTATTGATTTGATAAAACTAAATATACGTATCCAATATTTTTCTATAATCTGAATGACGGACTAAATAGAATCAATTTTTTTACCCAGGAAACACCCCTATTATACCCTCATATCTTGACAATAACAATTTAAATAGGCAAACCGGCATTTTTGCCCCGGAGAAATGCCCTGGCCCGCGCCTTAAAGCGAAGTGACCGTTGCGACAATCCCCGCTATCTAAAACGACTCTGTTTATGTGCCGCCATTACAAAATAAAGTCACCGCGTTTGCCCCACTACTACATGAATCAAATGAGCAACTTTTATTAAAATGATAGCGTTATCCACGACATACACACATCAAAATTGTCTAGGGATCAACATATATTTTTGCAATAACTTTTCTCCTGATTGATATTAATTAAAATTTTCTTTAAGGATTCATCAAATAAAGTGTTTTCGTTTGTCACAGTAACGATAAACCAAGTCACCTTTGCATTAATAAAGAAATTTGCCATTTTCCTAATAAAGGGATATTTGACATTTGAACCACTAACACAAAAGTTCGAAAAAAAGACTGAAATAACAGTTTTCTCTAAAATTTTATTGGGTAACTTAAACAATTAATAATCCGTGTTTCTACCGCGAACACTAACAACACAAGAACATCGGTTTGGCATACTCAAAATGAGTTCATCCAAATCACGCTGTGGAATGGCCGCCCATGTTCGTTGCAACAACAAAAAAAGGTCTTCTTGCGACTGGATACCCTCCATATTCGGCAGAGCTCTTCTCTGTAGCATATCCCATGCATGCTCAATCGGGTTCAAGTCTGGCGACTGAGCAGGCCAGGGCAGGACATTGATGTTAGCTGCGGCGAGAGTCTGTCTTACAACTCTTGCGGTGTGCGGTCGTGCATTATCATGCATTAACTGAAATAAGGGACCGATTTGCACTTGTAGAGGAACGATGACGTCTGATACAATCGTTTCAGCATAAATTTGAGCGTTGAGGTTGCCTCTGATCCAAATCAACTCAGTTCTTCCGCCGATCCAAATACCCGCCCATACCATGATGGTTCCACCACTATAAGGATGGACTTCCTGGCAGGATTTTAATCGCTGTTGGCGTCCAGGGGTTCTCCAGTGTCGTATACGTCTTGTATCCGGTCTCATACCAAAACGAGACTCATCAGAAAAGCACACGAAACGCCATTGTTCTTCTGCCCAATTTCTGTGTTCAAGAGCCCATTGATATCGAATCCTACGATTGTGCATTGCTATAGGTGGTACCCGTAGCGGTCTTCGGGAATGAAGGTTCACTTCATGCAAGCGGTTTCTGACTGTTTGGTCGCTAATTAAGTTCCCTGAAGAGTGATGAAGCCTCACGGCTAACATCATGGCGGTTATTGTTGGAGCTCTTCGAGTTAAGATTTGAATGTATCGGTCTTGTCTCCGTGTGGTGCAGCGATACCGTCCTCCATGGCGCTCAGCCACGGTACCAGTGCTTCGGTAACGTGTCCAAAGTCGACTGATAACACTCTGACTTGTATTCAGAGCTAAAGCCACAGTACGTTGCCGGGAACCAGCTTCTATCATTCCCACGGCTCTGAGCATTTCTTCCCTGCTTAAATGACGTCGCCGCTCCATAATAACGTTGGTTTTAATCAGTAGTAGGGAAACAGTAGCACTAATAATGTCTTCAATGCGTTGTATGTTTTTATAGGGAAAATATTGACAGCTGATTTTCATCTTTTACTCGAATTTGATTCACAGTTCCTGATTCAAATTATGAAATGCACCAAAAAGGATCCATATAAATTTATAAAATCATAAATTTATTACAAAGCCACATCTCAATCTCAAGAAATCCGCATAAAAATGCTTGATCCCTAGACACTTTTGATGTGTGTATATATACATCATACTCGCTTTCACACTTAAAATATTTGTAGGCAGTAGAAATCATTTAAAACGCCTTTTGAATTGTCTTTCAGTACTTTGGTGAGGTGTTGGGAACCCTACCAGCATCCGTAAAGTTGATGGCAGAGCGCATACACAGTTGTAATAGAACTGTTTTAGTTTTGAATTACAACTGAAAACTTAATATTAGTATTATATTAAACTTTATCGTACGCGAGTACTTATAATTGTCGGTTTAAATGGTTACGTAGTATAGTTATAGTTTGGTTCATTATTGTAACCTAGTTAAATGTAAAGTGGGATTAGAGGGTAATTCTTGTACTTTTAAGGAACATTTACACCTCTGACTGTAAATGTTCCTTAAAAGTACAAGAATTAACCTCTGATCAATTCTCGTAATTTTTGAACGTTAATGAACCCAGTAACTGGGTTATGGAGGTCAGATAGGCAGTTGCTGTGAGTGAGTTGTACTATGTACAGACGACATCAGGTCAAGCTACCCGAAACTGTCAGAAATATCTTACAGTTTCGGGTAGCTTGCGGGTTGGGTAGTAGTTGCGGGTTGATTAGGAATACCCAATTAACCTTGAGCTTTAATGCTTTAGAGATAATGTTGGAAATCGGATAATGGAATCTGACAGCTATTAGCTTGAAGTACTGTCCTCTGTACAATACTGGTATTCAGGTAACTCCCGGTAGACTGGAAGCTGACCCCAACATAATTGAGAAAAGGATAGGTAGATGATGATCTTATGTTTTCCATGTACTTCTTCTTCTTCTTTTTCCGCCTATAGAGGTCCACTGCTGGACAAACGCCTCCCCCAAGGCTTTGCATTGGAAGGGTTTGCCATAATCCTCACGCTTGGCAAGCGGGTGGGGATCGCAATAATTTGAAATTCCACAGGAGAAGCGCTGCTGCCCGCTTCCCTGGTAACAGTTCCCTTAGTCGCCTCTTACGACACCCACGGGAGGATATGGGCAATGTACTTGTATAAGTTTTTCATATACGAGTGCATTGTATTGAAGCTAATCGTAGAGACGGTCTGCAATAAAAGTGGAACAAAAAATATTTCTAGGTATACCTTTCCATACCTTTTAAGCATATTATGTTATAGTTAAAAAGTTGTATTAATTATCTGAATGTAACATTGGTTACAATTAATTTGAATAATTTGGTCAAAAACCGTTTGAAAGCAACTTGAAATCGTTTTTTGTTGCCGACCGTTCCTATGACGGAAGCCGTCGTCAATTTCCGCCTTACCTCCCAACCTGGAAATGATAACATTATCATATTTTTCTCTTTTCTCAGAATAAAGAGCAGGAATTTAATATGTGAGTATATTAGGTGATTCGTTTTTATTACCACATCGTATGTAGAACAATTTCAAAACATAAACATTGTACAAACTTATGTTTATTTTTGTTTTTAAAAGATACACTTTTTTACACTTTTTTACTGCACTTTTTTAGTTATCTTTTTCTTCTGTTTCATTACGAAAAGGGCATATTAGTTAGCGCCTGACGTAAACTGACGTAGGTATTTATAGTAGTCATGTCTTTAATCATTTTTTTAAAGCGTTATACTAGGATTTTTTCCTGTATCATAGGTGCGTTTACAAACATATAAGCTCATATGTACACAAACAGCTTGACCTGGAACAAGTACTTGTAGATCATACAAATATTTTTTTGTGTGGGGTTCGAACCTGAGACATGATGCTGACATTAAAAGGAGATCGCCGAAATTCGCCCCAGTATTGACAAATAAATGTCCTGCATTATAATTTTTCCTTAATTTTTTTTATATTACACCCTGTATGGGTGTATCTGACATAATAACGCAAACTTCGCGGATAGGCTACACCGCATGCCACTAATAAAATTATGATAGTCATTTATGTCGTTAATGAACGGTTACAGAATTCACAGTGGTTAAAAAAAAGTGTCGGTTCGGCATTTGAACGTTGCAAGCGTGCCGCCGTGCGGGTTTGTGGGTATGACGTTGATCCCTGATGTGAACTCTATCAAATCAGCTGATAAGATAGCTCTTCGAGTTTTGTTTTCATTGCGCTTTTTTGTGTAATTAGCGAATTAATTAATTTTTACTTTAAAATGTTATTGGGTTATAAAAGTATAGCAATTATGAACGGTCTAAAATGAAAAAAACTTCATATAATTTTTTTTAAATCATGAAAAAGCCGACGAAAAATTCCACCACTGGGGGGTTCAGAATCATGTACTGGATCCATGGTACTCGTTTGTGCGTCGATGTCAGATACACCCCTTATGCAAATATCCATAGTAAACGGACAAGCGTGGGTTTAAAACGAATAATTAAAAGCCTTCTAACTACTAAACAATTTGTCTGTCATATAAATAGCTGCCATGTCAAAAGCTTTAGAGATGTTCGACTTCTTTTTACCGAAATCGATAGTTTAATAATTGTATTCATGTATTAAAAAAATGAAGTTTTATTTAATGTATGCATTTTTTATTATTATGACTACATTTGTTATCAAAATACATTTAACGCAATCTGTAAAATAGCGTAATAATAGTGTTTAGATCGATATTAAACAAAATCAATTCTCAAATCGTTAGTTCAATTAGCGGTATCGATTCTATAGATGCGGAAGTGAGTGACATCTCCAATAGGCTATTTGACAGATTTATAATTTTTATCTTGAATTACTTGGTTGCGGTTAAGACGTTCACCGAAAGTATTGATTTTAATTTTAAATACGTATTTCGTAAGAAATATGCAAATAAAAATTCAAAATTCAAATAAGCCGCGAAAACGATATATATATAGCAATATGGCGTCGCGCTTTAGTGACGTCACAAGCGGTTTTCGGTTTTCAGTGGTGTTTGTTTTTATTTATTATTTGTTGTTGTTATCTAATAAAATGGTTTACAAGTGGTGTGCTGTACTGGGTTGTACAAATAAATCGATTAAAACCCCCCAAAAACAGTTTATAAGTTTGCCGAAAATAAGCGTTGATGCGCGTATGACGTCATAGCGACATTAGCCAATCCGGATCGTTTCACAATGTGTGGCGCGATATACAAAAAGCCAATCATATTTTTGTGTTTTGGATATATTAATTGTTATTATTTTTTATTAAAACTCATGTAAATGACATAAAGAACCCTCATTTTATGCAATTAAAGCAAAAAATCACAAAAAATTGAATACTGTCAAATAGCCTATTGTTTTGTTTTGTTTGTTACTGACTAATGATTACATGAATCATTCCAAACACAACTAGCATTTTCTCATTGCTGTCAGTTCTGGGGCATTGAATGTATGGAATTTTAGCAATGTCCTTTGGCAGAGAATATCGCTTAATACAGTTTTACTGTCGTGGTGGCCTAGTGGTTAAAACACCAGTCTCTCAAGTATGAGTGCGCGGGTTCGATTTCAAGTGAGGCAAGTACCAATGTAACTTTTCTAAAGTTATATGTACTTTCTATGTATATCTTGGACACCAATGACTGAAGGTGAAGGAAAACATCTTGAGGAAACCTGAACTTTGGGTCTGAAATCGCCAACCCTCATTGAGCAAGCGTGGTGATTACGCTCAATCCTTCTATGTATGAGAGGAGACCTGTGCCTAGCAATGGGACGATAAAAAAAAGGTTGATGGTGATAGTTTTATGCGCCCTGCGGTTTCATCTGCGTAGGTTTCGATACCGTGGGAATATCGTATCGGAATAAAGAGTAGGTATACTATGTATTATTCCGATGATAAACTGTGTGCTAAATTTCATCCCAATTCGTTTAGTAATTTTTGCGTGAAGGAGTTACAAACATCCTCACAAACTTTCGCATGTACATATAATGTTAGTAGCATAAGTTTGTAATAATCATGTTATAACAAGACTCAGTCAAGCTTCAAACAGAACTTTACGTCGTGACGAGTTTGTCTCAAAGGCGAACTTAAAAGTTTACTAGTTTCCGCGACCAAGTCCGGATGAAATTTCTTGCTAGGTACCTCAGCCCAGCAACGTCGCATCGCATCGCCAAAGCCTGACTTGCCACGCCCATGCACCATATAAATTATAGAATACAAATATGAAGATTTTACAAAGAATGACACAATGGGTGGTCTTATCGATAAGAGCGATTTTTAAAAGATAACCCTTGGATAGAATACCAAGGAAAGGAGACAGTAATAATGTAGGTGTATAGTCTACAGTGTACTATTTACATAAATTATACAATAAATATGTTCGTAAACTGTATCATATTAATTCAAATAAATAGATATATCACACCATCAACCTTTTTATCGTCCCACTGCTGGGCACAGGTCTCCTCTCATACAGAGAAGGATTGAGCGTAATCACCACGCTTGCTCAATGCGGGTTGGCGATTTCAGACTTAAAGTCTCTGGGCACAGGTCTCCTCTCATACAGAGAAGGATTGAGCGTAATCACCACGCTTGCTCAATGCGGGTTGGCGATTTCAGACTTAAAGTCTAGGTTTCCTCAAGATGTGAGGAAACCTAGACGAGTGTGGCGAGTGTGTGTGTGGAGTGTGTGAGAGGTGTGTGTGTGTGTGTGTGTGTGTGTGTGTGAGATGTGTGTGTTTGTTTTAAGTACCATTCGAGGACATCGGCATGAATACACAAGGCACATCTGAGGACATTTTCTATCCGAGGACATTTTTGTGGGTCCTCGATTTGACTTGACTACTGTATCGTATTATTCACGCAATTTCGAACATTACTGTATATATGATAAGGAAAACTCAAGAAATCCTCGGATTGGTGGTGATCATTCATGTACACATTTCGACCGTGTGTGACCACTAGACGGCGCCACTACTGATTTTCACACACTCAATAAACACACGACTCATGTTTATAATACTATCCGAGGACCTAGTGTGTAAATGTTACACTCAAGACCTCGGAATAGTACTTGAACTAGTCAGTGTGTTGAGGTCCTCCTTTCGGATACAATTTCAGGTTGTATCTGAAATTACAATTGCTATTAAATAAGAAAACGTTGATTTTATGTCCGATTGTGAATGAAATAGTTATTAAATAAATCCATCAGAGAGCATTTTGTGGTGCTTGGTCGCAGAGGAAATATTATTTTCCTTCAGTTGACGCCCAACCGTAACTGTCTTTAGAGAGCGTGTGCATTGTGTCGTAAATATCTACTCCGTTTTTTTATTAGATACGTATCTCGTAGATTATAATATTTATTTATTATAACGAGTTGTGTATAAATATGATGTTTACAAACCTTGTTGTAAGAACACAATCTTCTACATAATTTAATTTTTAAATATTGCTTTTTTTTAAATTTGGGTGCATCGTGAATTGATTTTTGTTGAAATTTTTATCAAATTATAATTTGAAATATGAAGACGAAGATCACGGAAAGACAACGGTGAATCGTCTGGATTTGGGAGCCGTGTACGCCGTGTTTTGCGGAGAGCCCGTAGCAATTGCTGTGTCTCTGGATACCGCGGAGGTCGTGGCAGACACTGAAGCTATGGCAACCGTGGAAACCGTGGCTGTCCCGGGAGCTGTAGCAGCCGCAGTGGTCCTGGCTGCTACAGACGTCATGGCAGCCGAAGCATTCGCGGAGGTCATGTAGAGGCAGTTGTACAAGGTCGAGGATATCTGCCCGCCCAAACAAGGCGAGACTGACTTACTTAAATTTGTTTAAATCTTCTCATGACTCCGCAGAATATTGACAGCATTATATTACTGACTTCATATTCAGCGATACAAACGAGTTGCAGTGCTTACCATTGTTGCATATAAAGAGCTATTGATACGCAATCACTACAATATTGTTCAGGTACTACGTATTTGCTACCGTCAAATCGCGCGATGGATTCGGGTAGTTATTGAAGTGCATTAACTTACTACTTATTACGAAGTAATAGCATCGGGTTTTTATACTTACCGATTTTCTTTTTTGGCAATCTATCTCCGGATGACGAACCGTGTGTCTTGGTTGGACAACCTTTTTTTTTCGTTCTGGGGTGGAAAATCCTCAATGGATGTCCGCCGCCCTGGGGTGGGCGACGGGGTCTGTCAGACTCCTACTAACTCAAAACCACCCCGGTGTGTCTCCAGACACGTGCGCGCGAAGCCGCGGCAGTGTTAATTCTGCCGCGGCCCCACACTCTCGTGCTGGCCCGGTCTGTGCGGGCCTCGCCTCCTGCACGGGGTCCATCAGATAGGGTACGGGGACTTCCCCGCGTCTCCGCCCTTCTTCGGCGCCCGGTGCGTCTTCTGCGGCCCGGGAAGGGAGTTGAGATCTCTCTATCCCGTTCCGCAGCTTGCTTCTGCGACATCACGTCCTCACAGAAGGACACCACGGCGTCCCACGACTCTGCGCTACCGACCATCCTCCGTACTACTACCGGCAGCGTCAGGTCGCCTCCTACTTCAGTTGTGAGGACACGGCGCTGCTCTTCCCAAGCTACACACTCGCAGAGCGTGTGCTGCGCCGTGTCCTCCCCGCATTGGACGCAGTGATGGCACCGAGCGTCCGGCTCCCTGCCTAGGCGACGCAGGTACTTGCCGAAGCAGCCGTGCCCCGACAGTACCTGCGTCACCCTGAACGACAGGAAGCCGTGCCTTCTCCCTAGCCAGTCGTCGAGCACTGGCCGGATCGCCTCGACGGTAGCGAGGCCGGCGGCGGTAGGTCGCATAAGCCTCTGACGCCAGTCCGCCACCAGGACCTGACGGAGCTCCTCTCGGCGCAACTCGATCTGCCGCTGCACCGGACTGTAGCCCCGTGTCCGCTCTTCCTCGCGCCATCGGTACAATGACGCGAGTACTTTCGCCTCTAGGTCCCCGGGCGGGGATACGGCCAGAACGCAAGCCGCCTCGTAAGTAATCGTGCGTTACCCGCGGACGACCCTGACGGCCATTGCCCTCTGCGGTTTACGCAGAATGGCGAGAGTTCCGGTCGTCAGGTCCATCGCCCACACAGGGGCCCCTACAGGGTCGTGGACGGCACGATTCCCAGGTACAACCGCCTACAAGCGGCGCATTCCCATGTTGGGAAGCAACGTTGATAGCGCGCCTGCTGCACCCATCAGCATGGGCGCCAGCCGCCGGAAGTGAGGCCCGAATTCCCAACGGCTGTCTAGCACCAATCCCAAATACTTCATGGTGGGCTCGAGAGCTATCCGGGACCCGCTGACCACGATATGTGATCCCGGCGCTGGCGCACGCCGGAGGCCATGAAATACCATGGCCGCCGACTTGTCAAGGGCCACCTTCAGGCCCAGGCGCCGGATGCGGTTCACCACCTGTGACACCGCAGCCGTGGCTACCAACGTCGCTTCCCTGTGCGAACTCCCCCGGACAGTGACAAGCGTGTTGTCCGCGTAACACGTCAAGTCGGCGCCCGTCGGGAGCTCGCCTCTCAACACCCAGTTGTAGACAATGTTCCATAGGAGCGGTCCCAAGACCGATCCCTGTGGAACACCGCGCGACATTTGGTGCGGACCGGCACCGTCACGTCACCGATAGATGACGCATCTGTCCTCCAGATAATCCCCTACTATGCGGCGGAGGTAGGGAGGCACCCGATGGTATTTCAGAGCCTCCCGAATACAGCTCAAGGGTAGCGTGTTGAATGCGTTAGAGATGTCTAAAGACACTGCGAGACACCAAAGCCGAACTGGTTGTCGTCCAGGTTCTGTCCCTCTCTGCATAAGAGGCCGACGAGGCGATCTGCGATAATACGCTCAAAAAGTTTGCCCGCCTCGTCGAGCAGCAGTATGGGCCGATACGCGGACGGCGAGTCCGCGGGGCGCCCCTCCTTCCTGATCAGAACTAGCTTCCCCTCCTTCCACACACTGGGATACTGACCCTGCTCGAAGCATGCCCTGAAGTGGTTGAACAACCTGGCCCATCCTACAAAATTGTTAGGTTAGGTATTTTTTTTTAAGTTTACTTCGTAAACGGGGGTGACTGCCGAGATGGCTTCTGATAGGGATGCATGGACGAAAAAGACATGTTGCGCCGACCCCAAATAAATTGGGATAAGGGCAGGAGAATGATGATGATGATGATGATGACTTTGTAAAGATCTAATGCGAAAATTCGTTAAAAATGTCTACAAAATTCCTTATAAATTAATCTGATGTTGCTTGTTACAGAAGAAAATCAAAAACAAAGTCCTCAGATAATACTCAGAATACGAAATGAGCATGCAGAAACTGTATTAAAATTACTAAGTATATAAATATATCTGCTATTAAATGTAGAGAAAAGTTAGGTACAGAAGAAGGTATAAGTCCTCGATTTAGACATTTGGGACTGGGTAAAACGTCCTCAGATTGTTCCTGGAAAGTACAACACAAGGTCCTCGCACTGTATATGGCTAAAGAAAATATGTGTGAAAGTGAGTCCTCAGTTTGTCATGTCCAGTCAGGTAATTGGGTCCTCGGAAAGTTCACACAAAAGTCCTCGGAAGGGTATCGCTAGGAGCATGAGCTGTGTATATTAAGGTTCTCGCATTGGTCAAGAAGAGTTTATTAACAAAATGGTGCAATAGCAGAGCAGGAAGATAACTGTCAACCGTAATTTCAAATTTTGTCTCTTTATATCTTATTAAAAAAACTGTACGATGTTGTTTTACAGGTTTTTCCGAAAGTCCTCGCATCGGTGAGCTAAAATTAAAGTCCTCTAATAGGACTCCCTACAAACAGGTGTGTGTAGATGTGTGTGTGATGTGTGTGTGTAGAATAGATATATACGTCTAATTAATAAACATCAACCGAGAGCAAATATTTGCTCTTTGAGTCGGTAAACTTCAGTGGCATTGGCCGGACATAAAATGTAGAAACGATGGCCGATGGGGCAGTAAGATTTTGGAGTGGCGGCCGCATATCAGAAGACGCAGCGTAGGGAGGGAAGATGGGAGGAAGGATGCGAGCAGCACAAGACCGGTCATTGTGGAAAGCTTGAGGGAGGCCTTTGCCCAGCAGTGGACTTCTATAAGCTAAGAAGAAGAAGAGCAAATAAAATATAATGATATTTTTGAAGACATTCTACCTATTTTTCTTTTTGCTTGACCTCATAGCTGTAGTGTGATATACATATATCTTCTCAAAAATTAGGCTATAAAAATGCAATATATTTTTTCAAAGGTGACTGTTAAGTTTCAGAGATAAGCGAATTCAAACAAACAATCTCTGGGGTTTTATTATTACTATAAGTAAAGATGTAGATAGATCACACACGTTTCCACTTAAAAATTTCTGTGTAAACGTAGGTAAGTATAAGTAAATATAAATCTTATAACTTACAAAGTCAGTACCTTGCGTTAAGAGCATCCGCCAACGTCAGCAACGAACTTTGATTGCTCTCAACTTAATTTTAAGATCAATTTCCTGTAGTTTATAGTTTCCTAGTACGCTGGCGTCAACGCACGTAGCTCCTGGCTACGAGTTTGCTACGGAGCTACGCCGGCAAATTAAAAGTTTTTTTTTTGCCCGAAGAAAAGTCAAATGTCATTCCTTCATCCTTCTTTTTCTCATTTTAGATTTAACGAAGAGATCCAGATTTGGTCTATAATAGAATGTTGTGAATATGAGTTTTCTGAAAAGTTAATTTTCATTCACGCACTGCACGGGAAAACAGGAAGGCAATATCTCTCAATTACTCTAATAACCTGCATTTTTTTTTTGCTAACAGAAAGCAACTATGTGACATAACCTATTATAAATTATTTTCGAGCAATTTTACAACCTAGAAACTCAATAGGTAAAGCATTTTTATCACAAAATATAAATATAGGTCGATGTGAAAGCTATATTTTATTTACAGGTAGGTATAACGGGACCATTTATATACTTTCGTCTATAGACGGGACAGCGTTATTCCATTATATTCTGGATGATTTGTGTCCAAACTGTCATAACTGTGTGCCTACCCGAAATGTATTGTAACTGACACAACTTCTTATATTACAAAAAATCCACACCTCTATAGTGGATTTATTTAAATGGGTTATATGGGGCGGACTTACCCGAGTCCATTTTATATGGGATTAGGGGTTTGATAACGAAATAGTTGAGGTAAATAGTTAAATTCCATGCACTCATTAAACCTTTCTGCAGCCGAAATTCCGGGCATCCTAAAGCTTCAAAAAACTATGGCCGGAGGGAAAGGGATGCCCGGATTTGTCCTGATTGCAACAGGTTCTAACTCCCCTGGGGGACCTTAAAATTACGGCATAGAGAAGTACTTGTGAACTTTTAGTTTTACTCTATTACAGTTGTCGTTTGATGTCGCCGACAATTTTTACGTTTGTTCAAGGGAAAAGTCCGAATGCTTTCTTGGAAGGTGAGCTCAGGGAATCTCATTGATTTTACCTAGCATGCCGGTCACGTATACGTCTTCTGGCATGAATAAGACAGAATATCACAATTTCTTTCGGGAGCTACTGACAGATTTTATGCTGTTACTTCGATATTGATAAGGCCGTACTTATGCCTTTTTTTTTAATATAAACTAGCGCTTGACCGCAATCCCGCCTGATGGTAAGCAGTGACGCAATCTTTGATGGTAAAGCGCACTAGTTTATTAAGAGCCTATTCACTCTAGCTTTAAAGACACTCAAATTGAAGACCAACGAAAACACCGCCGCTGGCAAATTGTTGCAGTCCCTCGATGTACGCTTCGTCCGTATCGTAATGGTGTTAACAACGTAAGGGTGGAAACTCGCCGTACGACCGGTCGTCCGATGGTGGAACTGAGATGGGGGAATTAAATCATGCGATTTCCTCGCACACTCCCCAAAATGCATGCTATCAATATTGGATATATATTCTTCTAAGGGACATTGGCCTGTAATTATGCGAAAACAGATTTCTGGTGTAGCTGTAATTTTAATGTTAATCGTCAAACCTGAACATAAAAATGACTAAATACTATGAGATTCCGCTGAATGATAATAAAGAAAATGATGTCCTTCGTCGTTAATGGTAGGTAAGAAGATGGTAGGTACATTTATGTATAAGTTTAAGACACGAAATGTACACATGGGTATAAAACCTAACTTATAAGTTAAAAACTTTCATTTCTCATATAAGTACAATATCCTACTAATTATAAAAACAAAAAATTAAATGAATTGAAAGTTATTGATAATGTACGGACGAGCTACAAGCTACCCCAAACTGACAAATATTCCCAATCAACCTTGAGCCTCAATGCTTTAGGGATAAAGTTGAAAATCTAATACAGAAATCTGAGATATTGTAGTAATTAAAATATTGTAGTAGTAGCTTGATGTGCTGTCGTCTGTACATAGGTTCGGTTCGATGTCTATAACACTTTTACCCAAAACTACTGAAAGAATTTGGATGCAATTTGGCACACAGATAGCTTATACCAAGGAATAACATCATAGACATTCTTTATCCCTATATTCGCACCGGATCTAAACTTACGCGGGTGAAACCGGGAGGCGCAGCTCGTATAATCTAATAAACAACACAAAACTTACTATGAACAAACATAAATGTAATACGACACGTTTAGCGCAGTGACTGCTGTGTGTTGATAGACAATAATTAGTGGCAGCGTGATCTGAGCGGGTTCTATTCGCGCACGGATGAAATATTTGTACTTTGTACTGCATATAGGTAGTTTTTCGTATCTGGCTGTTTGTGTAAGTGAAATATAATGATAATGTGTAATGGTTATTATCTTAGCATCACACCACTAAATTATCTTGGCTCTAATGTGACAACAGGGAGACTATGGTCAAAATTTTCTCGACCGATTAGATAGCGCCTAGCCTTTTACGGGGATTGACTTCCAGTCTTGCCAGGTGCAATTGTAAAATTCTGGTACATACAGCGGCCGCCTGCAAGCACGATAGATTACGGCCCTCTCATCGAGAGGAGGCCTCCTCTCATACAAACAAGGATTGAGTGTAATCACCACGCTTGCTCAATGCGGGTTGGCGATTTCAGACTTAAAGTCCAGGTTTCCTCAAGATGTATTCCTTCATCTTGTAATCAGTCGTTGGTGTCCAAGATATACTTAGAAAATACATTATTATACTAGCTTTCCGCCCGCGGCTTCGCCCGCGTGGAATTTGGTTATATCGCGATTTTTAGATTTCCCTCGGGAACATCAATTTATTTTTCAATAAAAGGAAGTTATGTCCTTTCTCAGGGTCTAAAAATTGTCTGTGCCAAATTTCATCAAAATCGGTTGAGAGGTTTAAGCGGGAAAGCGTAACAGACAGACAGACAGACAGAGTTACTTTCGCATTTATAATATTAGTATGGATTACAGCCAGGCGCTTTACTTTGTGTAAATTATTTCATGACCACTGCTTTGAAAAGGGTGAAAGAAAACATCATGAGGAAACCGGCACTTTCTAGAAGCAAAAATTTCGACAGACCCGCACTGGGCCCGCGTGGTAGATTATGGTCCACTCCCTCTCACCGAGAGGAGGCCTAGCGGGTAAGAATATTATTTCCAGCCTACATAATAGGCTATCAGCCTATACAATATGTAAAGAAAACCCTGTCCGATCCGTGAAGGTATTGTTAGGTGTCGATAACTGATTCTACTAATGCCCACAAAGACAGGCTAAACTTAAAAAAAAAATCCCCTAAAAAAAATAAATATTATTTCGGAAAAAGAGGTAACTTAAAACATGTGCGGTAAGCAGCCCCTTCCGCGGGCGGCGGGGGGCAGGGCACGCGGCACCTGTGACGTGGTGGCGTCGCTATTCGCTTATAATAATACCGGTGTTGTCACTTTTTTTAAAATTACCAAATTTCGGGGAAATTGGAATTAATTCCCGGGAAAAAAGGATTGTTTCAAAATTCATTAGTATTGTTACTATGATGATTATGTAAAATTTTATATTATATTTGGACAAGTGTTTACCTAACCTTTATTATCCTTATGGGTCGGACAGGGTTTTCTTTACATATTGTATAATATTCCCACTCCTGAGGTAGATGATGATGATGACAATCGAATCGAGAACCTCATCCTTTGGTTTAAAGTCGGTTTATAAATATCTGCAAATGGAAGTCATCGACTCCATTACATCCTCTTACATAATTATGCGAGAACACAGGCAGACTAAACCCGAAACCATACCAATCGTTGTCCGCAGGAAAAGCGTGCAAATCGAGTTAGTAGGAAGCCGGACCTGTGTCGGAAGTACCCCAGTTTAAGTGTATAGAGAGTATTGAAGTGGCTCTGAGCGTAATAGTTTCAGGATTTTATGTTGAAAGGAATTTGAACGGTTTTACAAAAATGTAGTTCCAATTTTATTTATCGGTCGTTCATACAAAGTTATAAAATAGTTATTGTATAACTTTGTATGAACGAACATATACAGTATGTTAACTAACAGAGGGCGTTCCCGTTAACCCGAAATAGTATAACATACATACATGCTAAAAAAAATATTTCCATTCGAAAACAAAATGTTTTAAAATTTTTTCAATATGAAAATATTCAATAAAAACTTTTAAATTGACATGTAAAAGAAACACACTGTACACGCGAACTTGAAAGACGGCAACGTCGCAATTTATTTATACATGACGACTACTATTTTGATTTAAAACAGGAGATTTAAAATTTATTTTCAATTATAATTTTTTTTCATTCGGATTATTTTATGCTTATTTTTCTATGCTGATATTTTTATTTTAATCTATTAATGATATATATTAACGAGTTTAAGGGAACGCCCTCTGTTAGTTAACATACTGTATAGTATGCCACTGTCAAGCAATGATAGCTATTGTAATATGAGTGATAGTTTGTGCAACATAGATCAGCACGAGTATTACAATGGCTGTTTGCGACAGTGGCATACAAAACTTTTTCTACGACCTTGAAATAAATAAATACAAACAACCGAACAATGGTGCAAAAATAGCGCGGCCCGCGCAATGTTGATTTGTTGTTATAATCCCACACATGAAAGGCAAAGGCAATTCAACCATACAGCCTAATAATATGCGATATTGAGTCGTGATGCAAATACGCGCGCTTTTTGGCATAATCATTTTATGATGATTTTTTGATGAAAAAGAATAAAAAAGTTTCATTGTAGTACGGTTTACCCGTGTGGAAGTGGTCATTGTAACACGACTTAGCAGGAATGAGTACCTACTATTGAGATATGACTTTTGGTTATGTATAAGGAAATTACCAAATGGTCGTAGAAAAGCAATCAAGTATAACATAGAATCCAAAAGTAGAACGTGTAAGAATAGAAAACTTTTATTTCAGACAGCAGTTCATAATAACAATTTTTTCTTAACTTAGCAAGTTACAAAGAGAAACATACAAATCTTCGATCATTTACACTGAGTTTTGATTGTATGTTCTCACATATCACTACATAGGACAGTTTCAACAATCTGCAAACGCACTTAGTATACTGTTGGTGAAGTAACTCCTAGTTGATAAGATATTGTTGGACTAACTGTAGCGGTACCTACCTACAAACCCCACAGGGACCAAGAAGTCATACTGACGTCACACGAATTCTACATCTCGCAAGCAAAAGTTTACCATGCAATTAGCATACATACAACTTCCCAAAATCAACCGTTGGGTAAGTGCCTGCCAGACATAACACCCGTCTGGTCGGAGGATCCTCCCTTTTCTACGGAGGATGAGTGAACTTTACTCCCTGTTCCTCATGCCTCCACACTGGTGACTCTGAACATGGACGTCAGCGCAGCCTTCGTTCAAAAACTCATTTCACACATTGTTGTGAAAACTAAACTCTTGATGCGAACATCAAGTGTTCTCACTAATGAATCAATCAATTCAGGCATCACAGTCCAGCCTTATTGCTTAACACACTATTAATGGGTTAAGCTTTAAGTTCAATAACATTAATTCCGTTATTTACATCGTAGAGCAGACAAATTTTACGACCCTATCACCATCATCAACAATCTTTTTATTAGCTTCACTTGTTTGCTTGCTTGCTTGTTTGTTTGTTTGTTTGTCCGTCTCTAACTCTTTGGACTACGAGTGAACGGCTCATTACTGTAAAATGTTCCACCGTTTTCAATAAGTTCCTTGGCCGAGCGCTATTAATTTGTGCAGGCAAAGTATTTAGTTTAGATTTAGTTTTAGCTTTAGTTACTGGGGTAACGCATCATTACGAATTTTAGTGTTGAAACATCACTATTTAGTAAGATAGACTCAAGTCACACCTCTATATGCATGTCGGATTCATTCTCCTTGAAACTGTGTGGACGTCAACTTGTACTTGATAATATAGTAAACGATTTTATAAAATGAACACAAGTGTTTAATTCAATCATAAAAGAACATAACATTTAGCACTTGCTATTCTGTCTGTTGAAGATTGGTAAAAACAAATGAGCACCACTTAAGCGTTCGTGTTATCCGTATATTATTTAATAAAAAACCGGCCAAATGCGAGTCGGACTCGCACACCGAGGGTTCCGCCGTACAAACGTAGCGGTTTACAATTTATGACGTACTAGCTTTCCGCCAGCGGCTTCGCCCGCGTGGAGTTCGGTTATATCACGCTGTTTAAATACCCCTCGGGAACATCAAATTTTTCCGGGATAAAAGGTAGCCTATGTTCTTTCTCAGGGTCTAAAGATTGTCTGTGCCAAACTTCATCAAAATCGGTTGAGAGGTTTAGGCGGGAAAGCGTAACAGACAGACAGAGTTACTTTCGCATTTATAATACTAGCATTGATTTAGAATTTTTCACAGTTTAGAGGCAATTCGATTTAAGAAGTGTTTGATATGAATTTCAACTTTAATATCTCTACGCGTTCATGTGAAAAAGGATAGGTAGTAAGTTTATAATTATTAAAAAAATATTTTATGTCATGTAAGCAAAAATAATATTTTATGTAACTTCAAATTTATCATTTTCACAATTTTTCCTTTATCTGTCTGTACTATAATATAACGTTGCTTCGTGCCGAATTTCAAGATTCTGAGTTCACGGGAAGTACCTTGTAGGCAAAGAGATTTAAGATATATAGAGAGGGCATGTGTCAAAATGGCATAGAAAAACTGTGATCCCATGGCTCAGTTCCGCCATCTAGTACAATATAGCAAAATTAGATCGACAATTGGAGACATCAAATAGTAAAAATGAAATAAGTTTATATAAAATATATTCAGCTATTGCCCGGTAGGTGGCCAGTGTGGTCTATGTTGCCAGATCCGATTTAATACCCTAGTATAGTTCAAATCGGGTAAATAAATTAAGTGAAACTTGTCTTGTACAAACAAAAACTGTTTTAGAATTTTATTCGCTACTATTCATTTACCGTGACACCGTCTATTGGCATTTTAGATGTTTTATGCTTACGAATTATTTTAACACTCAGTTTATTGCGATTTTTGAGTGTAATAGACCTTTTAGGCCATAAAGCGCATTTTGTTTTGCAATTTTCGTTTGCATTTCGTTTTTAGCAAAATTATTCTTTTTACACGTTTGTTTGCAAATATTTTTAAATGGCAATGCAAAAAACTGTGGTAGGGTTTGTATCATTTCGATATAAAGTTATCGATAATATTCAAAGAAGTTACTACGACGATGTTTTGTCGCATTATGATAGCTTGAAACAAAAAATTAGGAAGCAGAATAATTATGGGTAATTTCAAGTTTACAAGTTTCTTATTTATATAATTCTTTTAATATAATAGGCGTTAAAGTTTAAAATTGCCGATTAGTACTGAAAATCTAAATAATTGCTTATTTTTTAATTTTTAAATAATTCATTTATAATCAATATATAGGAAGGTCGTTTATGCCTTTGTGATAGAACTCTGAGGATCTAGACTGCACAAACTGTGTGAAAGCAGAACTGCCTCCTGGGAAGAAAACTTCTTGTCACGTAGATAATTGTCCAAATCACGACAAAAATGGTAGTCTGCTGGAGCAAGACCTTTACCAGATATGTACGCCATTATCTTTAAAAACGGCAAAAAAATCACGGTTATTGTATGGGAGCCCGCCTTCAGTATTTATTTTATTTTAATTATTTATTTGTAATTTGAATATATAACCAAATATTCTGTGAACATTTTAAGCGTCTATCTGTTTCCGTTATTAATATGGAGCAAAAACCGGCAAAAATTCACGTTTGTTGTATGGGAGCCCCCTTAAATATTTTATTATTTTTATTCTTAGTACTTGTTGTTATAGTGGCAACAGAAATACTAACACAATCTCTGGAAATTACAACTGTCTCGCTATTACGGTTTATGAGATACAGCCTGGTGACAGACGGACAGACGAACAGAGAAGTCTCATGAATAGGGTTCGTTTTACCTTTTAGGTACGGAATCCTCAAAATCACAAAGTAGCTCGCAATCATTGTACTACATATACGTACCTACATATTTTATGAATATATTTCATTATAAATAAGTTATGTAATCTATGTACTTATCCACTTAACCGTAAATTTTATTCCAATTTTTACGGTTAAGTAGAAAAGTACTGAAATTAATAACTTACTATTTCATTTCTAATACAAGGTACCGATTCTTTTTTTTTTAAATTTGATCGACAAGTTTTTCCAAAGTAGATAACTTCTCTTTTAAAATGCATTGAGCATAATTTCGACGAATGAGACGGAAGCCAATTTTCTTCTCTACGGTCTATCTGGACAAATCGTATCCACTTTTTCCCTACAACATTATTTTTATTCGGAAACCAAAAATAACAAAAACCTAGATAAATGAATAGTAATTGTTCATTCAATTTTGTTTATTAATATGATATGATTATGTTTAAATAGAGTTAATAATAAATAAACTTGAAATATAGTAATATTTTAAGTTTATTTAGCTATATTTTAAATGTCAATAAAATACAACAAAATGTATTCATCTTAATAAGTATTATCGATAACTAAATCGATAAACAACATTACTACATCTCTACAAGAAAATAGTAAAACTACTCAAAAATAGAGGGCGCTTATTACAATAATGGAAAATTTTCTACAACTATTTAAGATTTTTTTTTTAATTTGAATTGCAGACGAAATATAAATAATTCATAGAAAAACATTCCGAAGTTAGGTCCAGTCGTTTTACTATAACGACATGTACAGTAACACAAAGCGCAACATGGCATATTTCCTTAGAAAATGTTTATTCTTGGTGGACACAAATTACGTCCTGACGCGCAGACTAGACTGAGCGAGAGCTAGTTTGTTCGTGATGTCCTGTCTATTGTAAATATAATTTTAATGTCTTTGCTTGTAGGTTTTGATTCCCTAGCGTGTGACGGAAATTCGTCTAAGGTGTCGGTATAAACTGCTGTATCTTGTGATCGCTTTAACTTAGAAGTTTCATTTTTTCACTGCTAAAAGGTACAATAGACCTAGGTATTTGGTATAAATTTCAATTTGATACCTTTATTAGTTCGTGAGAAATAAGGTAGTAAGTTTCAGTTTATTAAAATATTTTTATTATATTATATAACTAAAAAAATGTGATTTTCGCAATTTTTCCTATATTTTCATTATATGAAAATCCTTCATGCCAAATTTCATGATTCTGAGTTTACGGGAAGTATCCTGTAGGTTTTGATTCCTTTGTCGAGTGTCGAAAATTTGTTGAAAATATCGACATATCGGCTGTATCTTTTGATTGGCTTGGCTTAGAAGTTTGATATTTTCACAGCTTAAAGGGACAATAGACCTAGGTATTTGGTATAAATTTCAATTTGATAACTTTATTCGTTCGTGAGAAATAAGGTAGTAAGTTCCATTTTATTAAAATATGTTTATTATATTATATAACTAAAAAATGTGATTTTCGCAATTTTTCCTATATTTGCATTATATGACAATGCTTCATGCCAATTTTCAAGATTCTGAGTTTACGGGAAGTATCCTGTAGGTTTTGATTCCTTTGCGAGTGTCGAAAATTTGTTGAAAATATCGACATAATCGGCTGTATCTTTTGATTGGCTTGGCTTAGAAGTTTGATATTTTCACATCTTAGAGGGACAGTAGACCCGAGTATTTCATGTAAATTTCAGCTTGATACGTCCACGCGTTCTTGAGATAAAGGGTCTTGACAGACAGACAGACAGACGGACAACAAAGTGATCCTATAAGGGTTCCGTTTTTTCCTTTTGAGGTACGGAACCCTAAAAAGAATATCGAACTAAAAAGTTGAAAGTTTAAAAACTAAAAAAACATGCTTTTAAAGAATATCAAACTAAAAAGTTAAAAATAATTTTAAAATTAAATTTTTGACAATAGTACACGCTTTACAATAGTTTACGCTTTGTATTAAGCGCCTCACGCTTTTTTCTCATTTACACTAGTATTGTTTGTTTACTTTTTTAAACTATATTTTTATCGTTCTACTGCTGAACCTGTGTCCAGCAGTGGGACGATAAAAAGGTCTAGGAGGCCTGTGCCTCCTCTCATACAGATATGGATCAATCCTTATCTGTATGAGATCGCCAACCTGCATTGAGCAAGCGTGGTGATTACGCTCAAGCGTTCAATCACCACGCTTGCTCAATGCAGGTTGGCGATTTCAGAAATAACAGTCCAGGTTTCCTCAAGATGTTTTTCTTCACCTTGTAATCAGTCATTTAGTTCAGAAAGCCCTATCCTTCAAAATAATTCAGATTTAGGTTGATACGCAGTTAGAATACCGTTTTGGATATAAATAGGCCTTTTCAAATTGGTGATACCAACAAACAATTTTCTGACTGCCCCATATAGTTTATGCACGCTCCCTTTTTGCAGTCGGTGCCTGTGAAAATTGAGCTGTAATGCTAGGCAAATAAAGTATTGTTTTAATTGAAAATTCTGTTGCTTTTAATGAAAAAGTTACTTGAATGTTATTCTTATAAGTACTTTGCAAACGAACACGTCGTGAGGAAAGTAGCGTGTCCAAAAACTAAAACAATTCAAGATATTCCATAGAGTTTGCAGCCTACTCCCTTGCGAGTAGTTCAGGATCACAGAAATCTTAATAAGATTTCTGTGGCGGGAGTAGGTTTGTGTCGCAACAATGGAAATATATATTGATTATGTAAGTGAATCGAACATGATAGTACTTTCATAGACCTGTTGCTATTCCAAAGTTATCTCTGAGAAAAAAATGTTGCACAGATTTTTGTATCCGTCATAATAATACACTACAGTACACGCGTGGGGTGAATATTCGCCCCAGAGTTATATTTTTGGTCACAGTTTTTCAACTATGCGATTGCTGACGGTCTCGCTTAGTGTTATCCTAATTGAGTAAACAACGGTCAAGGTCAGTTATGCACCGGCACTTGACGCGAGCGCAAGTGGCTGAAAAAAGGCGAGAAAGTGCTTGGGACGGAATTTCACCCCATGCGAGTATCGTCGTCACGGAGTATCTCAATTAGTTTCGAAACATTTCTGGTAGGTTTTGTTATTAGTTCATTACTACTTATGACGGAAATATTTATTATCTGCTAAAATAATATTTTTACATTTCGTCATTACACATTTCTTACAAAAATATGGAACATATGTGAACAACATCAAAATATTATAAAAAAAAATACTGAACGCAGGGAGGTAAGAACAACCCTTTTTGGCTTTCAGCATGACTCGACTCTTGTGTCATATATACCAAAAAAAAAAAGAAAACCGTAATCTTGTTATCAACGATGCACCATGATGGCTTAGTTGATTTATCAACAGGAGAGAAACAAAAACCTGAAATTATAACATTTTACAACAAAACAAAATGTTGTGTAGACATCATAGATAAGATCAATACAATGTGTCAAGAAATAGTAGGCGATGGCCACTAACTTTATTTTTTGATTTATTAAATCTTGGCGGCATCAATAGCTTGGTAATTTATCAGATGAACAGGTTGGCTAAGAGTGAGAATGCTGTTATTGTGCGAAGAACTTTCCTGGTGGATGTAGCATTTGAATTGGTAAAACCCGCTATAAACTTTCGAATTGAAAGTAAAAATATACCAAGGGAAATAAGAACTAAAGCCCAGATTCTTTTGAAACAGGAAAGCGCGGGGCCTGGATCTATTTCTCCAACGAACGTCCGAAGAACGGAAAAAGTGGTAGATGCGCTTATTGTCCTAGTCCGTGATCGTTCTGCTTCAAAGTTCTGCAAAACATGTAACAAATAGATATGTCCCGACCATCAGGTTCTTGTCTGTTTGAATTGCTATGAAAATAATTAAAAATAAGCAAGTATTTGTAAAAATATGAAAAAATTTACAGGCTCACTAATTTTTTTGTAATTTTTCCAGCTTTTCTGTGAATCTAAGTTCTGACGTTATCTTTAATGCTAATGCAAATGTGACATTTAATTTGAAGTAAATAATAAATATAAAACAATATAAAGAATAATTTTCTTTAGTACTATTAAAATAAACCCTTGAAATGACTAAAACAAATGGTCTTAATATTCACCCCGCGCGAGTAAAACATCGCAAAATCAGGGCGCGTGTACTGTAGTGTTAACCATTCATTATACATTTTACTGATTCAAGAATTAATTTAACATCAATCTCATTTCAAACGACGCAACCACAAAAGATTCAACCTCGCTTTCAATATCAAATTAAAATCCGCCATCTTTTTTTCTCCAAACTTGAGCATCCTGTTATTTTATATTTCTCCACTATCTCTTCCATCATATTCTTTATTTATGACTGTGTTCGTGATAAGCTTCTACAACAGCTAGGTATATAGTTTGCAATGTACAGAAGCGACCGATTATAAGTTCACTAGTTTATCCACTTACTGTCTGGTGACTAGTTTTCCTTTGTTCTGACTGAGCTCAAGATTCCATGTCGAGTATTATGACATTTTTTAATCTAATTTTACGTCAGTGTTTTTTTATGTACCTATGTAATTTCTTCTTTATATTTAGTATTATGATCTTCCTGTTAAAGTCACAAAGATTATATGAAAAATATTTTATCATATGAAATACTTATGTTTAAAGGGTGATGAAATAAAGGACTGTATTTTTAAGGGTCTGGTATATTGCCGTTGATAATAAATTCAATACATACATATAACAAAATCCCGGACAAACAATTATTAATTTAAAAGAGGTGTGTATCGCGGCGGGGTCCGTGGAAGCGAGTGGTGAGGTCCGAGCCGGTCCGCTCACTCGGTGTCTCGGTCGTGTCCCCCGCCCGCGCCCCTCTCCCGCTGCCGATGAAGACTGCTCACGCCGCTGGCGCGTGCAGACCGATGTTGGGTCTCATTCCCAACATGCTGCCCGGGTTGAAGTCTTGACTTCAAAGATCTGGAAGGGGGCAGATATCATTAAAGGCCCTTCTTATGGTGCCCGTTTATGTTTGTATTTCAGCAACTCTTGAAATGCCGTTGCTGCCGGGGTACACCTGGATGACCCTTCCCAAGGCCCAGAGTAAGGGAGGAAGGCTTCTGTCCTTTATGAGGACGAGTGAGCCCAGCCTCAGCTCTGCCTTCCCTGACCGCCATTTCATCTTTTGCTGGAGAAGGACAACATACTCCTGCGAGAATCGCTGCCAGAAATGTTGCTTGAGGTGCTCGATTCTTCTGTATCGATCCAGGCAATTAATGTTGGCATCAGACACCTGTGGATGAGGTATTGCATTAAGTGGCCGTCCAATAAGAAAATGGGAAGGTGTTAGGGCGGAAAAATCAAGCGGTTCTGAGGAGAGCGGAGTAAGAGGACGGAAGTTTAAAACAGCTTCTATTTGAGCGAGGCACGCAGCCATTTCTTCATAATTATGTGAGATGTGTTGTTTGCAACAACCTTTTCAGGTGATGCTTTGTGGAGCGAACAGCTGCCTCAGCTAAGCCGTTGAAGTGGGGACTATAGGCTGGCACGAATTTAAAGTCTATGCCTTCTTGAGCTACATGACTCTCAAGATCGGATTCTACTAGGAATTTGGATAACTCATTGTAAGTTCCGACAAAGTTTGTACCGTTATCGGACGTTATACTTTGTGGTTTCCCCGCTACATGACACAAAGCGATTGAGAGCGGCTAAATAAGCTTCACTCGATAGCGCAGTAACGAGTTCGATGTGACAGGCCTTTATAGAGTTACAAATGAAGATTGCCAAAAATGATTTAATAAGTCTGCAACCTCTACCCTTTCTGTCCGCTATCATCACTGGTCCTGCGTAATCAACACTACAGTGTAGAAAAGGATATTCTAATTTAGTTCGATTTGTAGGTAACTGTCCCATAATTGGTTGCACAGTTTCCGCTTTATACCTACAACACCGGACACATTTATTAACGATGGCCTTTGGAAGGTTTCTGCCACCCAGCGGCCAATAAGTTTGCCTAACATTAGCTAATAAGAGCTGGGGACCAGCGTGTGAATATTTTAAGTGAAATTGTCTGAATAACATCTTTTTAATATTGTGTTTACTACACAATAAGATAGGATGTTTCGTATCGAAGGTATATGGGGAATTATCCAATCTGCCGCCGATACGTAATAGATTATTGGGGTCTAGAAATGGAGACAAAGAAATAAGTCTATTCTTCTTATGTAATGCCTTACTCGTTTTAAGAATAGCATATTCATCAGGAAACATTTCCAACTGAGCTTTCCGTAATATTAAATATAAAGAGCTTCTAAGTTCGCTAACTGTAAGATGACCAGTAAGTCTGTTGGTTTTGCTTCGACAATTATTTATGAACCTTAGTGAATATGCTATTGACCGTTGCACATGAATCGAACTAGATCCATTTTTAATTAAGCTAGTAATAGTATCTACTTCTGATTCACTGTTAGTTAATGCGACAGTACAGGATATTAATTCTGGTAGATCGTGTTTCTCGGTTTGATTGGGCATTCTTGGCCATTCACGTTCATCTTTCATTAAGTAAGTGGGACCAGACCACCACAAGGACGAACTACTGATGGAATCAGCCTTCAGCCCGCGGGAAACAAGATCCGCCGGATTGTCTTTCGACGGCACGTAGCCCCACGCGTGACCCTCTGTGCTCTCTTGAATTTCGTGGACACGGTTGCGAACGAAATTTTTTATTTGTAGTGAAGGTGTGGTTAACCACCCTAAAACTATAGTAGAGTCACAACAAAATCTACAATTGCTTACTCTTAGAGTAAGAGAGGATAACACCTTTGTACACCACCTTGCAGCCAACAAAGCTCCGCAAAGCTCCAGACGCGGGAGCGTCGTAGGCTTTATCGGTGCTATCCTACTTTTAGATGTTAAAAGATGAACTTTAATCAAAATAGATTGATCTACGGAACGAATGTACAAGCAGGCGCCGAACGCTCGTTCTGAAGCATCTGAAAAAACATGAATTTCATGACTACTTGACTCACGGAACGTCGGTCGGTGAGGTAAACAATAACTATTTGTATTAAGACAACCTAACGAAGACTCCTTCTCTCCGGTCATGTGACCAAGGCGTTCATATTCTTGCATGAACTCAACGTACCGGTTTTTGAAGACAGGGTCTCTCAGAAACTTACGCTCTAGTGACATGAACTTACACTTTGCCTTTTGTAAAGCCTCACCTAAGACTGAAGGATCTTTCTTCAGCGGCATGGTTACGACAAAGCGTCCGTCGTCTTTGCGAAAGGTGTGTTTCTTGAAACTCTGCTCAGAGGCACGCTCCTCCGGAGATAAGGAGTGTTTGGCTGCGATGGTGTCTAATTCCCAGAAACGAGATAAGTCTGGATTGGCACTCACATTTATAAAATGACAAATGGGAGAAGAAGAGTGTGATGCGGATGACGGGCAACGTACCCTGACACTAGCCAACCCAGTTTTGTTTCTTATAACTTAGGTTGATTTTTACCTAAGTCGATGGAATTATTGCATAATACGGACCAAAATATTTCGGCTCCAACTAAGATGTCTATAGCTGACGGTATGTTAAATGAAGGGTCAGCCAAACCTATTCCCAATGGGATATGAAGGTTTTCAATGTTGATGTATGAAGAAGGCAACGTTTGAGTGATCTGAGGCAAAATATGGCAGTCTACAGTAAATGTATAGTCATCACTATAGTTTGACATAATGGTAAGGCTACAAGACTGTGTACAATGAGAAGTGTTGTTATTTATACCTGTCACGGTGGCGCTCACACTACGCCTCGACAAACCCAGCTTACCACAAAGTGACTCAGTTACGAAGTTACCCGTGCTACCGTTGTCGAGCAGCACTCGGGCAGTCCGCACGTTTCCTTTGCTGTCGACCACTCTCACGACCGCTGTGGAAAGCAATACATTTGAAGAAGTAGTAAACTGTTGCACACTAGTTGAACCGGCAAAGTTATTGGCGGGCAAAACTGGTTCTGGAATAGGGGTTGTATCTGCTTCATGCAAATGAAGCAGCGTATTGTGTTTTTTCTTGCAATATTTGCAAGGTACTAGATTGCATTTTGATTCTACGTGCCCTGGTCGAAGGCAATTAAGGCAGACTTTTGCTTCCTTAACCTGTTGTATACGAGCTTCAACAGTCAGGGCTCTAAAGGCTTCACAGATAAATAAGTAATGAGTTTGATTGCACATAGGACATGTAAACATTTTTTTATTATTATTGTATTTTTTATTTTTATAGTTATTATCATTTGTGTTTGATTTTGATTTTTTAGTTGTAACTATATTTGAATTATGTTTGTTAGTCTCTGTATGTTGTTCTCTAGAATTTTTCCTTTCATGTTCCTGTAATGTTTCTAACAAATCTGCTCTGTTGCTAAGAAAATTTATAAATAATTCTAATGTGGGTGGATTATCAAGAGTGTTTCGATATTCTTCCCATTCCCTACGTGTGATACTGTCAAGTTTTTCGGACAGAATATAAATTATGAGGGTATCTTGTAAACTAAATTCTGTGTCTTGACCTAACGTTAACAAAGCGCGATGGTTTTCATTTGTGACGTCTATAAGGTGACGAATAGAAGAACACGATTCACTGTGCATGTGTTCAATCTTGAATAACGCCTGAACATGATTATTTACGAGCAACCTTTTGTTATCGTATCTTTTACATAATAGATTCCAAGCTGACTCATAATTCTGAGCTTTAAAATCTAAGTTGTCTATAACCAGCAACGCGCTACCCTTAAGTGAAGCTCGTAGGTAATGCAACTTATTAATGTTGTCAATGTCCGACCGTGAATGTATCAATGAGATGTAAGTGTCCCTAAATTCAAGCCAGTGCTGATAGCGACCTTGAAATATAGGTAAATTGATTTTTGGCAACCTACAACAATTTGATTTAAAACCACCTGCCTGTACATCCTCGTCACCCGTCACAGAACCATCCAGAAGCTTGCTAGACTGGGGACAGGCACCAAGTAAACTCCGCGCCATGGCCACCAGATTATAGTCATCAACATCAGGGTTCTCCACCAACAGCTCGATGTCACTCTGTAATTTGTCGAAATCCACATATAAGCTATCGAACTTATTAAATCTAGTTTCTAAATCTAAAAGTTGTAAGCTACTATGTTCGTTGCAACTTTTGATTGTGTTAAGGTAGTTGCTAAAAATAGTGAGCTTAGATTTCATACAACTGCGTCTTTTAAAAAGTTTTTCAACTTTTTCGTCAGACATAGCGATAAAACGTAAAAGCAAACTTACACGCGAACAAATGCGAAATATGAAACAAGCTTTATAAAAATAGGACGAAAATATAAATAGCAAATAATTAGTTAATGAGTTACGTATGACTCAATGGTGCGAAAAATGAAACACCCGCAGCGCAGGTACCAAAACCGGTTTGTTATCAAGCGATCAGCTGTTCGTAGGTAGAAAGCGAAGGATTTATTTTAACAGATTGGTGATGTTTTGTAGCTTTATAAGCAGTATAATTGAATTTTAAGAAATGCAAGGCTGTAAATATGATATTTGACAAAAACGTCTTTTGAAGCAAATTGAAAGCACTCACTTAAATATTGCTATCTAAACAAGAAACAGGAAAAAATAAATGGGAAAAATTGGAACGAACTCACAGAACAACTATACCATCCACAGGGTATCGATGACAGTGCAAATTCGATCTGTTTTGTCCTTGCTTGACGATGACTCAGCTTTCAGCGGTTGTAAGGGCCGTCGTACGACAACCTCTGGATTACGTCTCCCTCTAGGCGCGTTGCGGTAGCAATGCGAATCCACTCCGACGGGAAATTGATGACTCCTGCCTGGAACTGTCGCTGCTGAAGACCGTTACCGAAGCGCCTCGAGTTTGAAATTTCTCCAAGACCGTTACTTTTTGAATTTTATAAAACAAACGGCGAGATCCTTGAAGGACCAATGTTTAAAGGGTGATGAAATAATGGACTGTATTTTTAAGGGTCTGGTATATTGCCGTTGATAATAAATTCAATACATACATATAACAAAATCCCGGACAAACAATTATTAATTTTAAGAAGAGGTGTGTGTCGCGGCGGGGTCCGTGGAAGCGAGTGGTGACTTGGTGAGGTCCGAGCCGGTCCGCTCACTCGGTGTCTCAGTCGTGTCCCCCGCCCGCGCCCCACTCCCGCTGCCGATGAAGACTGCTTTCGCCGCTGTCGCGTGCAGACCCATGTTGGGTCTCATTCCCAACACTTACGTTACAATTTTCATAAAAGACTTTTGTGAAGCCGTTACCGACTATTTCATCTCATAGTAAGCTTACAAACGATGATTTTTATGAAAAAAAAAAAAAAAATGGTCAAGCGCGAGTCGAACTCTCACACCTACCTTCTAGATTTACTGTCTCTAATTTACTGATCTTTGCACCGAACGTCTGAATAACATAAATATCTAGAAACTACTAAGAGTAGTACCTAGCTACAAATCTATGTATTCGGAACTAATAAAGTAAATCTGAAGAAGTCGTTCACTTGTTGAATTAGAGAGATTACATTTCATTTTTTTTTTATATTTATAAACTAGTGCTGCGCCAGAGAGAGATTGATCTGGGGACCTCCACGACCAAACTCCAGACACAACAACATTTGGCGTATCGCCGGCACATCTCGCTACACAACAGCTCAGGCCCGTCCTCTATACGGCTGCACCAGACATCAAGTCGGAACACGACGAATGGCTTGGCGGCAGACTTCTGTCGGCAGCCAATACTACATTCCTTTAGAAACTAAATCCTTTATGAATTAATTCTGCTTCGAGAAGCTTTAATTAAAAGATGTGTTTAAGGCAAAGCTGGTCGCTAACAATATTTTAAACAAGACAGAAAACGGGTCTCCGGAGCTTCATCATTTACAACAAAAACAAAAGACTCCTTCTCAAGAATCACTTCACGTGCAACAATCCTCAATGACTAAGTAATTAATAGGTCCATTTAAAAACAGCTGATCGCTCCCTTATAACAAAGTCCGAGTTTCTTCCTGTGCTATTATCTTATTATAGTATTATCCACTTGGGCCGCAATTAAGAGAGGGCAAAGGTCAAATCGGGCGCAGACACCCATCTAATGACAGTGAGGAAATGTACTGTTTAGTTCACTTGTAGTCTTTTGTAAATGGGAGCTTGGAAATAGTAGAATGAACGAAAGTAATCGAAATTTGGTATGAATGTAACTGACACCCTAGATTTACATCATCATCATCAACCTTTTTGTCGTCCCACTGCTGGGCACAGGTCTCCTGAGGAGGATCCTGCCTTTTCTATGGAGGACGAGTGAACTTTACACCCTGTTCCTAATGCCTCCACACTGGTGACCCCAAACATGGACGTCAGCGCAGCCTTCGTGCAAAAACTCATACTCTCACTCATGTTGCCCAATAAAATAAATGAATTATTATCACAGCTCTTAGTTATGAATCAATCAATTTAGCCATCCTTGGGTTATTTACGTCGTGGAGCAGACAAATTTTTCGATTATATGAAGCAATGAATTAGCCTTATCATCATCATCAACCTTTTTATCGTTCCAATGCCTCATCTCATACAGACAAGGATTTAGCGTAATCACCACGCTTGCGGAATGCGGGTTCGCATTTCAGACTTTAAGTCCAGATTTCCTCAAATAGTTTTCCTTTACTTTGTAATCAGTCATTGATGTCCAAGATATACTTAGAAAGTACATATAACTTTAGAAAAGGTACATTGGTGCTTGCCTGACCTGGAATCAAACCCGCACAATCATACTTGATAGGCTGGTGTTTTAACCACTAGGTCACCACGACTCTTCCTTAGATTTATATTTAGGGTATTAATTACGTGGTCAATAGTGTGGACCTCTGAGATAAATTTACAGAAATCGACATTCGTAAAAGCATTCCCTTTGATGTCGATATGTCAAAGTTCAAGGCTACCAGCTTTGCGGACTCACTGGGGCGCAAATGTTTATATTTGAATAAATGATTTTATCGAAACGGATGTATAAGTAAACAGTTGGCTAAATCTTAAATTATTTACCAAATGGACCCTTCTTCTGGCCAGAGGGCTGGAAAATTTGTGGATGAAAAAATCAGTACCTAATGCTATCCAGTGTTTTTTTTTTCATGGATGGTACATTCAACGGCACGGTTAGTACTATTGGTTCTGCGGTCCAACTCGCATTTGGATAGTTTTTTTATTGTTTAGATATACAACGTTATTTTTACTTTATAAGAAACCTAAATATAGTTTGTTCAGAATAAGTAACAAAATTGATTTCAATCATTTTTTTTTTCCCGGTGCTACCACCGGGCCACACCCCGGCCGGTCGGCCGGCCGGTGGGTACTTATGCCGGCGGCTGATGTTGTTGCCTACGCAACAACATCAGCCGCCGGCATAAGTTACCACCCACCAGACAAAGTCTTGCCGCCAAGCGATTCGTCGTGTTCCGGCATGATGTCTGGTGAAGCCGTACGGAAGACGGGTCTGAGCAGTTGGGTTGCGATGTGACCGGGTACGATGTGCCTAATGTTGTTGTGTCGAGAGTTTGGTCGTGGGGGGTCTCCAGATCATCCTCTGGCGCAGCATCGTTGGTCGTGTTGTTGGGTTAAACATTGCATCACCTCGCTCAACTGCTGTCTTCCTTCCTATTCACTTAGTTTTTTTTGAGTGAATAGGCTTAATAAGCTAGTGCGCTTTACCATCAACGATTGCATCACTGCTTACCATCAGGCGGGATTGCAGTCAAGCACTAGTTTATAATTATTAAAAAAAAAAAGGTCATGTTATATTTTTTCCCAAATACATATAGAAATTTTGTACATAGATTCTTTACTTATAAATACTGGACATATATTTGACAGCCTCCGTGGCGTAGCGGTAGCGGACGCGGCCGCTGCGCAAGGTGGCGTGGGTTCGATCCCCGCACAGTGCAGGTATTTGTATGCATGAATATGAATATTTGCACTGGTCTGGTCGTGCCTCGGAAAGCACGTTAAGCCGTTGGTCCCGGTTGCCATACGAACATCTTGTGGCAGTCGTTACGGGTTGTTGGAGCCCTCAAAAGTCCAACAATTGGTCTAGCTGCAATGCTTCGATGTCGCCTTCGGGTTGTGGAGGTCAGACGGCAGTCGCTTCACGGAAAATGTCGAAGTTTAGCCATATCAGCAGTTGGACTGGTAAAGCGGACCCCAGACTCCAAAGCTGAAAAGTCTTCGGATACGACTGGGATTAACGCTGGGATGATGATGATTGGACATATATTTCTGGTTTCGCATAAACAAAAATAGCGTTGTGTATGATAGGATGGTTTTGAGAATAGTGGTGGCCCAGTGGTAACGAATACGGGTTGTATATTGTGGGGATGATCCCAGGTAGCTGCTTGACTTTGTGTAAATCATTTCATCACCATTGCTCACAAAATAGTGATCGAAAACGTCGTGGGGAAACCGGCATGTAGTAGAACCAAAAATACCAAGACATGTCACATTCACCAACTGCACTGGGCCCGCGTAGTCTGTAGATTACATTCCCTCTGGAAGAAAACAGGCTTGTTATCTAGCAGTAGGACATGATAGTCAGATTAAGTTAAAAGCATACGTAATCTGTCAGTTTAGAAATTCGTGCTTGGACACCTTTTGTAAATACCTACAGGCTTTATTACAGAATCTTCTAACGAATACGAGTCTACCGCATCGACACATAAATCTGTAATATGCTTCCGTACTTATGGTGAGATACTTGACAGCCTCCGTGGCGTAGCGGTAGCGGACGCGGCTGCTGCGCAAGGTGGCGCGGGTTCGATCACCGCACGGTGCAAGTATTTGTATGCATGAATATGAATATTTGCACTGGTCTGGTCGTGCCTCGGAAAGCACGTTAAGCCGTTGGTCCCGGTTGCCATACGAACATCTAGCGCAGGCGTTACGGGTTGTTGGAGCCCTCAAAAGTCCAACAATTGGTCTAACTGCAATGCTTCGATGTCGCCTTCGGGTTGTGGAGGTTAGACGGCAGTTGCTTCACGGAAAATGTCGAAGTTTAGCCATATCAGCAGTTGGACTGGTAAAGCGGACCCCAGACTCCAAAGCTGAAAAGGCTTCGGTTGCGACTGGGATTAACGCTGAGATGATGATGGACTTCCTACGGTTGAACGCTGGTAACCAAAATAAGCCTTGGCTTAGTTTGGGTAACAGTAGCCCATAAACGAATGTAAACACTGGCGACAATAAAGTTTTTTTTTTTGTTATAACCTGCAGGTTAATTGCGTAAAACGCTATCAGTAGCAATGTGTCTGACAGTTTAACTATATTCATTGCGTTGTTAACGTTGTTTAGCAGACGCATTTGTCGAACATATAGACAATGGATTAGCAATATTATGCCGACTAATTGTAATAGCATGTCACGCAATTAGGACGCTGGACTATTCCTAAACATGCCAAATGTCACGTTTGTAAGAGAACGATTCCTTAATATCTTGAGGTCGTATGTATGACTCACATAATCCGGGCGGCGACCCAACTAATAGGTCACTTGGCCATCTGTCTACGGCTTCTGCTGAGATGTCAAACTTATTAGATCTGTGATGTCGTATAAGATGGATTTTTCTACTAATGCGAAGTATCCAGTCGATTAGTAGGACCAGTGAATAAAATCAAATCAAATTTATTTTTGAACCAAAAGCTTTTATATTTATTGGTGCTTAGAGCTAATATAAGTAAAGCTAATATCTGTTTTGACGGACTTCATTTTTGCACACAATTTTGTTATACCATACACACCTTAGTATGAACAGTATGTTGGTATGTGTGTGTGTGTCAGGTTGTGCGTGTGTGTGTGTGTGTGTCAGGTTGTGCGTGTGTGTGTTTGTTTTAAGTACCATTCGAGGACATCGGCATGAATACACAAGGCACATCTGAGGACTTTTTCAATCCGAGGACATTTTTGTGGGTCCTCGATTTGACTTGACTACTGTATCGTATTATTCACGCAATTTTGAACATTACTGTATATATGATAAGGAAAACTCAAGAAATCCTCGGATTGGTGGTGATCATTCATGTACACATTTCGACCGTGTGTGACCACTAGACGGCGCCACTAGTGATTTTCACACACTCAATAAACACACGACTCATGTTTATAATACTATCCGAGGACCTAGTGTGTAAATGTTACACTCAAGACCTCGGAATAGTACTTGAACTTGTCAGTGTGTTGAGGTCCTCCTTTCGGGTACAATTTCAGGTTGTATCTAAAATTACAATTGCTATTAGAATAAGAAAACGTTGATTTAAAGTCCGATTGTGAATGAAATAGTTATTAAATAAATCCACCAGAAAGCATTTTGTGGTGCTTGGTCGCAGAGGAAATATTATGTTCCTTCAGTTGACGCCCAACGTAACTGTCTTTAGAGAGCGTGTGCATTATGTCGTAAATATCTACTCGAGTTGTGTATTAAATATGATGTTTACGAACCTTGTTTTAAGAACTCAATCTATACATAATTTAATTTTTAAATATTGCTTTTTTAAATTTGGGTGCTTCGTGCATTGATTTATGTTGAAATTTTTATCAAATTATAATTTAAAATATGAAGATCACGGAAAGACAACGGTGAATTGTCTGGCTTTGGGAGCCGTGTGCGCCGTGGTTTGCGGAGAGCCCGTAGCAATTGCTGTGTCTCTGGATACCGCGGAGGTCGTGGCAGACACCGAAGCTATGGCAACCGACAACGAAATTGACAGCATATTACTGATTTCATATTCAGCGATACAAACGAGTTGCAGTGCCATTGTTGCTTATAAAGAGCTATTGATACGCAATCACCACAATGTTGTTCAGGTACTACGTATTTGCTACCGTCAAATGGCGCGATGGATTCGGGTAGTTATTGAAGTGCATTAACTTACTACTTATTACGAAGTAATACCATCCTCCGCACTACTGCCGGCAGCGTCAGGTCGCCTCCTACTTCATTTGTGAGAACACGGCGCTGCTCCTCCCAAGCTACACACTCGCAGAGAGTGTGCTGCGCCGTGTCCTGCCCGCATTGGACGCAGTAATGGCACCGAGCATCCGGCTCCCTGCCTAGGCGACGCAGGTACTTGCCGAAGCAGCCGTGCCCCGACAGTACCTGCGTCACCCTGAACGACAGGAAGCCGTGCCTTCTCCCGAGCCAGTCGTCGAGTACTGGCCGGATCGCCTCGACGGTAGCGAGGCCGGCGGCGGTAGGTCGCATAAGCCTCTGCCGCCAGTCCGCCACCAGGACCTGACGGAGCTCCTCTCGGCGCAACTCGATCTGCCCCTGCACCGGACTGTAGCCCCATGTCCGCTCTTCCTCGCGCCATCGGTACAATGACGCGAGTACTTTCGCCTCTAGGTCCCCGGGCGGGGATACGGCCAGGACGCAAGCTGCCTCGTAAGTAATCGTGCGTTACCCGCGGACGACCCTGACGGCCATCGCCCTCTGCGGTTTACGCAGAATGGCGAGAGTTCCGGCCGTCAGGTCCATCGCCCACACAGGGGCCCCTACAGGGTCATGGACGGCACGATTCCCAGGTACAACCGCCTACAGGCGGCGCATTCCTATGTTGGGAAGCAACGTTGATAGCGCGTCTGCTGCACCCATCAGCATGGGCGCCAGCCGCCGGAAGTGAGGCCCGAATTCCCAACGGCTGTCGAGCACCAATCCCAAATACTTCATGGTGGGCTCGACAGCTATCCGGGCCCCGCTGACCACGATATGCGATCCTGGCGCTGGCGCACGCGGGAGGCCATGAAATACCATGGCCGCCGACTTGTCAAGGGCCACCTTCAGGCCCAGGCGCCGGAAGCGGTTCACCACCAGTGACACCGCAGCCGTGGCTACTAACGTCGCTTCCCTGTGCGAGCTCCCCCGAGCAATGACAAGCGTGTCGTCCGCATAACACGTCAAGTTGGCGCCCATCGGGAGCTCGCCTCTCAACACCCAGTTGTAGCCGATGTTCCATAGGAGCGGTCCCAAGACCGATCCCTGTGGAACACCGCGTGACATTTGGTGCGGACCGGCACCGTCACGTCCCCGATAGATGACGCATCTGTCCTCCAGATAATCCCCTACTATGCGGCGGAGGTAGGGAGGCACCCGATGGTATTTCAGAGCCTCCCGAATACAGCTCCAGGGTAGCGTGTTGAATGCGTTGGACATGTCTAAAGACACTGCGAGACACCGAAGCATCCGCCAGGGCCCTCACGCGCATGATGGCGTCTATGGTAGAGCGCCCCCGACAGAACCGAACTGGTTGTCGTCCAGGTTCTGTCCCTCTCTGCATAAGACGCCGACGAGGCGATCTGCGATAATACGCTCAAAAAGTTTGCCCGCCTCGTCTAGCAGCAGTATGGGCCGATACGCGGACGGCGATTCCGCGGGGTGCCCCTCCTTCCTGATCAGGACTAGCTTCCCCTCCTTCCAGACACTGGGATACTGACCCTGCTCGAGGCATGCCCTAAAGTGGTTGAACAACCTGGCCTATCCTACAAAATTGTTAGGTTAGGTATTCTTTTTTAAGTTTACTTTGTAAAGATCTAATGCGAAAATTCGTTAAAAATGTCTACAAAATTCCTTATAAATTAATCTGATGTTGCTTGTTACTGAAGAAAACCAAAAACAAAGTCCTCGGATAATACTCAAGATACGAAATGCGCATGCAGAAACTGTATTAAAATTACTAAGTATATAAATATATCTGAAAAGTTAGGTACAGAAGAAGGTATAAGTCCTCGATTTAGACATTTGGGACTGGGTAAAACGTCCTCAGATTATTCCTGGAAAGTATAACACAAGGTCCTCGCACTGTATATGGCTAAAGAAAATATGTGTGATTGTGAGTCCTCAATTTGTCATGTCTAGTCAGGTGATTGGGTCCTCGGAAAGTTCACACAAAAGTCCTCGGAAGGGTATCGCTAGGAGCATGAGCTGTGTATATTAAGGTTCTCGCATTGGTCAAGAACAGTTTATTAACAAAATGGTGCAATAGCAGAGCAGGAAGACAGCTGTCAACCATAATTTCAAATTTTGACTCTTTATATCTTATTAAAAAAACTGTACGATGTTGTTTTACAGGTTTTTTCGAAAGTCCTCGCATAGGTGACCTAAAATTAAAGTCCTCCAATAGGACTCCCTACAAACAGGGGTGTGTGTGTGTGTGTGTGTGTGTGTATGTATTTGTGTGTGTATGGGTGTTACATGTATGGTGATATCCATACAAAGCAACAGATAACGTTTCTCAGTGTGTGACTGAATGCATAACTTATTAAAATTTTCTTCTGCGTTGGCATGGTTCTAGGCCTTTACCGAAAATTATTTATAAATATATCCCAGTTGACCGGATGAATACAATTCCTTGATGTATTCGCATTTTTTTTCCAAATCAAATGAGAATAAAATATTTGATTGATAGATTGAAATGATTTTCTACAGGAAATAATTGTGATGACAGTGATGCAATCCTTGATGGTAAAGCACGCTAGTGTATTAAGAGCCTATTCACACAAAAAAAAAACTGAGGCAATAGGCTGTTGAGCAGGTTCAGACTCGTCCTCCATACGGCTTCACCAGACATCATGCTGGAACACGACGAATCACTTGGCGGCAAAAGTTGGTGGATGGTAACTTCTGGGTAACTTTTTCTTCTTACCACCGAAAAAACTATCTTAACTATTTTGATGTATATTCTGTGAAGAATGTTATTGGTTGGCCGTATTCTAACCTTCTTAAATATGCAGGTACATATATTATTACCGTGAATGTAAGTTTGTATGTTACGCTGTCACGCGAAACCTACTTAACCGATCATCATGAAAGTTTTATATGTCTATCAATAAAAAAATACAACCTCATGCAAATGAAACCGCGGGCGCAGCTAGTATTGTTTTATTTTTTCCTACAAAATTTCATATGTTAACTTATACACCTAACCTTTGAATATTCACCCGATCCGAAAGTCAAGGAATCATTTATCAAATGAGTCAAGATGAGATATACCTACCAGTAAACCAGCTGACATTAGGAATGTGTCCTTCAATTTAAATAAACTATAATTTAGATTTCTAAAATAACACATCTATTTATAGAAATAGTACTGTTGCATTGTGGGCCACCATTTAGCTGCTAAAAATATTTGCTACCTATAAGCGCATACTAGCTATAAGCGCGTAGATAGGGCATTCGGCCACAATGTGAACTTCATAACCACATTAAGCTTAAAACCCACTGTTGGGAAACATCCTCCTCTCTATGAGACGAAGTGAGCCATAATGACCACTCCGGCACAGTCCGGATTAGTAGATATTATCTTCATGTCTCCGATATTTTAGATCCGGGACCCGGCTTCCTCACAATTATTTCCAATAGAAGATATCTCAAATTGAACCTGAACTAGATTCATTTAAACCTGTGTTTCAGTGTTACATAGTTGATTTAGTCAAACAAGTTAATACACATAATGACCTGGAAATGAAATGATATTTCCAATGCGGCAATTGTAAGAGATGTATAGTGAATGGTGATCCGGAAGACATAAATTGATGCACTTAATTAGAGATCAACGCCCTTACGGTCAGAGGTCCGAGCTGTTAGTGATCTCAACATTTCATCAGTCATATAAGCTATGGGGAGGTATGTCTGTAGATGCTCAGAGCATGCCCATGCCTATCAATGCCTATCAATGTAAGAAGATCTAAAAAAAAATTAGTTTGACAATAAATCCTTACTAATATTATAAATTCCGATTTATAATATTAGTAAGGATTTATTGTCAAACTAATTTTGAGTGTGTTTGTGTGTGTGTGTGAGTGTTAAGTGAGTTTGTTTGTTTGTTTGTTCCGCTTTCACGCCGTAACTACTGAACCGATTGCTTTGAAATTTTGCAGTCGTAAAGTTAGTAGTACGGATTAATTAATAGGTTAAGTTTTATCCCGGGAAAATTTGACAACCCGAGGGAACTCTAAAAAGCGCGATATAACAGAGTTCCAGGCGGGCGAAGCCGCGGGCGGAAAGCTAGTTTCTTATAATATAAGCCTTTTCTGTCCTGTTTTTTCATATGGTAAAATAAATAAATAAAATGAATAGATAAAATATCAAATATAAATATTAGTACCTTCTTCTTTTCGAGTTTTTTCTTTTAAATAAATTGAACCCGGTATGTGACCACGTCAATCGCAAATAACTTAAATACCAAAAAGAAGAAATATACAATATGTAAAGAAAACCCTGTCCGACCCATAAGGATAATAAAGGTTAGGTAAACACATGACCAAATATAATATAAAATTTTACGTAATCTTATATTATATTTGGTCATGTGTATAGTAAAAATACTAATGAATTTGGAAATAATCTTTTTTTCCTGCGTATTAATTCTAACTTCCCCGAAATTTGGTAACTTAAAAAAAGTGACAACACCATTTTGACGGCGATGCAACCACGTGCCGCGTGCCCTGCCCCCCGTCGCCCGTGCATGGATTACCTACCGCACATGTATTAAGTTACCTCTTTTTGCGAAATAATATTTATTTTTTAAGGGGATTTTTTTTTTTTAAGTTAAGCCCGGCTTTGTGGGCATTAGTAGAATCAGTTATCGATACCTAACAATACCTTCACGGATCGGACAGGATTTTCTTTACATATTGTATAAATGTACTACTCTTTTTGTGGGAACTTATATCTACACCAGCCCGCATAAGTTTCAATCTCGTGGGAATATTGAGATAAAAATTATCCTATATGTCATAAACCATCTGTGTGCCAAATTTCATCCAAATCCGTTCAATAGTTTTTGCGTGAAAGAGTAACAAACATACATACATTCATATAGCCAAACAAATTTTCACGTTTATACCTAATATTACTAGAGGCCGCCAGCGACTTCATTAGCGTGTAGTTAGTTCTGCTCCGCTTCTATTAGTCGCAGCGTGATGTTATATAGCCTAAAGTCTTCCTGGATTAATGGGCTATCCAACGCAAAAAGAATTTTTTAAATCGAACCAGTAGTTCCTTAGATTTGCGCGTTCAAACAAACTCTTCAGCTTTATACATTATACTAGCGACCGCCAGCAACTTTGTTCGCGTGGAGTTAGTTATGCTCCGCTCCTATTAGTCGCAGCGTGATGTTATATATAGCCTAAAGCCTCTCTGGATTATTGGGCTACTCAACGCAAAGAATTATTCAAATCGGACCGGTAGTTCCTGAGATTAGCGCGTTCAAACAAACAAACAAACTCTTCAGCTTTATAATTATATTAGTATAGATAGATTAGGAGTAGGACAAGTTCTTATAAAAAGAGATGTTCTGTAAAGCGTGTTCTCTTTTCATGTATTTTTGGCGCGCATTCACCTTTGATCAACTTGATCCGGGCATCACTTCCACATTTCAATCACGCTGTGTTCAACAAAACGTAAAAGGTTAGTCAAAAGCCATAGAAAAACTGTTTTATTTTCGGATTAAATTGTTCACGTTTTCGCTTTAGTTCACAAACAAACACCTGTCTATGTAAACTATACCTACTGACGTAAAAACAAATATGGAAACGTTTTATCTACTTGTTTGGTGTTTCGGTAAAGTAATGATTTATAATATTATTAATATTTTGCTTTTATTGAATACAAAACAATTTGAATGAACTACAATGACTGATATACAATATGTTAAGAAAACCCTGTCCGACCCGTAAGGATAGTAAAGGTTAGGTAAACACATGACCAAATATAATATAAAATTTTACGTAATCAAATTAACAATACTAACGAATTTTAAAATAATCTTTTTTTCCCGAGAATTAATTCCAACTTCCCCGAAATTTGGTATTTTTTTAAAAACTGACATCACCGTTTTGTCGGTACGCTTTTGCTATTCGACCACGCGTCGCGTGCCCTGCCCCCCGTCGCCCGCGAAAGGGTGTCCTACCGCACATGTATTAACTTACCTCTTTTTGCAAAATAATATTTATTTTTTAGGGGGATTTTTTTTAAACTTTAGTCCGGCTTTGTCGGCATTAGTAGAATCAGTTATCGATACCTAACAATACCTTTACGAATCGGACAGGGTTTTCTTTACATATTGTATAGCCTGAGAACTATTAGAAAGCACTTACAGTACTTATAAAAAATGGGAGTAGACCGTAAGATTATTTTACAAAATAGTATTATCATCAGTGTAACCAAGTATCTCAATAGTATTTCACAAAATATCATTTGACTAATTATGTGACTCATTTGTGTTACTGAAATTATGGTATTTTAGCGAATGATTGCAATAAATGAGTGGTTCATTTGATTATTATGAGAGACCAGTGTGGGTTGGTAGATGTCACTTGTCTTCGAAGTTTTTTGGCTTTAGGTCATTCCGGTTTCGTTACGATGGTTTTCGTTCACCATTTTGAGAGCAGCGGTGATAAAAAAAATACTCTAAGTAAAGCGCCTGATGAGGTGCGAACCTACGAGCTACACTATATTAGGCCACCGCTCTTTCTTTCTTTCTTTTGTCTCTCTCTGTGATTATTCCATAGAAACTCGGAAACAGTTTGATTGAGTTTGAATTTCATAATTGGATGCTTTGTACCCTGGAGAAGTACAAAGGCTCCATTTTATTGCCATAAGATGTCGGCAAAGCTACGAGCGGATAAAAGTGAGAAATACTTTATTACCTATTACTACTATTGATGATTGATGGATGTTTATTAGGTACTCTTTCACTTAAAAAATACAGAACGACTTGTGATGACACTTTATAGCATTGAGCTTATACATCAGAACAAGAAATAGGATATTTGCACTACTAAACTGTAGGTCAGGTTTTAGCCAACGAGAAATAAAAGCAGTAGATATTTATTCACTTTGCCGCTACACTTGGCAACATATCTGTGTTAAATCCGGCTTGCCCCACTTCCGTCAAGACAACCTTTTGCAGGGCTTCATTCTGTTAAACTTGATTAGTTTTAATTCAGCCAAGTTAATTAATATAGTGCCAAGTGTGGTTCTCTCTTAGGGAGAGTCTTCATTCTCGTTTTTTCTACTCGCTTTTCAAGGAAATTGTGAAGCTAGTTGAAAGACAGTTGCTATTCATTATTTAGTTTGAATTATTTCTTTGGACTAGTGGACAAAGTGGGTTAATTTCTTTTCAATTGGTAATATTTTTTTTAATAATTATAAACTAGTGCTTGACTGCAATCCCACCTGATGGTAAGCAGTGATGCAATCGTTGATGGTAAAGCGTACTAGTTATTATGCCTATTCACTTAAAAAAACTTAGGAATAGGAAGGATGACGGCAGTTGAGCGAGGTGATGCAATGTTAAACCCAAGATCAACACGACCAACGATGCTGCGCCAGAGGGAGACTGATCTGGAGACTCTCCACATCCAAACTTCCGACACAACAACATTTGACGCATCGTACCCGGCACACATCGCAACACAACTGCTCAGACCCATCCTCTGTACGGCTTCACCAGACATCATGCCGGAACACGACGAATCACTTGGCGGCAAGACCTTGTCTGGTGGGTGGTAACTTCTGCCGACAGCCGATGTTATGGCCTACCACCGAGTAAATAATATGATAATAATAATATGACTATTTGGTTGTAATTTTGGATACGTTAAGGTTTTAGATACAAACTTTGCTTAAAGTGAAAAGATGTCTAATTTATTTTTATTGGCTTCTACTGTCCCACTGTTGGCAAAGGCTTCTTCAAATCCTTCTAGGACTTCTTTTCCAGCTCCCTTCGTCGAACCAACCCTCACAGTATGCGTACAGATCGCCTTGGCATCTCTTTCTGGGCCGACCTCGGCAGTGTCGTCCATCTTCATGTACCCATTGTGTGGCGGCATTTGCCCAGCGGTCATCGTGCATTCGGCTGATGGGACCCGCACAATGCCATTTTAGCCTCGCAGTCTTCTTTTCCTACATCCATTATGCCAGTTTGAAACGCACCTTGTTCCGAATACTGCCCTGTCTTTTAACACCCAGATGTTTCGTTAAACACGATAAATGTATGGTTAAGTAGTCCTTGATATTTCCAAAACTATAAGCATAATTTTTAAACAAAAGGGTAAGCATTCTAGTCATCGAAACACGTTTACTGCTGGATATAGATCATGCGTGAGCACTACTATTGCATCTAGTACTGTGTTTTCCGACAAAATCAAAACATTTATTTCTATAGCCCGTGGAGTTCGGTTATATCGCGCTTTTTAGATTTCCCTCGGGAACATCAATTTTTTCCGGGATGAAAGGTAGCCTATGTTCTTTCTCAGGGTCTAAAGATTGTTTGTGCCAAATTTCATCAAAATCGGTTGAGAGGTTTAAGCGGGAAAGTGTAACAGACAGACAGACAGACAGAGTTACTTTCGCATTTATAATATTAGTATCGATAAACAATTACAGGTACTATTGAACTATTAGACAATTGGTGATTAATGATTGGTTGGTCAATCAGAAAGATGAAGATAGTTGCCCATTCCAAAGCGTAGATCTTCACTATATCCGCTATATACTCTAAAGCGATTCGCCGTGTTCGGGCATCATGTTTGGTGAAGCCGTACGGAGGATGGGTCTGGGCAGTTGTGTTGCGATGTGTGCCGAGTACGATACGCCAAATGTTGTTGTGTCGGGAGTTTGGTCGTGGCGCAGCATCGTCGGTCGTGTTGTTGGGTGAGTAGCGCCCGGAAGATGTAGCAATAGACTGCCTGAAAACCTTTCCACCCCTCCGGTCATGTGTTCCGTCAGCTATACATATACCCTGTCCACTGCCAGTTAAGTTTGACAATTTTTCGGTTTATGTTGGTTACCTTGATCCTTCTTATACCAAGACAAGGTACAACACTACAGAAGAACAGATATTATACATATATACAATATGTTTCAGAAATATGAAATAATACTTTCAGTATATAAAATATATGTATAGTGCATGGGTTTTTTAATTATTTTGCTTTGAAGTTTAGTGCGAAAACTTCGCAGTGATGACCCTAAGAAATAACTTTAAAATTCAATTTTAAAGACTATAAAACTGAGTCGATTTTTAAGGACAACTAAGTAAGTACCTAGGTACATATTCACGTAAGTATCTTTATTGACGCGAACCAGTAGGTAATGTATGCCGGTAGGTATTTAGCAGTCGGCCTCAACTGTAGCGTAGGTTTAGGGTTGTCGACAAAATGTTTAATAAATATTTTTATTTATTTTGTAGGAAAAAAAAATCTTAGTATTTCAAATTTATGACTAGGTCAAGTTGAAGTTTATAAGGTATACTTCAATATCTGAAAGCATTGTTTCACCTTTCTGAAACACGTTGTATAGTAAAGCGAATTTTATTATATTTATTTGACAGCTAACATGTTCGTATGCGTCACAAAGTATCGAATTTTGATTAGAGTACAGGTGCTCAGAGTGAGTCATGTTCGTAATTGAATCAGCAATACACGTACGTTTCTTACATACAAAATATGCTCATTGGTTGATTAGCATATTTCAATAAGAAAAGGTATTATTTAGGATGATATATTTTCTTGTTTTCATTCGTTCTCTTCTTATGAAACGTCGTACCTGTAGTATATCAGTACCTACCACAGGTACATGAAAAGTGCAACCACGGTTGGCAATGCTGGAAACACTGGTCTGAAATAAAAAGTTTTGATTTAAATTTAGAATTTGAATTTGATTACGCCTGGTTCACCTGCAGGGGTACATAACAAGCAATGACTTTCATTTTGACAGATCAACAACATTCATTGCGTACATTGTTGAGCAGACATTTATGTCGAAGATATGAAGCAATGGATTAGCGAGCACTTTCAACTAGATACAGATAGCATTTTTTTTGCGTTACACAATTGTGTAACGCAAAAAAAAATCACATTACACAATTGTGTGTTCGCGGATCGCTGGGATTCTCCCATGTGGCAAAGGTGGATGCTGCTCCACGCTAAGTTTTAAGTTAATTTTATGTATGTATATCTGTGTCTGTAACCTACTAACACTAGAAGTTAAGTAAGATTGTTACTAACCTTATGGACTCCGGTCTGAAATAAAAGTATTCTATTCTATTCTATTGTTGCTAAGCTGCCCTATACAGCCTTATCTAGCCTACATTAAGATACCTCTGAAAAAATAATAGTGTTTCATATCAGACACAAAAATCTGGATGTTTCAAATAATGTTTGACCGTGTTAAGACGCTAACTGGATAAACAACCAATATATACCTAAAGATAATTGGATGATTCACGAAACTGTTAATTGCCAAAACATACCTACTGATGCTTAGTTATTGTAAAGATACGGAACAACCAATGTGACTCAATGATGTTAATGATTAAAACCATTCTAATTTGGAAATGAATTGAGAAATAACAAGTCGATTTAGTACTTACCTAACTGCTTAAAATCGTTTTGGATCACAGAGCCTACAAAATAAATAACACCTAATTTGATATATTCATCATCATCATCATCATCAACCTTTTACCGTCCCACTGCTGGGCAGCACTGCTGGCTGGGTCTCCTCTCATACAGAGAAGGATTGAGCGTAATTACCACGCTTGCTCAATGCGGGTTAGTCCCAGGTTTCCTCATGATGCTTTCCTTCACCTTCAGTCATCTCATTTGATATATTAAATGATCTGAATTAAAAAAAAAGAGATTCTAGAGAGTTGGAAAACCTTATCCCTACCTTAAATAATATACAATATGTAAAGAAAACCCTGTGCGATCCGTGAAGGTATTGTTAGGTATCGATAACTGATTCTACTAATGCCCACAAAGACAGGCTAAACTTAAAAAAAATCCCCCTAAAAAAATAAATATTATTTCGCAAAAAAGGTAACTTAATACATGTGCGATAAGCAACCCCTTCCGCGGGCGGCGGGGGGCAGGGCACGCGGCACCTGTGACGTGGTCGCGTCGCTATTCGCTTATAATAATACCGGTGTTGTCACTTTTTTAAAAATTACCAAATTTCGGGGAAATTGGAATTAATTCCCGGGAAAAAAGGATTATTTCAAAATTCATTAGTATTGTTACTATGATGATTATGTAAAATTTTATATTATATTTGGTCAAGTGTTTACCTAACCTTTATTATCCTTATGGGTCGGACAGGGTTTTCTTTACATATTGTATACTAACTAGATAATTAAGCTACAGTTAGCGATACGCTAGATAAGTTTTCCTTTTTTTTTTTGATATTTTGCCCACTCTAGGAATTTCTCCTGTACTGAAACGCACCCAGCGTTTACAAACATATGGAACCCACATACACAAACAGCCAGACCCGGAACAACTACTCGTAGGCTATACAAATATTTGTTCCGAGCGGGAATCGAACCCACTCCACGTAGCAGCACCTAGTAGTGCTAGTAGCAGTCAATAACATAACCACTGCGCTAACCTAGCAGTCATGTATGTAATAGTCACCAATGTTCATTAGTCCTTTTCATACGTCTCACAACTGTTAATATCAACTACACACATTATAATGAGGCTCCGTTGATAACTCTCCCTTTGCTCGACTTCCTTCATATACCTACCTAAGATATTAAGTTACTCAAGAAAGGAAAATGTGCATCTTAAGTTCAAGTTACTATGTTTATATAATTTCGCTAGAACTGTGGTAATATGCGTCATTCATTAGAAGTGTTGTTTGAATAAGTTATTCCCTTGTTTAGAAACTAAATTAAGTTTTAGTTCAGAGCTTTCTATTTCGTTAAGAAAATGACAGACGATAAAATATTAGTTTAGTACCGTCAAATTGAAATAGTCCACAGAGAGTTTACACGTGATTAAAATCATGGTGTCTAAAAATAGTTCAATTAAGGTCAGGCGCTGACTAATTTGATATAAAAACACAGCGATGCAAAAAAAATTTTTGATGCCCTATAATTGAAAAAGAATTATTATTTAAAATCTTAGAAAGAAAGAAACAAAAGAAACAAAATACTTTTATTCAGCACAAACTTAAAGCCACACAATAAATCTAACATAAACATACATCAGGTAGCACCAAAATAAAAAAAAAAATAAAAAAACAAAAACTTACATTAATACTGAAATGGAAATACATTACAATATGTAGAAAACCATATGCCCTAAATATCTGAACATAATAATTTTACCCTTTTTCAACTCTTGGAAGATAACATTCTATAAAGAATGTATATGTAAAAGAACTTATTCACTCCATTTCATTCCAACCCTCAGTAATTACCGCGACCTTAAAAAAACGAAATCCACAGTGCCTTTAAAAAGCAACTCTAAATATACTGAAATTCAAAGGTTCCTAAAATTAGAAACGGTAAGAGCAGCCTCGTCTTCCATAAAGTAAAATTTTGCTTGAAAAAATTCTAAGTACTCATTTTATTACGCCCGAGACTTCCAAGAGAAATAATATTCCTTGAAAAAACGTAAATTTGGACGTGCTAAATGCTCAAAGTTGTTCGGGGTTTCACAGTTTCAGTCTAGCTACATTATAAGGCATTTTGCATATAATTCGTGCTTGCGACATCAGTTTGTATAAAGTATAATGCTAAACAAATTAAATCTGGAGAGGGCAGCCAGGGTAGAAAAAGTATTTAAAATTAATTTGTAAGTGTTGAACTTTGTGGGAGCGGTCGTATACTTACTTAGTAATAAGACTATTACGACCAACAATAATTTAAACCGTTTCATTGTAAACATAACAAAATTGCTTATTACTTTTAGCTGAGCTTGAGTTTTTTGGAAGTGGCAATGGACCAGATAAGTTATCCGTAGGACTAATGACTGATGACGGGGTAGTTTTTTTCTGTTCTTGGGTGAAAAACGGGTATCGGCAATTTGGAAGGACTGGCCGAGGTTAGGTGGAGAATAAAGTGAGAATATAAGAAGATTGAGATAATATAGTGGTGCTGATAATACGACAATAAATGAAAACACGGACAATGCTGGTTCATAGGAAAAATCTAAACCATAGAAAAAAACCTAGCATCTAAAAAAAAATAATGAAACTTTCAAATAAACTAAATCGCATAAAATTGGAAACGAAATAAATCATCCTTTATAAAATATTGGTTCACTGACCTCCGATCGGCGACAACGCGGTCCTGTATCGAGTTGCTTTTTTCGCGCCATTATTATTAAAGTTTAATACCGCTCGATGCGGCGGTCATCAACCTGTAAGCGCTTCCTTAGAAAACGTGAAAAATGAAAAATAATTTCCTGTGACTAAACTAGAATGAACTGAGAATTGTTGAGGTACACGATGTTTAATTTATTGTCGTATTGTCATCACCACTTTGTATACCATGCGATTGGAAAGGCATGTTCACCAGTAGACTATCAACTAGTCAAAATGTCTATGCATGGTTCATCGAATCGTATCTCTTTAAGTTCCTAGTTGAGCTACATGGTTACTGACACACGCTTCCACTGACAAAATCTGTGTGGTGATGTGTGGGTCCCATCCTCAAAAAATCATCACAGGCGCTAATGAAACCTTTCGGTTCATGACTTGACCAGGATAATGTAGGTAGAAAGAAAGAAAGAAAGAGATATAATAAAGAAAGGATACGTTTATTCAGCACACAGCACAAACTTAAAAACCTACAATACACCAGATATATACATTAGATAACAAAAATTAAAATAGGTTACAAAAGTAAAGATGATGTAAGAAAAAAGCAGGCAAGTGTACCTCACGGCTGCACCAAAAAGGCTGAGTTCAGAAAAATATACAGACAACTAGTGCCTGATGCTGGTTTCCAACTGAATCTAATGTGTAAAGTGACGGATGTAAATCAGTGTTTGATGACAGCCTCCGTGGCGTAGCGGTAGCGGACGCGGCCGCTGCGCAAGGTGGCGCGGGTTCGATCCCCGCACAGTGCAAGTATTTGTATGCATGAATATGAATATTTGTACCGGTCTGGTCGTGCCTCGGAAAGCACGTTAAGCCGTTGGTCCCGGTTGCCCTACGAACATCTAGTGGCAGTCGTTACGGGTTGTTGGAGCCCTCAAAAAAGTCCTACAATTTGTCTAACTGCAATGCTTCGATGTCGCCTTCGGGTTGTGGAGGTCAGACGGCAGTCGCTTCATAGAAAATGTCGAAGTTTAGCCATATCAGCAGTTGGACTGGTAAGACGAACCCCAGACTCCAAAGCTGAAAAGGCTTCGGATGCGACTGGGATTAACGCTGGGATGATGATGATGTTGCCTCGAAAAGCCCTCTAAACCGTTGGTCTCTGCTGTCATCATCATGTCGTTACGGGTAGTCAACGACCCAAAAACAAGGTTACAGTTAGTCACACTTTCCGATCCCATATATATGACGAATGGGCAACAGACGGACTGCTGGAAGTATTAACGACTTTGTTTACTCCAAAAAAATGCGCGAACCGTGAAATATGCTATTCTCTCGGTACCGCAGTCCCAATCCAAACAATACAGAATACTAATGATTCTACACACAAAGCTCTGATCACTATTGTAGCGCGAGTCAAACGTCTCTGGAATATATCAACGCCACACATTACTAAGATTCGCACTGTCAATTTGTTGCTAATGCTCTCCTTTGTGTTAGGTTTCTTCGGTTTCGCGATGAGTTTTCAAGTAACTAAATGTGGGACGAGCTGATACAAAAATAAAAAAAATAAAACAAAATTTATTTAGACACATTTTGTTAATAGCAGAAGCACAACAGACAAAAGGCAAAATTAACAAGAAACATGTCATGCAATGTAGAAACTCTAGATCCCTGTACGAGTATATCAGCTCCCTTTTTTCAGAATAAAATACTTTTGTGTTTATTAATTTATTTCTCGACCTTGGTAAAAAAATTATCGCAAGGAAACTTGGAATTTTAATGTTCTCAAATAGGTAGGTACTGGTGGCGTATCGCAAGGGCTGGTACGAAGTGGGAATGGTCAGAAAAAAAATAGCAGACTGAATTTGGGTGACGCTGATGCCTAGTAAAAAGTCCCCCTTTGCTCAATTCCCTACAAATAAGATATCAAATTAGTCAAGAAAGGAAAACTGATGAACATCGGAAGTCAAACGGGTCACTGAAATTGGTAATATACGTCATTAGTGTGCATTGGTGTATAAATGTTGTTTAACTAAGTTCTTCTCTTTAATTAATAGCAGACTAGCTGTGCCCCGCGGTTTCACCCGCGTAATCTTCGAACCGAAAAAGCTCAGTTGATATGAAATAAACGCCTGTTAAAATACTGGTAGCAATATGCAAGTCCGTGTTTGCTCCCGCTATCGCAACATTTTTTGTTCCTGCTCTGCTTCTATTGGTCATAGCGGGATGTTTTATAGCCTATGTCCTTTCTCGGGCTCTAGACTATCTGTGTACCAAATTTCATTACAATCGGTTCAGTAGTTTTGGCGTGAAAGCCAGACAGAGATACTTTCGCATTTATAATATTAGTATGGGTAGGAAAAAACTGGCCCAGATTTTCTTGTTCAAAAACTAAACAAAGTTCATTGCATCTTTTTTCCCTATCTAGGGAACTTTAATTTAGTCCACTCAAATTACGCCTGACGTAACATGACGTATTTTTAGGAGAATACTACTAAGAGGTCCACTGCTGGATAAAGGCCTCCCCCAAGGCTTTCCACGATGACCGGTCTTGTGCTGCCCGCATCCATCGGCTTCCGTCGACCTTAACCAGGTCTTCGGAATAGTCTACGGAGTTTCTTATTTTGAAAAGACCAAACTGTAGGTATGTATATGTTGTTGTGTCACCCTAGTGGTCTAACTTCTGTCCTGTTCTTAATGAAACTGAAAAAACAGAACGGCGCCAGTATTGAAAGAAAAATAAATGCGTTTTAATAAACAAATGCAATACAGTAAAACAAATAACAAAAAATAAAACAAAGATTGTAATGTCCAAAGGGCCTCAGCTCAGCATATGGCAGCATGTTAGATGGCAACACATGGTGTCTCAACTGACGCTGATTTTCAGCTGCAACCTAATTTATAAATTAACTGGTACGCAGAAAGCAATAGTGTTTAATGCTCGTACCATTTTTTTTGCAACTAGGTTTTTGCCTTGTAGCTAAAAGCTATTGGTCGTGTTCCGGCATGATGTTTGGTGAAGCCGTACGGAGGACGGGTCTGAGCAGTTGTATTGCGATGTATGCCGGGTACGTTGCACCAAATGTTGTTGTGTCGAGAGTTTGGTCATGGAGGGTCTCTAGCTCAATTTCCCTCTGGCGCAGCATCGTTGGTCGTGTTGTTGGGTTTACTATTGCAACACCTCTCTCAACTGCCGTCTTTCTTCATATTCATTCAATTTTGAGTGAATAAGCTCTTAATAAACTAACGCGTTTTACCATCAACGATTGCATCACAGCTTACCATCAAGAGGGATTGCTGTTAAGCTCTAGTATCATTATAAAATAATAATACTTAGATAAATAAATAGCCGTAATTTGGAAACCCCAATCATTCAAAATTAGTAGTTCTGCACAGCAAAAATAGAAGTGCGGATTAACTTTTTTCCAGGAATATGCTGTTGCACGGTAGGGTCGCACCACAATCTGTTAAAATGAGGTCGTCCAGACGAGACGCGGGATGTATTCAACCTGCCCGTAATTAGTTAGTATTCTTAACCGCGGTATGCGTTTGGGGCAGCTGTTTATGTTCCGGATTACCTACTGTCTGATGCTGTTTAGTTTTAAGGGTTTCGAGTAGCGTGTGTTGAGTTGTTCAGTATTTTGTCGTCAGTGCAATTATTATAAGAGTAATGGACTACTACTACTACCACTACTTCTACTAGGTACTACTACTTCTACTTCTACTACTACTACTACTTCTACTAGGTACCTTGGTACACAAACTACCTAGTAGTCGCCAGTTGCCACACACAAAGAGGTCAATACTTCGGTAATATTTTTTATTCTTTTTCTCGCGCTGGAAATTCTCATGGACTTCCTCCATCGTGAGGGTGATGAATGGGACTCTTACCAGCTGAAACCACCGCAGTGTTTCACCTCCATTTATGGTTGGGGGTGCATACGTAATCTAGGTACCCAACATGAGAACACCAATGGTAACATTAAGGCCTTGCTGGATTTCTTTGAGGAGCTGGATTGAATCGAATAGTTTTCTCATTTCGTATGTAATGTATGCATTAATGTGGAACTGACGTGATGGAAATGGATGGACCTATAATGACCACACCATTTGAATAAGGTACAGGTCACTCTTGTGTTCACTGGGTGTGTATACTGAAGCGATTGTAATGAAATTTGGTACACAGATGGACATAGGTTATATAACATCTTGCTATGACCAATAGGAGAAGAGCATTAACAAAAAATGTTGCGAAAACGGGAGCTAACGCGGACGTACATATTGCTCCCATTATTTTAACAGGCGTTTCTTTTTTATCAACTGAGTTCTTTTTAATTTACGGGAACCTCCGCGCTGTAAACTGAAGTCCACGCGGACGGAGTGGCGGGAAACAGCTAGTATTTCCATACATCCTACGTAAACAATCGAATAAAAAACAATGGGAATACACAAGTGTTTCTTTTGTCCGTGACGTATTGAATCAAAGCTGAAATGTCAAATGCAGATATGAACAAATATACCGTCGTTGACCTTTGAATGCCTCGAGCTATATTTTAGGTGAAATTTAATATAAAACTCATCTCGACCCACCTGAATTCTGCAACAGTCGATCTTTAAATGGTCCTAAACAAATTCTGTACATTTTTCTTACTGACTTAATTAAACAGACCGATGAAATTATTGATTTCGTTTAAGTGCAAAAAGGTAACTTCTTTCGGTTGAATGAGCAGTACTTTAAAAAAAAACAGGATCTCATGGGCTGTCATTAGCATAGACATATACTAGTGGACATGTCGTACGCGTATAATCTGCAATTATTTTTTGGTTTGAAAAGAGCGAGAGAGGTGGCCTATTATTATTATTATTTATTTTCTTAATCTCCACGTGTACAATACATTGGGATAAATGCTATGCCTCGCAAAACCGTTTTCACGGTTTGTCTGCTATGCTTTCGGTCTAGCACTATGTCTTTCCTCGCAGATGATTGATGATTTTGAGAGAGATAAAGATAGACGAAACTTCGTTTCCTCTCTTTCTTTCGGAGTGTCCCAATTCTCATCTCTAAGGCATGTCCATTAGTAGGTATATGTCGTTGTCATAAACTAGCTAGATAGTTGAAATTTACACATATAATGAATTTCTGTTCCCGCTATAACAACAAATACCATAAACAAATGTTTTTTTTATACAGTATGTTAACTAACAGAGGGCGTTCCCGTTAACCCGAAATAGTATAGCATACATACATGCTAAAAAAAATATTTCCATTCGAAAACAAAATGTTTTAAAATTTTTTCCAATAAGAATAATTATATTCAATAAAAATTTTAAATTGACATGTAAAAGAAACACACTGTACACGCGAACATGAAAGACGGCAACGTCGCAATTTATTTATACATGACGACTACTATTTTGATTTAAAACAGGAGGTTTCAAATTTATTTCCAATTAGAATTTTTTTTTATTCTGATTTTTTTATGCTTATTTTTCTATGCTGATATTTTTATTTTAATCTATTAATGATATATATTAATGAGTTTAAGGGAACGCCCTCTGTTATTTAACAAACTGTATATAAGTAGGTACTTAACGCACTTTTTCTTTTTTTTTTTTTCAATCAATTTGTCTAGCTTTTTCTGTAACCCTGTGGACTTCTAATCTAACCAGATGCTCTCCGAACCCAATATTAGTACTTTACATGAAGCGATTGCCAATCCGACCTCCATAAACAAGTTATTACGCAACACGATGCCCCCTCGACTGATTCTCAGACTTTAGGGATTCAAAGGGGTAAGTCTAGTAATTTTAAAAACTTTCACAGTTTGATCTGTCTCAATCTGCCAAAAAAGACTTTTAATTTCCCTACATTTTGACAAGTTTCTGACATTTTTTTGTCACCAAAAAGAGACTGTAAACTGTGATTTTGAACGTATTAAATACGATAAAAAAAAGTCGCCGTTGCCTAGTGGTTAAAACACCAGCCTCTCAAGTATGAGTGTGCGAGTTCGATTCCAGGTCAGGCAAGTACCAATGTAACTTTTCTCTAAAGTTATATGTACTTTCTAAGTATATATAACTCTAACAACTCTAAGTATATATAACTCTAACTAAAAGTATATACACTCTAACGTACGGAGGGCGGGTCTGAGCAGTTGTGTTGCGATGTGTGCCGGGTACGATGCGCCAATCGTTGTTGTGTCGGGTGGTTGGTCCTGGAGGGTAGCGGGATCCGAAGCACGGTGCTCCGCTGGCCGACCGCAGGTAGTTGGGGGCCCAAGTAGTGTGCCAGCCACATACGAAAGGCTGCCCCGCCAACTGCGAAAAATCCCAGGGTGGCCCCATCGTGCCGGTTGGCGACCGGACGAGAGGACCCGATGGCGATCCCTGGGGGGGTTCGGGCGTCCCCGCAGTCTCCAGATCAATCTCCCTCTGGCGCGGCATCGTTGGTAGTGTTGTTGGGTTTAACATTGCTTCACCTCGCTCAACTGCCGTCTTCCTTCCTGTTCACTCAATTTAAAATTTAAATGAAAGGTACAAATAAGAAAAGTAGGTGTGCACAGCGGGCGCACGTCCTCTCTTTTAAAGTGCACCTCTGTAATATTAGAGATCTGCACTCCAATCTCTTAGCAGTTCACTATCACCTTGAGACTGAGAAGCCGCATCTACTTTTCTTGACGGAGACCCAGATCAGATGTCCGCCTGATGCGGCATACCTCGGCTACCCGGGATACTCTTTGGAGCATCATTTCCTGCAGCGTGCAGAGGTCTGTGTGTATGTTCGCAATGACATCTGTTGCCGGCGTCTCCGTCACCTCGAGGACCCTCATTTTTCGTCCTTATGGCTGTTGGTTGACACCGGTGTGGACAAAATTGTCTACACCTGTGTCTACCGATCGCACAGCGGTGATCAGGAGACAACTCGGTTATTTGACCATCTCAGTGAGGCTGCTGACGATGCGCTACATCGGCACCCTGACGCTCAGTTCGTCGCTCTGGGGGACTTCAACGCCTGCCACCAGGACTGGCTCTTCCCATACCAGAGGACCGACCACGCTGGGAGAGAAGCGCGAAACTTCGCGCTTTCTATGGGCCTTTCCCAGCTGGTAGAGCAAGCGACTAGGGTGCCTGATGTGGATGGCCATACTGCCAACTGTTTGGACCTTCTGCTGACCACTGATCCGGACAGATGTGTTGTAACAGTTTCCTCACCGTTGGGAACTTCAGACCACTGTCTGGTGAAGTCTGTGTCGTCCTTCTCCCCACCAGAACACGACGAAAGCGCGAAACTTTGCGCTTTCTATGGGCCTTTTCCAGCTGGTAGAGCAAGCGACTAGGGTGCCTGATGTGGATGGCCATACTGCCAACTGTTTGGACCTTCTGCTGACCACTGATCCGGACAGATGTGTTGTAACAGTTTCCTCACCGTTGGGAACTTCAGACCACTGTCTGGTGAAGTCTGTGTCGTCCTTCTCCCCACCAAAACACGACTCTCGTGGTGAACGGCGATTGTGGCGATACAGGTCAGCGGATTGGGATGAGATGCGCCACTTCTTTGCGTCTTATCCTTGGCAGCAGGTCTGCTTCGCTTCTGACGATCCGTCGAGCTGTGCGGACGCTATAACCGATGTGGTGCGTCAAGCTATGGAGTATTTTATCCCATTCAATGACGTGCCCGTCGGTGGCTCGGCTCGCCCATGGTTCAATGCCGATTGTGTCCAAGCTGAACAGCGTAAGCACACGGCATTTCTCGCCTGGGTTGACGCTCGTGACCGCGGAGCTCCGGATCTAAGCTCAAAGAAGAGAGCCTTTAACCGTGCTGCCAAGTCCTACAAGAAGGCGCTCAAGAAGGCTCGCTTCGACCGCATCACCCATATTGGCAACAAGTTATCTGCGCAGCCATCCGGTAGCAGATCTTTTTGGTCCCTTGCCAAATCGGTTGAGGCGAACTTCTGTCGGCCCTCACTGCCTCCGCTGGTTAGGCCTGATGGAACACTGGCTCATACGGCGAGAGAGAAAGCAGGTCTCTTTGCTTCTCTCTTTGCCCATAATTCGCGTCTTGATACTGGCAGTGCTACTCCACCTAATTTACCTCATTGCGGAGCCTCAATGCCTGAGGTTCGCATTAGGAACAAGGAGGTTCTGAGAGTACTGTGTCGTCTGGACGTGAATAAGGCTAGTGGTCCGGATGGTATACCAGCGATTGTTCTTAAGGCTTGTGCGCCCGAGTTGTCTCCTGTATTGACGCGCTTGTATCGCCTCTCATTCAGGACTGGTATTGTGCCCAAGTTCTGGAAGCTTGCTAACGTGCAGCCCGTGCCCAAGAAGGGTAGTCGTGCCGATCCTGCCAACTATCGGCCGATTTCGATCACCTCCATACTTTGCAAAATTATGGAGCGCGTATTGAACTCGCGCCTCTTGGCATACCTGGAAGGTAACGATCTCCTCAGTGACCGACAGTACGGGTTTCGCCGCAATCGGTCAACTGGGGACCTACTAGTGTATGCCACTCACTTGTGGGGCGAGGCCCTCGAGAAGAATGGGGAAGCGATTGCTGTCTCCCTTGATGTCTCGAAGGCCTTCGACCGGGTATGGCACGCTGGCCTTTTGAGTAAGCTTCCAGCGTACGGCATTTCCCCTAGCCTGACTGTCTGGGTAAAAGACTTCCTGACTGAACGGTCCCTCCGAGTTGTTGTCGATGAATGCTCTTCTGAGCCCATGTCAACTAATGCCGGTGTTCCTCAGGGGTCTGTTCTCTCTGCAACTCTGTTCCTGCTGCATATTAACGATCTGCTGATGCCTGGTATCTATGGGTATGCAGATGACAGCACAGTTGTAGAGAGATACCTGCCGGGTGCTCGGGCTAGTAGGGAATCAATCCGGTCCGAAAGAGAGGCCATGGTTGAGTGAACGAGTGTTGCGCTGCAGGCAGTCTCCGAATGGGGCAATGCCAATCTTGTAGCATTCAATGCCGCCAAAACACAGGCGTGTCTTTTCACCGCCAAAAGGAGCCCGTTCACCTTGGCTCCTACTTTTCGGAATGTGTCCTTGGAGTGTTCCGACCGCCTTCAGCTTTTGGGAGTTGAGATTTCCTCGGACCTTAATTTTGGGCGGTTCATTGAGTCCAAGGCTGAGGTGGCTGCCAGGAAACTTGGCGTTATCGCAAAGGTCCGGTAGTACTTCACACCTGGGCAGCTTCTAATGTTATACAAAGCACAGGTCCGTTCGTGTGTGGAGTACTGCAGCCACATTTGGGCTGGTGCTGCCAAGTGTCACCTGGCCACTTTGGATTCAGTGGAGAGACGTGCAAAGAGGCTGATTGGTGACCCTGATCTAACTCGAGTTGGTCTCCAAAGCCTAGAGCACAGGCGTAGAGTAGCCAGCCTTTCAGTGTTCTATAGGATGCATTTCGGAGAGTGTGCGATGGAATTGCATGATTTAATTCCCCCATCTCCGTTCCACCAGCGGACGACCCGTCGTACGGCTGGTTTCCACCCTTACGTTGTTAACACCTCTACGATCCGGACGAAGCGTTTCGCCTCCTCCTTTATACCGCGTACATCGAGGGACTGGAATAATTTGCCAGCGGCGGTGTTTCCGTCGGACTACAATTTGAGTGTCTTCAAGGCTAGAGTGAATAGGCTCTTAATAAACTAGTGCGCTTTACCATCAACGATTGCGTCACTGCTTACCATCAGGCAGGATTGCGGTCAAGCGCTAGTTTATAATATATAAAAAAAAAAAAAAAAATATTTTGGACACCAATGACTGAAGGTGAAGGAAAATATCTTGAGGAAACCTAGACTTTATAAGTCTGAAATCGCCAATCCGCATTGAGCAAGCGTGGTGATTACACTCAATCCTTCTCTGTATGAGAGGAGACCTGTGTCCAGTAGTGGGACTATAAAAGGCAGCTGATGATGATGAAATACGATAATTGGAATTTTGATTATCAGTAACGTTGGTTAAATATAGTAAAACTCATCTCAGCCCTTCTGAATTCTGAAACTGTAGAAATCTACTGGGTAATTGCGTAATACACTATCAGTAGCAATGGGTTCCATTTTGGCAGTTCAATAACATTTATTGACTTATTTATATTGCTGAGCTGACACATTTTCGAACATACAAACCGATGGATTAGCGATATGTTTCGAAATGATTTGAACTTATAGTAATGGTCTGTTACACAATTAAGGTGCTAGACGATGCTGAAGAAATTCTGTCGAATAAAAAGCTAAACAAAGCGAGTTCTTGATTGAAACATGCTTCAGTTAAGTTTAACGAGTATTCTCTCCAATCTACTGAGTACCTAACTAACCTTACATTTAAAAATCTGATCAAAGAAAGCATTACCATTTCTGTAAGAAAAATAATTCTCTTGAATCATCTCCAGACGGAGAGAGAGGCAGATTTATTGGAGTTTTCCATAAGGATTTTCTTTAGTAGCAGCCCGCAGTTAAGAAATTGGCGGTTTGCCGGGATACTTGAAATCAGTCTAGGAGGCCAACAGTTCTCTACAGATAATTATTTGTAAAAAAAAGACACAGCTTTTCCGTGTCTGCTGTTAAAGACGCACGAAATAGACGTAATGTTTAGGTACCTATAAATAGTATCGAAAATCACCCTCAGTCTGGTAACTACCAATTACTTTTGTCAGGTAAGTACGCTCCGACCTTGTAGTGAATGCTCTAATTAGCAGTGATCCGGCAAATCGGCTCTGATGAATCCGTATAGCTGTTTGACGACAATGTTATTATGTTCTAACTAATTGGGGAAGGCAATTTAGGTACTTTTAATAAGAACATTAACATCAAGGTCCTGGGACGAGGCTTTTGGTTAGTAAGTACAGCAAATACAGGCTGAAAGGTATTACAAAGCGTAGAACTAGTGAAATGGTATCAATGCTGTATATAGGTATAGTTCGATGAAACGATTATTAGTAATAAAGATGGTTATAGGGTAATAATAGACAAATCTTTCTTTCCTGGCTTTGTGAAGGCCGCAGGAATCCGTTGGATGCGATACTTGAAGAACTAATTGAAGTAAGTAGAGGTGGTTGGAGGAAACCTTTGTCAGTAGCAGTGAACGTCTTTAGAGTGAAATGATCAATAGAGAGACACTATTTTCTGTACCGTGTGTTCTGTACTGTGTGTCCTCCGTGGCGCAGAGGTCAACACGCCTGCCTGCGACGTGGAGGCCCCGGGTTCGATCCCCGGCCAGGTCATGATGGAAAACGATCTTTTCCTGATTGGCCTGGGTCTTGGATGTTTATCTGTATATGTATCTATTATAAATATAGTTTCGTTGAGTTAGTATCCCATAACTTAAGTTTCGAACTTATTTTGGGGTTAGCTTAATCTGTGTGATTTGTCTATATATATTTATTTATTTTCAGTACCTAAGTAATTATGGTGTGTTCCAAAATCAAAAATTGTGTATTCAAATTACGATGAGAATCAAGACTTTTTAAAGTCAAAATTACAAAAGACAGTTCCCTAAACGTAATAAGTATCTAATAACAGTGTCAACAAACTGTGTTCACGTAAAATTCTTACGCAATCACTCATTAAAGGGCAAATAGCATCAATTTTTCCAATAATTATTGTTTGAATCATTGCTCCATGGTTTGAATAACATTGTTCATTTGTTATTGAAAATTTATCGACATACACAAAGCTGTACATCAAGCCATGCGTTTCCAGTTTTAGCAGACTTCCCATTGTATAGATTTTTCGTACAATCAGAAGTCAACTTATACTGGGTATTATAGCTGTACGTATATAAATTGAGAATATTAAATTAATATACCAAATAGATGGATGGATGTCATGGTTGCCTAGTGGTTAAAACACCAGCCTCTCAAGTATGAGTGCGCGGGTTCAATTCCAGGTCAGGCAAGTACCAATGTAACTTTTCTAAAGTTATATGTACTTTCTAAGTATATCTTGGACACCAATGACTGAAGGTGAAGTAAAACATCTTGAGGAAACCTGGACTTTATAAGTCTGAAATTGCCAACCCGCAATGAGCAAGCGTGGTGATTACGCTCTATCCTTCTCTGTATGAGAGGAGACCTGTGCCCAGCAGTGGGACGATAAAAGGTTGATGATGATGATGATGATGATACCAAATAGACAAATTCTCCGGAACATACCTAAGCGATTAACTGACTCTTCACAACACCAGCAGGTTGACCTGTTTTTAGCTTAAAGAATTGCGCATTGACGGGATGTGGATGAATTTTTTGATAACTCAGTAGCATTAAGTATTCTCTTTTTTTTTTACTTGTGTAAATATGTATTGATATTTTAGCATTAACTGATTTGTTTCAAACTAGCTTTCCGCCCGCGGCTTCGCCCGCGTGGAATTCGGTTATATCGCGCTTTTTAGAGTTTCCTCGGGAATATCAATTTTTTCAATAAAAGTTAGCCTATGTTCTTTCTCGGGGTCTAAAGATTGTCTTTGTCATATTTCATCAAAATCGGTTGAGAGGTTTAAGCGGGAAAGTGTAACAGACAGACAGACAGAAAGACAGAGTTACTTTCGCATTTATAATATTAGTATGGATGTGAAGTTATGATCTCATTTGAATAAATAAATTATTATCAATAAAAAAATTACAAATGAAATAGCAGATTGTACATACAAGTGCTTAAGCCCTAGAACCCATTTTACTCCGAAACGTTTTGTTTCGAGCCTCAGGCGTGAGGGGTACAATGTGACGTCTATTCAAGTCGAGTCGAGTTAGCTTTTCACTTCGATCTCGAGAAAATTGAGACCGACATAAAATAAGTATTTTACAGTATTGAGTTAGTTACATAATTAAAATTTTGACAAAATTAGAATAACTAATTCCCACCGTGAAACTTTTTGTCTGCACGCACAATGATTGACAGTGATTTAAAATTATAATTTCAGAATAATAAGCTATTCAAAAAGTCTAAGCATGCAATTTGGGAATGATTAAACAGTTTTCCTATTTTGTAACCATCTCACAGTTAAAAGTTAGGTGAAATGAAAGTGGAAAGACCTGTCTTTCCAAGTAACGCTAGAGATTGACACTAATACCTAGGTATGTGCCTTACAGGCGTTGTGCAGCGGCGGTTCCGGAATTGGTCTTTTTAGAGGGACCGGAACCACCCCTATGTGCGGATGGTGATCACCGCGATTTTAGTGAGATAAAAATTCCACACTTTCCGACCTCGGTCCCCAGAGGTTTTCTTTATAACTATAAACTAGTGCTTGACTGCAATCCCGCCTGATGGTAAGCAGTTAAGCGATCGTTGATGGTAAAGCGCGCTAGTTTATTAAGCACATTCAGTAAAAAAAAAACTGCGTGAATAAGAAGGAAGACGGCAGTTGAGCGAGGTGATGCAATGTTAAACCCAACAACACGACTAACTATGCTGCGCCAGAGGGAGATTGATCTGGAGACCCTTCACGACCAAACTCCCGACACAACAACATATGGTGCATCGTACTGGGCACACATCGCAACACATCTGCTCAGACCCCTTCTCCGTACGGCTTCACCAGACATCATATTGGAACACGACGAGTCGCTTGGCGTCAAGACTTTGTCTGGTGGGTGGTAACTTCTGCCGGCAGCCGATGTTATGGCCTATCACCGAGAGAGGTCTGGTGCAACAAAAAAAAAAAGGATTGACACTATCGACAGTTCAGAACAGATCATAAAAATAATGTAACAGTTAAACCACACAGATAGACCACCTACTGTTATTATTTACCAAGCTTCATTGTGTATGAATTACTCTAATGGTGAACAACAACGCATATTACAATGTGTATTCTGTCAATCCGTTGTCACGCGGTATGACATGATAATAATTAATGCATTGCCTAATTAACACATGACAGTCTGTTTTCCTTTGATGATGGTGTGAGACATAAAATTAATTTGAGTGAGACTACTATAGTACAGATGACAGCATATCAAGTTTTATTTTTTTTCCGGGGTGGATTTCCGCAATGGATGTCTGCCGCCCTGGGGTGGGCGACGGGGTCTGTCAGACTCTTACTGACTAAAACCACCCCGGTGTCTCTTCTATCACGAGCACGCGTGGGGCCGCGGGAGTCTAAATTCTTCCACGGCCCCACACTTTCCTGCTGGCTCGGTCTGTCCGGGCCTCCTCTCCTGCACGGGGTAGTGGGGTGTCAAATTACCCCATGCATCGCCTCAGAGGCGCGCGTATAGATGACAGCATATCAAGCTACTACAATCTATCAAAGGAGGTTCCATAAATTGTTGGTCCAAAAAAAAAATACCCTGCCAGATCTATAATTATTTCCAATATCTAGAACATAATAAGGCCTTTAAAAAATATATGACCTAACCCTAAATAAAAATAAAAATTATTATATTATAAAAATAATTTCTATTAAAATAAAAATTATTATATTAAATATAATTAAATTAAATGTGTTTTCTTTCTTCTTTCTCAACAAAAATAGCGGCCATCTATTTATCATATTTGTCGCAGTGCACTAATCTTTTGTTCAACGAGCTAGGTAATCATTATTTATTTATTAATACGCAAACCTTTTGACAGTGGAACAACATTCATTGCGCTATTTACGTTGTTGAGCAGACATATTTATCGAACGTATGGAGTAATGGATTAGTAATATGCTTCAAAATGATTCCGATTGTTAGTAACAGTTTGTTATGCAGTTAGGCTATTTGCCCGGGCATAGAATAGTACCAACCTATATCCTCCTGTGGGTGTCGAAAGAGTCGACTATAAGAACTCTCACCAGGGAAGCGGGCAGCAGCGCTTCTCCTGTGTATAATAACAAATTATTGCGATCCCCAACCCGTCTATCAATCGTGGGGATTATGGCAATGCCCCCCAATGAAATTAAAGCCTTGGGGGAGGCCTTTGTCCAGCAGTGGACCTCTATAGGCTGGGAAAAAGAAGACGCAATTAGGATGCAGGCAAATGTCTATTCTAATTATATTTTAGTATATTTATTATCAACTGTGGAATGATGAGAATCAACACACGAATCTTTATTTTTACACACCAACACCCAATCAAAACCTTTGTTATTACGATGTCGAAGCTACAATAGAACTAAAACCGTTAATACGCCGTGATACTGACCGGCTCCGACCTAATAAATCCGAGCGGGATTGTCCAAACATTCCCTGAATAGCTTCACAATATGATTGAGTAATAAGGAGATAATTATTGCACGTGGCCCCGGCGGTAAACAAAATGGCGTCGGTGTAAACAATGTACGAACGTGGTAGGTATACTGGTGCACGGAATCGTTAGTTCATTATGCAAGGATGCATTATGCAGTGTTCATTTTGGGTCGACCGTTCCGTTTGTTTTTGTTTGGGTTGTAATATTGAAACAACAAATTTATATCCGTATTTGTATAATGGCTGCCAATATTTCCAACGCCTGATATTTTTTCCGATGAATAATTTTAATTTTTTTTTACAGTTCTCTATGGTAGAACTGCAAAATATGTAAATTTTATTCAACGAATATAAAGTATTTGTCAATTGAAAACTGAGCACCCTTTTTTTCAGGATGGGAAATCACCAAAATATGACCTCTCCCGCTTTGAGCGAAGCAGTAAGGCGTGTCAGACTTTTACTGAATAAAACCCAACCGTGTTCCTTAGCCTTCCTTAACTTCTTTAGTTGCATTAAAGCTGGCAATTTTTTTTTTATAATTATAAACTAGTGCTTGACTGCAATCCTGCCTGATGGTAAGCAGTGATGCAATCGTTGATGGTAATGCGCACTAGTTTATTAAGCCTATTCACTTCAAAAACTTAGGAATAGGAAGGGTAACGTCGGCAGTTGAGCGAGGTGATGCAATGTTAAACCCAAGACCAACACGATGAACGATGCTGCGCCAGAGGGAGATTGATCTGGAGACTCTGCACGACCCATCTCCCGACACAACAACATATGGCGCATCGTACCCGGCACACATCGCAAACAACTGCTCAGACCCGTCCTCCGTACGGCTTCACCAGACATCATGCCGGAACACGACAAATCGCTTGGCGGCAAAGACCTTGTCTGGTGGGATATATGACCGAATATTTTATTCGGTCTTTCTTCTTAGACTTATCAGATAGGAATCGCTCTTATCTCGTTTTTGAAATACGACTTACGTGTACAGTTTAGTCTGGTGTTGCTAAATGACAGGTAACAGTCGCACAGGTTGAGCAATCAGGTTGAGCTACAGTTGGTTGGTCCGTGGTTAAGAGACCATCTAGATCGTACCGGTCATAATATGATGTAGATCGAACCCACCCGAATCGATCAGCTGTATCCGAAAGGAAAGAATAATCGGCAAGTTGATCCTCTATATATGTTTGTTCTGTTGGAGTAGCTAAGAGCTACGCTACCATGTAGTATTTTTTTAAACCAAGTACCTACATGCAAGAGCCTCGTACGGTTTGGCACTCACGTCTCCGGCACGTGAGTGCCAAACCGTACGAGGCTCACACAAGTCAAACGTGCAAACGCACACAAGTCAAACGTGCCAAGCACGTGCAAGGCTCGTGTATTACCTACTGCACAGAAAAAGGTTTAGGTAATAGAACCTATTATTTGCAACGGTTACAAAATTTTCTTTAGATTTTCTATTAAAAACTTAATACTCGACTGTACTGGCAGTAAATACATCACCAAGTCAATAATCAATCATAAATTAGAAGAATGGGAGTAAGAGGGCAGAGGAAACGCCAGATAATGAAGTGCGATTTTTATAATGATTTAGCACTATGTCTGGTTTACAGGCGTAACATGAATGGGAGTACTACGAGATTTGCATAACCTGGCAATGACGGGTCATAACTGTTTTACACAAACGGAGTATGCCAAACAATGTTGGTTATGTACGGGTTTTTTAACCTAAAATTGTTATGATAACATCACCACACGTGTTGTTTTTCAGAAGTGAGCAACTGCATTACGAATATCGCCCTAAAGGCTAAAAGCCATTACGTACTGTCGACTGTGTGCCTACAATGAGTTTTCATTACGAGACTCGATCGTCGATATGGACCGCGGTTGACTCATTGATTGGCCCGCTTCAGGGTTGTAAGAACTCATATCCAATGAGAGCGCCAAACGCGGTCGATATCGATGATCGGGTCTCGTAATGAAAACTCATGGTGTGGCTACACTGGTCACTGGCGACTCGGTCGATGGCGATTGTAACTTACTAGGTATAGATTAAACAGCTGCTTACGCACTTCGTCGACGGTCGCCCAGGCGACTTTGCCTATGTTTTAGCTGATGAGGGACTAAGTCGCTGGCGACCAGTCGACAGTGTGTAATAGTTCTAAAACGATACGATACGATGTAAAAGACACTATTGTCAATTAGTATATACATATACTGGTGTAGGTATATACGCTAGGTCGGTAATTGATAATACGTACCTACTGGTGTACGCAAATCCACAATAATGCGCGAGGTATAGGTAGAATATATACCTAAACTTATGTAAAATTAATTTATCTCTGTAAGTCATGTTTTAAAAAAAAAAAACTGGCGAAATGCGAGATGGACTGGCCCACGAAGTATTTCTTACAATTATTCACAAAAAGATGTGATTTTAATAAAAACACATGTTGTATGGAAGTCTTTTTTAAATATTAATTTTATTATAATTAAGTCAATCATAAGTAATAATTAATTAAGTAGTAATAATAATAAGTAGTAGTAATAGTAATTAAGTTAATCATTTTTAATCATCACAACTTCACTGTAAGGTTACACGTACACTGTCCGAATTAGATTTTCCGCACTTTCACACTTTTATTAGGATATACGCGTTGTCAGGAACCCTTGTTGGAAGTAAGGACTCGCCATTCCTCGCTTGCAGACATGTTACAAGCACCGCCGCGGTACCTTCTGGATCGATCCGAAGAACGCCTCAAGATATGTCTCGTAATCTGCTGTCGCATCCAAGACTCATGACATCTCTTGTAGATTTTAAATATGAAGTAAAGGGTGCCGAGCAATAAAATAGTGCAAATAATTATTGTCGCAATATTTATCGCCGATAAATGAATTTTGAATTCCGCCACCGTCGCGGTATTTTTAGCAACGCTAACTTGGTTCATAAATACCTATTCATTAATCACTTTTGAGTTACACATGATGGAAAGTCACTTGTTCTTTTTAAAAAGTTCTTAAATAAACAAACGCTGCGCGGAGTAAATGCTAGACTAATTACGCACATGATGCCAAGCCCTGCCCCCTAATCGGCGAACACATTTTTGTCAAATGATTGCGACTAGTTGGCATCAGTTAGGATCGTTCGGACCGCCCATTGGTCCGTTTGTTCCAAACGATCCCAACTATTCGCTATCATTTGACAAAAATGTGTTCGCCGATTAGGGGGCTGTTTAGTGGCAGGGTCGCCATATAAGGACGGGTGTCAGGTTGATTGAAACATCTCAAAGTATAATGCAGGACTGCTTTTATTCTAAGTAATACACGAGTTATATATTGGTTACACACATGGAATAATAGGTACTTACATACTACGTCACAATATTTTCAAGTGAATATACAACTAATTTTTTTGTGAATATAGTTCTAGCGTCTATTTATAGCCTTTACTAATATCGAGCAAAATAAAACCTCTAAAATCACGTTTGAAGTATGGAAGCTCCACTTTTTGTGTGTAAGTCTATGTCAAAAACTTTGGTTTTCTATCGGCAACATAACACGGCCACTTCTTCTACTTTTTCTGCCTATAGAGGTCAACAGCTGGACAAACGCTTCCCCTAAGGGTTTCCACAATGACCTTCACCGGGTCATCGGTCCCCCTTGTTGAGGGCCTCCTTACGCTGCGCCTTCCGGTACGTGGCCGCCACTCCTGAACCTTACTTCCCCATCGGACCCATGCCCTGCCCACTGCCGCTTAATTGTAACGACTCGAAGAGCTATGTCGGTGACTTTGGTTCTTCTACGGAGCCCCTTATTTCTGATACGACCGCGCAAAGGAACTCCGAGCATCGCTCTTTCGATCGCCCTATAGTGACCTTGAGCCTCACGACCACGGTCTATGGAAACCGATCGGCTGAAATCAAATAAGCTTCCCGGGTAACAAACATTTACACCTACCTATACAAAATGTAGCGAATTGCCTTAATAGGTATACAAGTATGTACCGGTACAACAAGTATGTACCGGTGCAAATATATTTGGACTACATAAAAACAAACTAATAACAAATAGGTACACATCGCATCGGGCCAGAACGTGTCAATATTGGACCCAGCAGTAAATTGCGCTTCAAAGCTGTATACATGTTTCGTGTATATCCTATACATAACAATACATATAGGGTCTACATATACATGTATATAGCAAATGTATTTCACCGTCGCGTCGGCTGCTCACACAATGGGTCGCGGAAATGGTAGAAAAACTCATTAGTGAGCCGTGAAGTGCGTGTGACAAAACTTGAGATAAAATGATGGACGACAAAGTATTTTTAACAATGTAGGTCCGTTGATATTTGAGATACATTGCTTTGCTTTGATACTTCTTGTGTTGGCTTTGATTTTTCTTCTGATTTTTTATTAAGGTCGGTATTATTATTGCTAACAGATCACAGCCGAGCGCATTAAAACATTCGGCGAGATTCGGTACCTATCTTTGTGCGCTATAGTCGCACGCGGTTTTTTGGCAATAACACCATACCATTTGCCACTGTCTACTGAGAGGATTATTTAAAAGTTAGAGATAAGTCTTCGAAAGTGAGAGATAAGTCCTCGTTTATACTTTTATTAGTAATTAGGGGAGTTCATACATGTATGAACGAAGAACATGTATGGCAGCTGCCCCCCAGTTAGCACTCACCGGACAAAGTCTTGCCGCCAAGCGATTCGTCGTGTTCTGGCATGATGTCTGGTGCAGCCGTACAAAGGACGGGTCTGAGCAGTTGTGTTGCAATGTGTGCCGGATACGATGCGTCAAATTTTGTTGGGTCGGGAGTTTGGTCGTGGAGGGTCTCCAGATCAATCTCCCTATGGCGCAGCATCGTTGGTCGTGTTGTTGATTTTAACAAAGCATCACCTCGCTGAACTGCTGTCTTCCTTCCTATTCACCCAGGGCAGATTTCCTTCTGAGGCACGAAGGGGTCTCGGTTTGTAAAGATGGTCACCCATCCACAGACTAACCGCGGCATGCGTAGCTTAATCTGGTTGATCAACCTGTGCGGCTGTTATTGTTTAGCCATGAGTCCTTTCTACCTATACGTTTTTTTATGAATTACAAACTAGAGCTTGACCGCTATCCCGCCTGATGGTAAGCAGTGATGCAATCGTTGGTGGTAATGAGCGCTAGTTTATTAAGAGCATATTCACTTTATTAAATACTAGCTTTCCGCCCGCGTCTACGCCCGAGTGGAATTCGGTTACTTTTAAAATTTTCCCGTGGGAATATTTTTCCGGGATAAAAAGTACCTTATTATTTAATCTGGACTTCTAACTTTTTAAATTTCAAAGCAGTTTGTTAAATTTCAAAGCAATTGTTTCAGCAGTTACGGTGTGAAAGCGAAACAAACAAACCAACTCCCTTTCCGATTTATAATATTAGTAGGTAAAGGATACTTACTAACTTACCTACTTACATTTTCTTCTCTCTACCTCGGTAGGTATGTAGTTAGAGATTTATAACTTCTCATTCTGGCCAATTCGGCACACTTAGGTACCGAATGAGCCCGAAATTAATTTAATTAATGAAATTGTCTCTGCCTAGGCGGGTGCTAGAGATAATAATGTATGAAGGTTAACCTATAAATGATAGTTAAGACGCTGTTTGCAATGTTTAGCCGTGGTTTAACCCATTACTGGATCTAGAGGTAATTTAAATTAGGTAGGTACCTGTAGTCCCATGGCACTAGGGGTTTTTCCTGGAATTCTGAATGTGACTGATATATATATATATATATATATATTGTGGCTGACATAGGCAGCTAGCGACCTCTGTTGTCGAAAGGAGGCGACAGCATCAATGAACGAATTACGCACAATATTAGTAGTACCGCTTTTCGACACTGGAGGCGCTGTATTATGAATGAAGGCGGTCGTCATATTGACCTTGAGAACTGTAGTACCGCTATTGGACGCCAGAGGTGCTGGGTTTATGAATGAATCACGATTATTTGTCAATGAAAGTTGTAGTTTCCCGCCTCTCGACACTTGGGGGCGGTAAGATAAACACGTTTCGAATGTTCTAGAAACTCTCAGACCCGGAAGTTTAGAAAATATCGGTTTCTTCCGCCCACATACTGTGGTAACGGCCCCTTTCTGCCCCGAGACGCCGTAGAGTGCGGGTGTGTTAGTTTAGTCTCGTAAAATGTAATCGTGTTTTAGATTTTAAGACTACACCGTGTCTATACTTGACCGAATAAAGAGATTGTATACTTTAAAACCTGTGGAAATACCGAGAATAAATCTGGTAGTAGCATCCGCCTGTTTTTCATTACTATTCAGTATTTATTCCTATTTTATAATAGGGGAGAGCCCACTTCTGTGCTCTATACTGAATATATCGAAAGAAAACTAATTACATCCTACTTAAGATTAAATTATCATCAACCTTTTCATCGTCCCACTGCTGGGCACAGGTCTCCTCTCATACAGAGAAGGATTGAGCGTAATCACCACGCTTGCTCAATGCGGGTTGACGATTTCAGAATTAAAGTCCAGGCTTCCTCAAGATGTTTTCCTTCACCTTCTAATCAGTCATTGGCATTGTCCACAAAATACATAACATAAAAATGTAACATTGGTACTTTTCTGACTTGGAATATTCGATTCCACGCACACTCATTACTATTACTTAAGAGGCTGGTATTTTAACCACTAGGCCACAACGACTAAGATTAAATACAAAGCCATAATAACAGCATATTAATTATGTACTTCAAAAGAAATCAGATTACAAAGAGAGTAATTCTAAAAAGAGATAATTTCTCTCGGTGGTAGGCAACAACATCAGCCGCCGGCATAAGTTACCACCCACCAGACAAAGTCTTGCCGCCAAGCGATTCGTCGTGTTCCGGCATGATGTCTGGTGAAGCCGTACGGAGAACGGGTCTGAGCAGTTGTGTTGCGATGTGTGCCTTATGTTGTTGTGTCGGGAGTTTGGTCGTGAAGGCTCTCCAGATCATCCTCTGGCGCAGCATCGTTGGTCGTGTTGTTGGGTTAAACATTGCATCACCTCGCTCAACTGCCGTCTTCCTTCCTATTCACTCAGTTTTTTTGAGTGAATAGGCTTAATAAGCTAGTGTGCTTTACCATCAACGATTGCATCACTGCTTACCATCAGGCGGGATTGCAGTCAAGCACTAGTTTATAACTATTTAAAAAAAAAAAAGTAATACATATTTCTCCTGTATTAGTCATGCTGTTATAATTAGTAGGATCTTTATTCATTTCTTGCCTTTTATCTTTTTAACTTAATTATTCATAAGTAAATACGCACTGAAATTTAATATCTTTTTGCGGAAGCATAATACTGAAATCACACAAATAAATTTAAAAAAAAAAAAAACAGTAATGTAAAAATAGTTAAAAGAAAGAAGGGAAATATTTTGCGGTGGCAGGCCATAACAATGGCTGCCGGCAGAAGTTACCACCCACCAGACAAAGTCTTGCCGCCAAGCTGTTGGTCGTGTTCCGGCATGATGTCTGGTGACGGTTTAACCTGTTCGCAATTATGTTGCGATGTGTGCCGGGTACAATGCGCCAAAATTTATTGTGTCGGTAGTTTGGATGTGGAGGGTCTCCAGATCATCTCCCCTGGCGCAGCATCGTTGGTCTATTGTTGGGTTTAACATTGCCTCACCTCGCTGAACTGCCGTCTTCTTTCCTATTCACTCAGTTTTTTTTAAGGAATAAGCTCTTAATAAACTAGCGCGCTTTACCATCAAAAATTGCACCACTACTTACCATCAGACGGAATTGCGGTCAAAATTAAATATATATATAAAAAAAAATTGCTGTGCGAAAGTCGTCAGTATCCTTTTCAAATCGATACGATTTCATGAACAATAGATTAGGCTGTGCGTTAGTTTACTATTATACCTTAGCTAATTATGCTTAGAAAAAGGCAGTAGTAACACACTATCAGTAGTGTTCAATGGGTTTCATTTTGACAGTTCAACAAAATTCATTGGGTTGTTTGAGTTGTTGAGCAAATACATTTTTTGACATATTGAACAACAAATCCGGACCGTGTGGTACCGGTCTTATAATAAATAGTACCAACCCATATCCTCCAAGGGCGACAAAGAGGCGTAAGAGGCGACTAAGAGAATTTTCACTAGGAAAGCGGGCAGCAGCGCTTCTCCTGTGGAATATCAAATTACTGCGATCCCCAATCCCCACGCTTGGCAGGCGCCAAACGTGGGATTATGGCAAACCCCCTCCCCCCCCCCCACTTGGGGGAGGCCTCTGTCCAGCAGTGAAACTCTATAGGCTGAAGAAGAACAACGGATTAGCAATTGACTTCAAAATGATTAAAATTCAGAATAATAGTGTGAAGCGGGGTAGGTGCGCAATTGATATACGCCTTCCTAGCCCACTTACTTTGCGAGCACTAGCAAGTGGATAGGCAGCTTGATAGGGTGTCGGTTTAATAACAAACAGCGAGACGGTATAAAACTGAATATTAAGATTTAATTATATAATATGACAGAGTACAGTTAGGCAGGTAAACAGAAATGTAATGTGTGTTAGGAACTTCATTATGTTGCAGTATTTATACTAACAAGTAAACAAATTACGTCATCGTTGTGAGCGGCTTCCTTGCGCGAGCGTCATTGTCCTAGACAAAAGGATCGTAGGTGCCGGCCGTCTATGTGTGCGCTTTCCGATGCACACCTGGACAAAATCCTTATCTTGGAGGCGGGGCCCAAAGGTGGCGTGATTTTTATGCTGCGTTCTAGTGTAGGAGTTTTACTTGCCTACTCGCTACACCGCTCCCCTGGTGAGTCGTAGCCCAGCTACGGACGATAGTAATCTGGAAATCTGACTGTGCGCCCGCTCCTCGTTTTCTTCACTGCGACCTGGCCTTCTGGAGGTTGCTGACGTGACGTTGTGATGACAGTTTCTTCATTGGTCAAGTATGCTGGCTTTAACCGGTCGAGTGTGATCTTTTGTTTCTTTCCGTTTACTTCGATGTCGAAAGTCTTCTGTTCTCGACGCAGAACTTTGTATGGTCCTAAATATGGAGCTTCTAGCGACCTTCGTGCACGACCTTGCCGTAAGAAAACATGGGTCGCTGTGTTCAGATCTTTGGGCACATAGAACGGTCGATGTGAACTATTGTGCCAGGAAGTAGGTCGCGGTGTTAGCTTACTCATGTGTGAGCGGAGTCTGCTGGTTAAGCTGGTCATGTCAACTGTCTCTTCAGGAGTGGAGACGAAAAACTGTCCTGGCAGACGGAGTGGTTCACCATATACCAGCTCTGCTGCGGTGGTTTGCAAGTCTTCCTTGTAAGCGCTGCGTATCCCCAACAGAACCCATGGCAACACCTCGGTCCAGTTTGAATTGGCGTGGCATGTGATGGCGGCTTTCAGTTGGCGGTGTAGCCTTTCCACCAGGCCATTTGCTGCGGGATGGTAAGCTGTGGTTAGGTGGTGTGATGCCCCGATTAAGGCAGCGAGTTCTTTGAAGGTGTGGGATTCAAATTGCCTGCCCCGGTCGGTGGTGATGTGTTCCGGGCTGCCAAAACGCGCGATCCACCCTGACGTCAAAGCGGCTACGCAGGTCTCCGCGGTGATGTCTTGCAACGGGTATGCTTCTGGCCATCGCGTCACGCGATCTACTACGGTGAGGCAGTACTTGTAGCCAGAATATAATGGTAAAGGACCAATTAAGTCCATGTGAATGTGGCGGAACCGTGCTGAAGGCGTCTCGAAAGCTGTCAAAGGTGCTGACGTGTGTCTGGACACTTTGCTTCGTTGGCATGCTTCGCATTCCTTGGCCCATTGTCGGCAATCGCGTCTTATGCCGGGCCATACATATCTTTCCGATACTAAACGGACAGTTGCTTTACCACCAGGGTGACTCAAGTCGTGTAGGGTATGGAATGCCTGTTTGCGAAACTGTTTGACGAGGAATGGGCGGGTCCTCGATGCGACGTCGCAGTACACCTCAACTGCGGCCTCCGGCAGTTTGATTTTCTTCAATTTCAGGTTGGAGCCATTTTGTAGGAGGTCTTGGAGTTCGGCATCGGTCTCTTGTTCTCTGGCCAGGGACTGGTAATCTACTGGTGAATTGATTACGTAAATGCGCGATAAAGTATCTGCTACGACGTTGTCTTTGCCAGCCACGAACTTTATATCTGTTGTGTACTGGCTGATAAAATCTAAATATCTGTACTGACGTGGGGAGCAGTTTTCACGTGGCTTGCTAAATGCAAATGTCAGTGGTTTGTGGTCGGTAAAAACTGTGAACATTCTCGCTTCAACCATGAACTTGAAGTACCGTATTGCTTCGTATATAGCTAAAAGCTCACGATCGTATGGGCTGTACTTTGTCTGCGCTGGGCTCAGTTTTCTGGAGAAAAATGCCAAAGGTTGCCACTCTTGACCCTGCCTTTGCTGTAATACGGCACCGATGGCCGTATCTGAGGCGTCTGTCTGTATTGCGAGCTCGGCTGTTGAGTCTGGATGGACTAGCAGTGTTGCCTCTGATAGACTGTGCTTACATTTGTTGAAAGCATCCAGTTGCTCCGGTTCCAATTCTATTGGCTGTGTTCCCTTTATCTTGAGGCCTGTTAAAATTTTGTTTAAAGGTGCCTGTATAGAAGCGGCTGCTGGTAGGAATTTTCGATAAAAGTTTATCATCCCAAGAAATCTTCTAAGGTCTTTGATGTTTTTTGGTACCGGGTAGTCCTGGATAGCTTGGACCTTTGTGTTTAGGGGTCTTATTCCAGCTGCTGAAACGTCGTGGCCCAAGAAACTCACTTTCGCTTGTCCGAATGCGCATTTGCTTGCGTTTATCAGTACTCCGTACTGTGATAACCTCCCAAATAGTTGCCTGAGATGCTGTTTATGCTGAATGACGCTGCTGCTGAAGATTAAGATATCATCCAGGTAGGCATAACAGAAGTCAAGGCCACGGAGCACTTCGTCCATAAACCGCTGAAAAGTCTGCGCAGCATTGCGAAGTCCGAACGTCATGAACGGGAATTCGAACAATCCAAAGGGGGTCGTTATAGCGGTTTTTTTAATATCCTCTTCTGTGACAGGTATCTGGTTGTAGGCTTTAACCAAATCGACAGTGGAGTAGACTGTGCTCCCTACAAGCTGGTGCACAAAGTCCTGCACGTGCCGAACTGGATATCGATCTGGTATCGTACGTGCGTTCAAAGCTCTGTAGTCTCCGCACGGCCTCCAACCATCGTTCTTTTTGCGTGCTAGATGAAGTGGCGACGACCAAGCGCTTTCAGATCTGCGCGCTGTTCCCTGCTGCAGCATTTCTTCGAACTCCCGCTTGGCTATTTTTAATCTGTCAGGGTCAAGGCGGCGAGGGCATCCGTATACTGGTGGACCTGCCGTAGTATGTAAGTGGTGCACTGTGTTGTGCTTTATGTTTCTTGGCCTACCAGCTGGACGTGTGAGATCTGGATATTCTCTTAACAGTTGTTGGTAATCTGTGCCTTCTGTAGTTGTGCGGACTGATGATATAGCCTCGGATGTTTTTCGTGACGTTGCAGCAACTGTTAGTGCAGTAATGTTGTCGATTAATCGTTGATTGCGGCAGTCAACAAGTAGGTTGTAGTAACCTAAGAAGTCGATGCCGATTATGGGTTTTGATACGTCCGCAACTGTGAACTGCCATGTAAAAGCTCGACGAAGGCCCAAGTCCAGAGTGAGTGATAAGTAACCGTACGTGGCTATTATTGTTCCGTTTGCTGCGAACAACTCGTATTTGGTCTTGTAGCGTGGCTCCCGAACAGCGGATCGCGGGAATACACACAGGTCTGAACCCGTATCTACAAGATATTGTATCTTTGTCTTGCGATCCGTGATGAACAGGCGGCTAGTTAAAGCTAGGCAGTCTTGTACCGCCACTAATGGCTGCCATTGGAGTTTACCGGCTGCTTGCTGTAGTTGCACGGTTGTGTGCATTTCCGCGCTTTATCACCAAACCGATAATGGTACCAGCATAGCGGGTGATCTGGCGGTCTGGAATTTGAACGTGAGCGGGAACGGTGCTGTGAACCATGGCTGGATCTTCTTGACTGAAAGCGACGATAGCCGCGCAGCTCCATGCTCATGCTCTCCAACTTTCGACTCAACTCTGCTACGGTTTTTGTTAGTGTGTCCATAGCAGTGTTTTGTGGATCGATCGATGTGGGTACTGGTGGGCGAGTACTGGTACTTGCTACTTGCTCGGTTACTGGAACGATATCATTTATGCGATCCGCTAATTCGGCTACGTCTTCCAGCGGCATGGTTGACTGGGACGCGACGATGGTTTGCAGGTTGGTGGGAAGCCGACTTGACCAGATTGTCCTGATAAATTCTGCTGGGACTGACGGTCCGGCCAAGTGTTGTAAGTGGCGCAGGAACTGTGATGGTTTTCTGTCACCGAGTTCTTCGTGCATTATTAACTGCTTAATTTTGCGCTCCTGTGATGCAGATAGCCTCTTGATTAATTCTGCCTTCAGCTTCTCATACTTTCCTGTTGCTGGTGGGGTAACGACCAGGTCTCTAACCTCCGCGGCATGTTGTGGTTCCAGCTGTGACAGGACGAAGTAAAACTTGGTTGTGTCCGTCGTTATATTTGATAGCGCGAACTGTCCTTCTAATTGGGCGAACCATAGTACCGGGTCAGCAGGGTTGAACGTCGGTGTCCTTACTCCAACTCGACACGTTTCCTGGAATACGTCCGTTTCTCTGCTTGGCTCCAATTTGTCCTTACTAGGCTCCATATTCTCCTTTTGTCAACGGAATCGGGGTCACCAATGAAGCGGGGTAGGTGCGCAATTGATATACGCCTTCCTAGCCCACTTACTTTGCGAGCACTAGCAAGTGGATAGGCAGCTTGATAGGGTGTCGGTTTAATAACAAACAGCGAGACGGTATAAAACTGAATATTAAGATTTAATTATATAATATGACAGAGTACAGTTAGGCAGGTAAACAGAAATGTAATGTGTGTTAGGAACTTCATTATGTTGCAGTATTTATACTAACGAGTAAACAAATTACGTCATCGTTGTGAGCGGCTTCCTTGCGCGAGCGTCATTGTCCTAGACAAAAGGATCGTAGGTGCCGGCCGTCTATGTGTGCGCTTTCCGATGCACACCTGGACAAAATCCTTATCTTGGAGGCGGGGCCCAAAGGTGGCGTGATTTTTATGCTGCGTTCTAGTGTAGGAGTTTTACTTGCCTACTCGCTACAAGTGTGTTAGCAATTAAGGTTCTGGTTTTGTCCCAAATAAATTTAATTTAATAAAAGATTTTTTATAAATTTCATAAATACTTAGATAAATCCTATGAAAATAGCTGCTCTTTAGACGACAAAAATATACTTACTATCGGACTCCTAAAGCGAGCCATCGTGAATTTGTCACCTTGTACCTACACTTTAAAGGCTTTAAAACATCAAAATAACGATGAGTCAAAGAAAAAGTTAAAAGGTATTAAATTTTGAAATCGACATTACTAGCCGTGTCACCATTGTGGCACCGTGTTCTTTATTTGAATTCATGACCATTAAAACTATACTGACGGCCTTTTGGCGGGAAAGTTAAGCTGAGAGTGTCACGCTCATTTTTCATTCATCATCATCATCATCATCAACCTTTTATTGTCCCACTGCTGGGCACAGGTCTCCTCTCGTACAGAGAAGGATTGAGCGTAATCACCACGCTTGCTCAATGCGGATTGGCGATTTCAGACTTATAAAGTCCAGGTTTCCTCAAGATGTTTTCCTTCACCTTCAGTCATTGTTGTCCAAGATATACTTAGAAAGTACATATAACTTTAGAAAAGTTACATTGGTACTTGCCTGACCTGGAATCGAACCCGCACACTCATACTTGAGAGGCTGGTGTTTTAACCACTAGGCCACCACGACATTTTTCATTGGACTTTTTATATTATTTATAGTGTTGTTTATTAAACAACGTGTGCGTGATTTGTGTAGGTAGTAAAAAGAGCATTCAGTAAATAATTTATATATTTTACATTGAGATATCGCAACATAGTGGCCTCATCATGCCTTTGCCTCAAACCTCCCTCTTCGATGGTTCACGTGGCCCTCTTTATTGACATGAATAATTCATTGCGTGACATTGGTTAAATGCACAAACCGCGTGAAGCCAAAAAAGAAAGAAAGAAAATACACAGACATTGTATAGAAAAAATATATTTGAGCTCGATTTTACGAGCCCGGAAGAGTATGTACTTATGCCGTTGTGAACACGTTGGATTTGCATTCACTTTTTGTACTGAAAATACAATAAGAGCAGCAAAATGTGACGGAGATCGGAATTTTTCGCAGCTTCCCGCGTTCATGATAAATTTTTGAGTACAAAGAATTTTTACCTACCGATCCCGTACTTAAATAATGATAAAGAGGGTTTATTGAAATCGTTTAAGAAATTTTGTCATCGGCACTCATGGAAGCTCTACGAAACAAAAAGTTCGTGGTAGGCCATAACATCGGCTGCCGGCAGAAGTTACCACCGAACAGAGTCGTGTTCTGGCATTATATCTGGTAAAGCCGTACGGAGGACGGGTCTGAGCAGTTATGTTGCGATGTGTGCCGGGTACGATGCGCCAAATATTGCTGTGTCTGGAGTTTGGATGTGGAGGGTCTCCAGATCAATCTCCTTTTGGCTTTAAAATAGCATCACTTGGCTCAACTGCTGTCTTCTTGCCTATTCACTCAGTTTTTTTGAGTGAATAGGCTCCTAATAAACTTACGTTTTACCATCAACGATTGCATCACTGCTTACCATCAGGCAGGATTGCGGTCAAGCACTAGATTATAATTATGAAAAAAAAACCTACTTATAAGTAGGTGCTGTACATTCAGGTAAATACCTACATATTTATTTTAAGTATATAAAGTCCGTTCCCTCAATTGTTTCTAACTTGGAAATTCAGACTGTCACTTTAGGTACCTTTTGTTTTGGCAGAAAAACAGAATTCCCACATTCAACTACTGAAACTTTGAACCTCCTACGTCGATACAGTAACGGCGACCCCCTCATAGAGGCTTGGCGACTCCCTAGGGGGTGCACCAAATAGCACTGATTCTCAGCCTAGTTTAAATAAATAACTTTTGATTTTGAAAAACTCAGTCACGAGGAACACCTACTTACCAAGGAGAATGGTAACCCAGATTCAGCATTTACGATCCTACATAAACGTTAAACTATTGTAAACTCGAATCGATCAATAACTTTGTAAACAAACGCACACATAGGTATACATTTTATTAACCCCACATCAAAGAGAAACTGATACATCGATTGTTTATTTATTTAAGATCTAGTTTTTATTCTTTGATCTTTTAATTCATTAGTACGGGAAGGTAAGAAAGATGTTATCAAGCTCATTATGATTTTAACTGAAGAGAATATAGAGTAACGGTTTCTTTTTCTAATTGCCTTTGTTATTAAAATTCTAATAGAAGGGTAATTGCGTAACACACTATCAGTAGCAATGGGTTTCATTTTGACAGTTCAGCAATATTCATTGCGTTATTTACGTTTTTGAGCAGACAATTTTTCGAACTTATGAAGCAGTGGATTGGCAATTTGCTTCGAAATGATTCCAACTAAGTAGGTAATACTAATGACGCGTTACGCAATTGGGGTGCAGGACAGTATCATTTTATTCTTGGAGGCCATTGTATAGATGAATCATCATTATCTCAGCTATATGAAGTGTAGGACTTCCCCCAAGGATTTCTAAAATGAACGGTTGGACGCAGCCTGCATCCAGCGCTTCCCTGTGATTTTAGTCAGATCATCCGACCACCTAGTCGGTGGGCGTCTGACACTGCGCTTGCCGGTACGTGGTCGCCATTCAAACGCCAAATAATTTTCTTAGACTGACACTGATCCTACTGCAACTCCATTGACATCTAAAAGGAAAAAAAGGAAGGCTGCACTAAACATGCAGACAGAATTCTTCAGAGTCTGCTTAGAAACTATCAAAGCATCTAACAAGGAGCCGTTGGAGTTTGATGTTGCTGGAATGAACATGGTCAAAAAATTGGTTAAAACGGATAATTTGCAGGCCATTTATGCAGACTCAATAATAAACAACGTTCTACGCAAAGGGTTGTTAAATAAATTGAGGGAAGATACAGATTTATGTGATAACTAGCTGTGCCCCGCGGTTTCACCCGCGTAAGCTTCGAACCGAATGAGCTCAGTTGATATAAAATAAGCGCCTGTTAAAATAATGGGAGCAATATGCACGCCCGCGTTTCCGTTTTTGCACCTTTTTTTTTCCTGCTCTGCTCCTATTGGTCATAGCGGGCGATATAGCCTATGTCCTTTCTCAGGCTCTAGACTATCTGTGTACCATCGGTTCAGTAGTTTTGGCGTGAAAGCCGGACAGACAGACAGACAGAGATACTTTCGCATTTATAATATTAGTATGGATTATTGTAACAAGAACATGCAAAGACCAATTTCCGTTGAATCCTCACATTCGAGAAGTTCATATGAGTCACAGTCTTTGTTAACTTTCCTTCCTTCTACATCAAGTAGGCATAGGGACCAGAACCAGACTGGAGAATTAGGAGAATAGAATAGAATACTCTTTAATATGTAGGTACTTACACCATAGATTACAGAACATAAATGTAAAGATTTTACAAAGGGTGCCACAATGGGCGGTCTCATCGTTAAGAGCGATCTTTGGATGCAATACTAAGGGGAAGGAGATAGCAATAATGTAGGTAGTCTACAGTGTAGGTACTATTTACATAGATTATACAATAAATATGTAGGTTAAGTGTATCATATTAGTTTAAATAAATATATACCTACATCCATTGATAAAATATTAAACAGATACGATATATTCTAACAAACTGACCAAAAAAAATGTGCCGAACACAGCAGCAGCACACATGCATATTTTTATTCGGCATACATTGGTACAGTGTGAGTGAGATGGGGCGCAATCTAAAGCATAGAGAAGAAAAATATGGCTAGTGTTTGTCGTTTGCGCTGTTAGTGGTTGTCGTTTGTTTTTACGAGTGTATCGAGAGTGACTAAAGCGAGATACAGGACTTACTTCCTTTTGTAACAAGAACATGCAAAGACCAATTTCCGTTGAATCCTCACATTCGAGAAGTTCATATGAGTCACAGTCTTTGTTAACTTTCCTTCCTTCTACATCAAGTAGGCATAGGGACCAGAACCAGACTGGAGAATTAGGAGAATAGAATAGAATACTCTTTAATATGTAGGTACTTACACCATAGATTACAGAACATAAATGTAAAGATTTTACAAAGGGTGCCACAATGGGCGGTCTCATCGTTAAGAGCGATCTTTGGATGCAATACTAAGGGGAAGGAGATAGCAATAATGTAGGTAGTCTACAGTGTACTATTTACATAGATTATACAATAAATATGTAGGTTAAGTGTATCATATTAGTTTAAATAAATATATACCTACATCCATTGATAAAATATTAAACAGATACGATATATTCTAACAAACTGACCAAAAAAAATGTGCCGAACACAGCAGCAGCACACATGCATATTTTTATTCGGCATACATTGGTACAGTGTGAGTGAGATGGGGCGCAATCTAAAGCATAGAGAAGAAAAAGATGGCTAGTGTTTGTCGTTTGCGCTGTTAGTGGTTGTCGTTTGTTTTTACGAGTGTATCGAGAGTGACTAAAGCGAGATACAGGACTTACTTCCTTTTGTACGCTTCATTTTTAGTGCGCTAGTGACATATCTACCTTAGTTTAATATTTTATCAATGCCTACATCTCATTAATACACATCATACAAGAGCAAATAAAAAAAAAAAATAAGTAGAAAAAAAATATGCGTTTTAAGAGAGATGAAGTGCTTTTTCTTATCATAGTTTTAAAAGTGGACAGAGTTTGAGCACGCCTTACGGACACGGGCAAGTCATTCCATAGCCGAACTGCTTGTACAGTAAAGGATTTATCATTGAAACTAGGGGAATGCATCTGCAGCTCTAATATCAGGTTTTTCGATGACCCCAGATATCTATTATGTGTGTCATGAAGGAACTTGAAACATTCTTTTAACGCCCTTGCTCGTAAAGCTGATGTAATCCCACCGGTTTTAAATATGTAAAGCGGGCCATAACAAACGCGTGTGTTATCAAAGCAAATAGTTAAGTTATAGTCCATACAAATTCCATAACAGCATTATTTGTCATTTCAAATAATTATGGAACTGATCGCCGCCACGTGGCTCTAGCCAGTGAGCAGCGCGCTGTTCCATATTTGAAATGGCAAATAATAATACTAATGGCGGGAAAGCAACAGTGAGCATTCACAGATTGAGTTTATTTAAAATAACTGATGTCCTATTTGAAATAAACAAATTTGTATTTGTTTGTATTTAAATGAGTATTTGTAAAAAAAAACAGTTTATTCGGTAATTTAAAAACTTGACTGCATGCTCTAGCATCTTTGCCAACATTTTCACGCAGCTACGGCAGAAAATAAACCTCGCGCCATTTTTCTCAAATTTTCTTTTCTTTGTACTTATATTCTGAATATCTTTTTTTCTGTTTCCTCGCAAGTGTGTTAGAAAATGTCGTACGCTATACGTGCGTATTGGTTATAACATGCTCGGCTCAATTACACCCTCGCCTTCGGCTCGGGCTGAAATTCCGCCTCGCATGTTATAACCATCATTACGCACTAATATCGTAATGTACTATTAAGAAAAGAGGGGGTTTTAGGATTAAACAAATTGCTGTAGAGCTGAAATAGGATATGAGAATTCCGGCGAAGATGTATGGGAAGCCAGTTCAGCTTTGTATGAAATTCAGATATTTATATGATCATATTTTGCGCAGGCCAAATATAAAACTTATGCAATAGTGTTGAAGTCGCTCAAGTTTATCTAGTTTGTCAAATGATTGCGACTAGTTGGGATCGTTTGGACCGAACAGACCAATGGGCGGTCCAAACGATTCCAACTGATAACTGACATCTACGTAAAGGATGGGAAGTAAAAGTGATTGTGAAGAAAATCAAGGTCTCGATTAAGAACTTATTACGAACATTCCAATATAATGGATGAATAAATTGATAAAGATACTTAACAAAACTGATCACATTAGACTTTTATTTTTAGTAGTAGCTTTTGCCGGCGGCTTCGCCCGCGTTAGAAAGACAACAAGTAGCATAAGTTCGTTTCAACTATCTTCTCAAAATCATGTCAATTCGTCGGTCTTTTTTACCGTGAAAGACAAATAAACGCACTTTTCCATTAATAATATTAGTATGGATGAATAATTTATTGACATACCTTTTTAACACCCTTGCTCGTAAAGCTGATGTAATTCCACCGATTTTAAATATGTAAAGCGGGCCATAACAAACGCGTGTGTTATCAAAGCAAATAGTTAAGTTATAGTCCATACAAATTCCATAACAGCATTATTTTCCATTTCAAGTAAATATGGAACATGTTCCATATTTGAAATGGCAAATAATAATACTAATGGCGGGAAAGCAACAGTGTGCATTCACAGATTGAGTTTATTTAAAATGAACAAAATATAAAATACTTTTTTTTCTGTTTCCTCGCAAGTGTGTTAAAAAACGTCGTACGATATACGTGCGTATTGGTTATAACATGCTCGGCTCAATTACACCCTCGCCTTCGGCTCGGGCTGAAATTCCGCCTCGCATGTTATAACCATCATTACGCACTAATATCGAAATGTACTATTAAATAATCCAGCCTCAATCTATCATAAATATTACACGACACATTTCTGGTATTATTTTAGAAAGAGGTGGAGCAGATATACCGGTGCTGAATTTCAAGTCAAGTACGGATACCGTACTTTCTTACGGTTTAGCCATTTAAAAATATAAGTTAACATCCCCCCTCGATAGATGGCGTTGTACATTTGTCGTTCATTTCTGAATCTCGGTGTTAAGATTCTCCATGAACCAATGGCTACCCCAATTTTTCAGTATTCCGGTATCGCTTCTCGGCCTTTTGGCTAAGATCAAAGTGTAGTATCTGTTCTTTTCAGCTTAATATCTGAAAGTTCCCTCACTGAGGGACCAGTATATTAAACTGATTTTTGTAAGCTGACGGGATGTTCGGGGCTCGCTCCACTCCCGTCGCGGGTCGGCCCGGCATTGTAGTGCCGCCGGGATCGGCCCACATAATTCCACAAAAAAAATCTCTAAAGCAGGCTTACCGCGCCATCCGCTAACTTGTTACCCGGTATAATATTTACCTTTTGAAAGCCACGCCAAAACGGTATCTCTCAAAATACCTATAAGCCCCGCACGATGATATTGCGATGGAACCTTGTCACAATAACAGCTTTGTGACGTCATCTGTCACACAAAAGGACAGCTAGCAAAAGAATGTTTAACGTAAAATTAATATTAGGGTTAAGGGTTTATTTCTATTTTATAATTTTATTATACATACACTCTTTATACCTACTCACCCATATTCTGACAAATAAACTTTCATTATTAAAATTTTCAAGGAAATAATTCTTGTAGACGTAAAAAAAATATACTTATTCGTATATCTTTCTTACATGTATACTAATTTTTTCTAACTACATTTCTGTTAATTTGCGAGCGGGAATTGAATCAGAGTCCACTGTGTAGCAGTCATGTGTTAATTACTACCTACATCTATCAGATCAATACATAGTATAAAACAAAGTCGCTTTCGCTGTATGTCCGTATGTATGCTTAGATCTTTAAAACTACGCAACGGATTTTGACGCGGTTTTTTTTAATAGATAGAGTGATTCTTAAGGAAGGTTTGTATGTATAATAAATGCATAATATAGTAGAGAAACACTGAGAAATCTAAAAAGCGCGATAAAACCGAACTCCACGCGGGCGAAGCCGCGGGCGGAAAGCTTTACAAATAAAACCAGGATAGTATGTAAAAAAATGTTTATATAATATAATTCAATATAATCTTACCCTATTTATTCAATTCCACTCATATAGTCTTCCGAATCAGAACTGCTTTATGTGTCTGTCGTTTCCGATTCACTGTCGTCTGCCGTATTTATGACAAATAACTCGTCAGTTATTAGATCTTTATTCCAATATTTCCTCTTCAAGCCGTTTAACATGATTGATTGAGTTATTGACGCCAACGCCTCCAACGTCAGACCTTCAATGCGACTTTCCAACTGCTCCACATTCTTTTCTGAGATCCTCATCTTTACCAGGTTCCAGATGTACTCAATGGGGTTGAGGTCGCCGTTGTAGGGTGGTAATCTAACGACCTCATGGCCATTGCCAGCTAATAAATTGTCAATTTTGTAATTTTTCGGCGGTCTGTGCCGTTTCATTAATAAATACAGTTCAGGTTTTGTACTGTTGTTAGGAAAGTCGATGTTGTGAGCTTGTAGTCACTCAACCATCAACTGTTTTTATTGTTCATACTTGGTGGCCTATTCTCTTCCCTACTATGATAAGGGGCGTTGTCCATCACGATTATGGATTTGCGTGGTAATTTGAGTACTAATTTTTCTGTAAGTAAGCCACTTGGTGAAATTCTCAGCATTCATTTGATCATGGTAATCCCCCGTTTTAGTGTCTGCTTTAAACATTAAAAGGGCATTGTCAAATGTCAACAAAACTGCTTTCACTTCCCGCGTGAACTATAATCCATCGTCGGCCAGGGCTGTCGTTCCGTCTCACTCCGACATCGGTTGCTGTTTGCCAACATTTTTTTATCGTGTAGTGTGCGTGTATCCATGTTTCGTCGAAATAAATAACGGGTCTTTTGTTATTACAAAGCGAGTCATTTTCTTTCATACGTCGTAAATATTTAGCCCTCCACGCTTGAATTTGGGGTCTTTCAATTATAGCCAGTCTTTTTGGTAGCATCGTTTAAATTGGTAGCCTAAATCACATTTAATTATTTTTCTTAATGTAGTTTCACTACCAGTATAATTAAGGTCTACTTTGAAGCCGCCAAGACTTTGCGCATTGTGGGTATTTCTCTCCTCACCGTATACATTGAATGTAATACTTCTTAAAGCTGTTTAGGAAAATCCGTCGAAATATTCCTTCTTTTGTCGTTTTCCTTTAGTAGGAGTTCTCATTTTGCTGGCTGTTGCTGGCTCATGCCCTCGTCGCAATTTCGTCAAAGCATTTTTTGCAACGCCCGTGGTACATGCCACACGCTCCGTGACTTTCGTAGAATTTTTCCAAATATTTTTAATAACTATTAGCAGTTGCTTCGGTATTAAAATTTCCTCAGTAGTGTCCGAAGCACTTTTTAAAGCACGGTTTATAATTTCAAGAACTAACTTACAGTCCTCTTTCTCTTTAACAAAATAATTGTCCACTTTAATTATAATTTCACGAGCACGACTGTTAATTAATTTCTTACTCATTTTAACGAGTAACAAAACAAAACTAAACAACAAAACTCAAAAACAACAATAAAACAGGATAACAAAAACAAAAAGCTAACAAAAATATTCGATGTGCGTAAGTGGGTAAGCGCGGACTGAACATGCGAACGGTACCGACGGTGCGAGTTCGGCTACGTCATCAAGATGGCCGCCAGTCGCAATATCATCGTGCGGGGCTTATACCTACAAAACGTAGTGATTACTTGCTCTGTGATACCTACGTAAAATGTATATCTATATAATGGATTCCAATTTTATATCGATAACCACTATTACATTTTTTGTCAACAAACAAAATAATTTCTTCCTGTCGAGTATGGACAACCGTGGCGTATGCGCCACAGGCAGACATGCGCTTGTAGAGTATAGCTGAAATTGGCGTTCAAAAGGTTATTACTACTTTCGAAAATCGACCCTCATCTTTAAGAAAAAAATATCATCATCCTCAACCGTTTTTATCGTCCCACTGCTGGGCAAAGTCTCCTCTCATACAGAGAAGGATAGAGCGTAATCACCACGCTTGCTCAATGCGGGTTGGCGATTTCAGACTTAAAGTCCAGGTTTCCTCAAGATGTTTTCCTTCACCTTCAGCCATTGGCCAATGTCGTGGTGGCCTAGTGGTTAAAACACCAGCCTCTCAAGTATGAGTGCGCGGGTTCGATTCCAGGTCAGGCACGTACAAATGTAACTTTTCTAAAGTTATATGTACTTTCAAAGTATATCTTGGATTTGGTATACGATTACTTATTGCCATTTTGTAATAGAAGCTATTTTTTTAAATACATATAAACTAGTGACCGCAATCCGGCTTGATGGTAAGCAGTGATGCAATAATTGATGGTGAAGCAAGCTAGTTTATTAAAAGCCTATTCACTCAGTTTTTTTTGACTGCAGGAAGACGACAGTTGAGCGAGGTGATGCAATGTTAAGCCCAACAACACGATCAACGATGCTGCGCCAGAGGGAGATCAATTAAAGTACAACCAGAGGGGAGTCCTGTTCTTAAATAAAATATCACTACGACTTACACTTTAATAAAAAAAAACTCTGTAATTAAGGAATGCTTCATAAACTAGTGTTAATCAATTTTTATTCATGTCTGTACAATGATGTGACACCTGATTATATACAAGGTAAGGTTAACACTAAAAAGGTAGTTTATTTACAAGTTTGTTGCTAATAAATACGTATTTTGTGACGTGGTACTTGAGTTCTTCTCCTAGTGTTGTTACTTCAGCGACGTCATCACTAGGTAGCTCTGTAACCAAGAATACAGAAATTATAAATAATTCTCCTTTTGTCGAGGTTTTACTCGTGTAAGTTTCGATGCTGTGGGAAAGTTAAAGTTCGGGATTATCTACGAAGAAATTGGCAGATTCATCCCACATATATAATTGCTATCCATAATCATCCTATCTATATTTTTTTCCCTCTCTACTGTTTATATTTTGTATGTATGTATTTATTACAATATTTTTAATATATTATTTTTTTCTCTCGATTAACTTTAATTTATTTGCACCTACCATGTTTTGTCTCTGCATCACCTCAAGGTAGACTGGTAGAAAATGCCTAAGGCATTAAGTCCGCCATTATGCAATGTTTGTGCATAAAGTTTAAATAAATAAATATCGGAATTGAAAGCGATGCGTTATTCCTGCTCTCTGGAATCTGCAATATTTTTTTGGTTTGAAAAGAGAGATAGCCTATGCTTTCGGTCGAGCCCTATCTCTTTCCTTTTTGAGAGAGATAAAGATAGACGAAACTTCGTTTAATCTCTTTCTTTCGGAGTGCCACAATTCTCATCTCTAAGGCATGTCCATAAGTATATGTCGATGTTCCTGGTTATAAACTATCTTAGTGTCAAATTTCGTACAAGTCTTGGCGTGTTATAAACACCCTCCTATACAAACTTTCACATTTATCATTTCAGTAGGATTTACGCAAGATTCCATAACGTTGAAAGAATGTCTAATTACGTCATTCAATTAACGTTTTATTCCAGTCGTCTAACTGGAAGCGTAAACAATCCTAGGATTTTAAAGGTGATTAAATTCTAATCAATGGCTTCTTAAGTTCTTAAAATTCGTCTGCGTAACAACGTAAATAACGCAATGAACGTGATAGAAGGAATTACGCTCGAGTGCCATTTTATGTGTGTTACTGAATCACTCCGCGGGACTGCAAACGTAGGAGTTACTTTCAGGTAGATATTTTTTTTTTAAATTAAGCTGTTCGTCATCATCAAAACTTACCTAAGTTTTGCCACACAGCCGGCGGGAACACAGATTGTTGTGAGAAAACGTATACCGTCTTGGAGTCTCTTTGGATGCCTTTCGAAGCTGCGTTCTCTTTTCTTGTGATTTCTACGCGATACCAGAAGGCCGACTTCCTGGAAGAAGATAAAATTAGCAAACAAATTAAAATTACAAAAAAAAAAAAAAAAAACACCAAAGATCTTAGGGTACGCAGTACGACGTTTTCTTACTAGTCTGTGGTTTTATAAATGTTACAGAACATATTATTTTATTGGGCAATGGAGAGGGCTATGCTTGGGGTTTCACTGCGCGATCGAATCAGGAATGAGGAGATCCGCAGAAGAACGAGAGTAACCGACATAGCCCGAAGAATTGCAACACTAAAGTAGCAGTGAGCTGGACACATTGCCCGTAGGATCGATGCCCGATGGCCCCATATGGCATCGGTCGATCATCATCATGTCATCGACGGGTTCTCGAGTGGCGACCACGCACCGGAAGACGCAGCGTGGGTAGGCCTTCGACATGGTGGACCGACGACCTGCTGAAGGTCGCGGGAAACCGCTGAATGCGGGAGGCGCAGGACCGGTCGTCGTGGAGAACCTTGGGGGAGGCCTATGTCCAGCAGTGGACGTGTTTCGGCTGATGAATGAATGAATATTATTCTATACAATATGTAAAGAAAACCCTGTCCGATCCGTGAAGGTATTGTTAGGTATCGTTAACTGATTCTAATAATGCCCATAAAGCCGGGCTAAACTTAAAAAAAAACCCAAAAAAAAAATATTATTTCGAAAAAGCGAGGTAACTTAATGCATGTGCGGTAGGCAACCCGATAGCCCCGCCCCCCTTCACCCGCGCATGTATGCGCGGGTGAAGGGGGCGGGGCATGCGGCACGTGGTCGCATCGCTATTCGCTCCGCCACAAATGGTGTTGTCAGTTTTTTAAAAATTACTAAATTTCGGGGAAATTGGAATTAATACCCGGGAAAAAAAGATTATTTCAAAATTCATTATTATTGTTACTGTGATGATTATGTAAAATTTTATATTATATTTGGTCAAGTGTTTACCTAACCTTTATTATCCTTATAGGTCGGACAGGGTTTTCTTTACATATTGTATGTCGCCAACTACATCGAGTGAAGTAGCTCGATCAGGCGTAGTTTGGCGAAATAGCGCGATCAGGCGAAGAAGTCTCACTACTTCGTCTGACATCGCTGCGGACATAAGTCGCGCGTTGTCGCCATATTTGTCAGGCGAAATTGGCCGGCTTCACTTGACATGTCGCCGATACATGTCGTGGTACATGTCCCCTGGTGTATCCATGGCTTTAGACTTACTTCAAATGATCCTGTACGATATTATTAGCGATGGGCATGCAGATCTTCTGTAAGGGATCACTCATGAGTTGTCCCACAGTTCTAATAGGAGACTTCTCTGATACGTAGTATTCTAGTAGACGGGATGCTATCGGCTTTAAATTGGCTGAAACATAACACAGTTTTATTAATATTAAAACTAGTTGATGACCGCAATCCCACTATACTAGCTGATTCTATTCATTCTAGTTGTTGATTCTATTCACTGTAGTTGAGCCTATTCATTCTAGCCTTGAAAACAATTAAAATTGTAATAAGATGGTAAGACCCCTTTTTTATTTTTTACTAGCTTTCCGCCCGCGGCTTCGCCCGCGTAGAGTTCGGTTATATCGCGCTTTTTGGATTTCCCTCGGGAATATCAATTATTTCCGGGATAAAAGGTAGTCTAAACCTTCCTTAAGAATCACTCTATCTATTAAAAAAAACCGCGTCAAAATCCGTTGCGTAGTTTTAAAGATCTAAGCATACATACGGACATACAGCGAAAGCGACTTTGTTTTATACTATGTATTGATTGATAAAGTAATGCTTGACTGCGATCCCCCGCCTGATGGTAAGCAGTGATGCAATCGTTGATGGCAAAGCATGTTAGTTTATTTTGCCTATTTAATTAAAAAAAACTTAGTGAATATGAAGGTAGACGGCAGTTCGGGGAGATAATGCAATGTTAAACCTAACAACACGATCATCAATGCTGCGCCAGAGGGAGATTATACTGGAGACCCTCGACGCTAAATAAATAAATAATAAATAAATATATACCGACAAATCACACAGATTGAGCTAGCCCCAAAGTAAGTTCGAGACTTGTGTTATGGGATACTAACTCAACGATACTAAATTTATAATAAATACATATATAGATAAACATCCAAGACCCAGGTCAATCAGGAAAAGATCGTTTTCAATCATGACCTGGCCGGGGATCGAACCCGGGGCCTCTGCGTCGCAGGCAGGCGTGTTGACCGCTGCGCCATGGAGGTCGACAATCGCTGCCACCACTGCTCAGTGTTGGTGATGGTAGATGGCACAACTTGAAATTTTTGGTTCTAAGACATTCCGGTTTCCTCACGACGTTTTCCTGCGCACGCAAAATACGTGCATTGTCGGACACCAGCCCGTATTACTTACACGATATTTTCCTTCACCTTTTCAAGATCAGTTATGAATTCATTCACAGAAAGTAAAGTCGCTGCCCGAATCGGAGCCATTAATATTTTCAATAACATTTATTTCTATCATATAACATCAATTCGATATTTACCAAAATCGATCCTCAAACAGCTTTCAGCCCGATGTAAGTGTTCTAAACACACGTGGACTTGCGCGAACTTCATCAGAAGATTCTTCCATGGACTTATATCGATCTCATCCGTTATTAATGGCACCTGCAAATATAATACATTGCTGTAGATATAACAATATTGGGGTCACTAGTTTCTGCCAGGAATGTGGGTTGTTAAAAAGGGATACCGTGACCCCTGGCGCACAAGCAAATGAAGGAGCACGGGTAGGTTTTAGTCAGTAATAGACTGACTCTTGTCAGTCTTTTACTGACTAAAACCCACCCGTGTACCCCTTAGTACGCCCCGCCCGCTCCATTAAAAGGGTCACTAGTATTAATCGATCCGTACCTAAAGAGGTAATGAGAAACAGGAAATAAAGTTCAATTATCGTCCATAGTAAAGGCGCGAGGCTAGTTGCGCGATGAACTTTACTTGCGGGATGCAAGTTTTTGTGTGACGTCAGTTTGATGCGTAGTTCACATGTGGCAATGTAGATGCCGCCACATAAATTCCACTGATTTTGAAGACGGATAATGATATGTCATAGAAGAAAAGGTACCACAGAAGAAAAGCGTTTACGTTCCTAGGTAAATAGAGAGGCAACATTATTGCTTGCAATAGCGGGCTAGTGCTGTGTACGACCTGGCGCTTATAAGCAATTAAAAATCATTTTGTGTAAAAATGTAGGCTGTATGTTTTATATATATATATAATTATATATATATATATATATATATATATATTATAAACTAGCGCTTGACCGCAATCCTGCCTGATGGTAAGCAGTGACGCAATCCTTGATGGTAAAGCGCACTAGTTTATTAAGAGCCTATTCACTCTAGCCTTGAAGACACTCAAATTGTAGTCCGACGGAAACACCGCCGCTGGCAAATTGTTCAAGTTTCTCGATGTACGCGGTATAAAGGAGGAGGCGTAACGCTTCGTGCAGATCGTAGTGGTGTTAACAACGTAAGGGTGGAAATCAGCCGTACGACGGGTCGTCCGATGGTGGAACGGAGATGGGGGAATTAAATCATGCAATTCCCTCGCACACTCCCCAAAATGCATCCTATAGAACACCGAAAGGCTGGCTACTCTACGCCTGTGCTCTAGACTTTGGAGACTTGTTATCTTGTTTAAGCTCCACTGAAAGCCCATGAAACTCTAGAGCAGAAATGTACGAAGCTTAATGTATCCGTGCCTGAACTCAAAGCAACTCGAATTTAAAAATTTTAAGTATTATTATATAACTTTATTTTTTTGTTTATGCGAAACCTGAATACTGTTTGTTCAGAATAAGCAACTGAATCGATTCCAATCATTTTTACACCATGATATATTTTTTTACAAATGCATTTAGACATTATTACAGTATGGTTACTGAGCGCGCTACGCAGATTACGCGTCCGCATGCCCGCGTTCAGCTGACTGCACAGGTCAATGTACCCGGCTCGCCCATCCAAACGGAGCGTGGACCATATTTTTGTTGGGACAACCAAGTAGGATAACAAGCTCGCACTTGTTTCGAGTTTTGCCTGGACAGCCTCCGTGGCGTAGCAGTAGCGGACGCGGCCGCTGCGCAATGTGGCGCGGGTTCGATCTCCGCACAGTGCAAGTATTTGTATGCATGAATATGAATTGCACTGGTCTGGTCGTGCCTCGGAAAGCACGTTAAGCCGTTGGTCCCGGTTGCCATACGAACATCTAGTGGCAATCGTTACGGGTCGTTGGAGCCCTCAAAAATCCAACAATACCTACAATGCCTATAACTACCTACTACCTATAACTGCAATGCTTCGATGTCGCCTTCGGGTTGTGGAGGTCAGACGGCAGTCGCTTCACGGAAAATGTCGAAGTTTAGCCATATCAGCAGTTGGACTGGTAAAGCGGACCCCAGACTCCAAAGCTGAAAAGGCTTCGGATGCGACTGGGATTAACGCTGGGATAGTGTTTTTTTTTTTTTTTTTTTTTTCTTTTTTAATAATTATAAACTAGCGCTTGACTGCAATCCCGCCTGATGATAAGCGGTGTTGCAATCGTTGATGGTAAAGAACGCTAGTTTATACCAGTTTTATTAAACCCATTCACTTAAAAAACCTTAGTGAATAGGAAGGACGGCAGTTGAGCGAGATGGTGCAATGTTAGACCCAATAACACGACCAACGATGCTGTGCCAGAGGGAGATTGATGTGGAAACCCTCCACGACCAAACTACCGGCACAACAACATTTGACGCATCGTACCCGGCACACATCGCAACACAACTGCGGAGAACCGTTCTCCGTACGGCTTCACCAGACATCATGCCGGAACACGACGAATCGCTTGGCGGCAAGACTTTGTCTGGTGGGTGGTAACTTCTGCCGGCAGCCGATGTTATGGCCTACCACCGAGAGGACTTGTTTCGAGTTTTGCATAAACAAAAAATAATATTGTATATTTACATTTCAAAAATCATAACTATAATTAAACAAAACAAATTTCAAAATCTTTGTATTTCCTATTGAAAAATAAATTTCTTCAACCTTAAATATAATACACACCTCATTAACATCTTTCTTTTCGCTAACAAGCCCATGCTTCTTCAGCGATGCGAAGTCATCAACAGTCAATTCATTAGGATCCTCCTCATAGAAAGACTCGCAATCCAAACGTATCGAATGTTCCGCAGACGTCAGACTCTCGAAGGGATTCAGTTGGAAGTCGCCGCCGCTCATCGTCATGTCCTGTATGGTCTGGTTGATTTGTTCTATTGATTCGTGTGTTCTGGGAAAAGCACGAATTTGAGATGCCTAATAGGGGAATGATTCATTTTGCAAGATTTGTAGGCTTTATCCTACAAATCTGATTGACAAATCAATGATAATAATAATTAAGAAATGCCAAAACTCGTAATAACTCCTGAAAGCGGAAAGAAATCCTGTGCTGAAGAAGCTCTTCAACTTTGTGCTTTTCTCTGGGAGAATTCCAGCCGCTTGGTGAAGGAGCATGGTCATTCTTTTCTTTAACAGTGGTAAAATTCTTCTGAATATCTACAGACCCATATCGATCCTTAACCGCATTTGTAATAAATGTTTTGAAAAGTTGTCACTAACCGCCTAGCGCGAAGATTACGAGTTTCAGTCAATATGACAGGTTTCCAGAAGGATTCATTACCATAGACCATGTAGTCTATCATACGTCGTATATGTCTAGCTTTGGTTTGGATGTCCACACTGAGCGGCAAATTAGAAGAAAAGAAGTTTGGAGAGTACAGTCGGTCCTAATGCCTTTGTGGACTATGAGAAAGCTTTTCACTCCATCGAAACTGGTCTTATCGTTTAGTCTCTGCAGCGAAGCCAAGTCGACTGGATACACACAACAATGGCCGTCCAAACTGGACCAACAAACTGTCCATAGCCCCCTGCGCCGAGAGGTGAGACAAGGGGGACATAATTTCTTGGAAATTCTTTTCTAACGCATTGGAACTGGGCAGGAACTGAGTCAAAACGTGGACACTCACGGTACGGCTGGTTGATAAATTCAAGGTCGCTCAGCGACCTAAGGAACGGGCTATGTTTGGAATCTCTGAGGGATCAAATCCGTAATGAGGTGACTCGGCAGAGAACCAAAGTTGTCGACACGGAATAAGCAAACTGAAGTTTCCCACTTCAGTTTGCTTATTCTGTGTGGACAACTTTAGCGGGTCATAATAGCCGCGGAACTGATGACCATTGAGGTAGACGTTCTTGAGTGACCCCAAATTGGTACACATGGGGTGCCCTTAAACTAGGTGGAACGATCTTCGGAGGATTTGATTCAGGATGACTGGTTCCAGCTGGGTGAGAGTTGCTTAAAATCGAGTTGAATGGCGTGCAATAGGAGAGGCCTATGTACAGTAATGGATTGCTGTAGGTTAGTCTATAGCAGTAAAAATTAAACTGTGTGTGTGGGCAGTGGGCGGGGCACATAGCTCGTAGAGCCGATGGCGCAGAAAGGCTCTTGAATGGCGACCACGTACCGCCAAGCGCAGCGTCGGACGCCCACCGACTAGGTGGTCGGCTGACCTGACTAAAATCGCCGCGTCCAACCGTTCTTTTTGGAAATCCATGGGGGAGGCCTATGATTGGGAGAGGATTGATTGATATGTCCAGCTGTGGACTTCATGTGGCTGAGATGATGATGAGTAAAAATTAAAATTTAGTTCAGTGCACCATTTTCATTCTATTTCATTAAGAAAAGAGCAGAAGATAAAATATAAGTTTAGTCCGGTCAAAGTTTTTTTTTTTTTTTCGTAGTTGTTTACTTTCGTTAACAACGTAGGGTGGAAACCAGCCGTACGACGGGTCGTCCGCTGGTGGAACGAAGATGGGGGAATTAAATCATGCAATTCCCTCGCACAGTCCCCGAAATGTATTCTATAGAACACCGAAAGGCTGGCTACTCTACGCCTGTGCTCTAGGCTTTGGAGACCAACTCGAGTTAGATCAGCCCCTAATCGGCGAACACGTCATTTTGTCAAATGATTGCGACTAGTTGGGATCGTTTGGACCGCCCATTCGTCCGTTCGGTCCAAATGATCCCAACTAGTCGCAATCATTTGACAAAAATGTGTTCACCGATTAGGGGGCTGGGTCACCAATCAGCCTCTTTGCACGTCTCTCCACTGAATCTAAAGTGGGCAGTAAGGTACTTTCTAAAGTTACTAAAAATACGTCAACTTACGTCAGGCGCGGACTAATTAATAATCTATTTCCTAAATAAATAGCAAGAAAAACACGCTGTGAAATCAAATTAAGTTTAGTTTATGAACAAGGGAATGAGAGCTAATAAGAAAATGAATATAATAAATAATACATTACCTGGTATCGCTATTCCAAATCCCGGCAATAAAGAACGAATGCTCCAAGAGGGACATAACCCTCGTATATTCCCACATGGTCTTCTCAGTACCAACTTGAGCGACTAAAGATAATGCTTGCGGTGGACTGTCACGCAAATTCTTTAGCACTTTGGGGGCTTGAGAGTGGCCTCGGGACAATTTGAGGACCAGTTTTGATAGGTAGGTTTTGTTGTTAGCGTCAATCTGTAATTAGACAAAGTGATGTGTGTTTTTTTTTTACATATTATAAACCAGCGCTTGACCGCAATCCTGCCTGGTGGTAAGCAGTGACGCAATCGTTGATGGTAAGGCGCACTAGTTTATTAAGAGCCTATTCACTCTAGCCTTGAAGACACTCAAATTGTAGTCCGACGGAAACACCGCTGCTGGCAAATTGTTCCAGTCCCTCGATGTACGCGGTATAAAGGAGGAGGCGAAACGCTTCGTCCGGATCGTAGTGGTGTTAACAACGTAAGGGTGGAAACCAGCCGTACGACGGGTCGTCCGCTGGTGGAACGGAGATGGGGGAATTAAATCATGCAATTCCCTCGCACACTCCCCGAAATGCATCCTATAGAATACCGAAAGGCTGGCTACTCTACGCCTGTGCTCTAGGCTTTGGAGACCAACTCGAGTTAGATCAGGGTCACCAATCAGCCTCTTTGCACGTCTCTCCACTGAATCCAAAGTGGCCAGGTGACACTTGGCAGCACCAGCCCAAATGTTGACATGGGCTCAGAAGAGCATCCGTCGACAACAACTCGGAGGGACAGTCAGTCAGGAAGTCTTTTACCCAGCCAGTCAGGCTAGGGGAAATGCCGTACGCTGGAAGCTTACTCAAAAGGCTAGCGTGCCATACTCGGTCTAAGGCCTTCGAGACATCAAGGGAGACAGCAATCGCTTCTCCATTCTTCTCGAGGGCCTCGCTCACAAGTGAGTGGCTTACACTAGTAGGTCCCCAGTTGACCGATTGCGGCGAAACCCGTACTGTCGGTCACTGAGGAGATCGTTACCTTCCAGGTATGCCAAGAGGCGCAAGTTGCAAGAGTGCAAAGTCCATACTTTGCAAAATTATGGAGCGTGTGAACCAACTATCGGCCGATTTCGATCACCTCCTTATGTGATCGAAATCGGGATTAAGTTAAAAAAAACTGACAGATTGTTGTAGCTGCAAAAGACTTTAAAACGCGTGATCTTAAGACCAATACTTTTAAAATGAATCAATTACTTGTACCTTTGTCCAAATAATATATTTTCCAATACTTTAGCAGTTATCTGTCGCCACTCAACAAACACAATGCAACGCAACAAATTCAATGTTGTAGTTTTGTTACATAATTTAGAGTGTTAGTACTAAGTACCTAACATGCAGTAATAAAACTAAAAACTTACAAATGGTCTTATTTTTCCTGACGATATGAATTTCAAGGCTTGAATCAATAATGTTATTAGTTCTTCTGCCGTTTCACAGTCTAAAAACAAATTAAATCAAATGATCATTAATTAATAAGATATTGGCCCCAATAGGCTATTTGACAGTATGAATTTTTTTGTGAATATTTGCTTTAAATGCATATAATGAGGGTTCTTTATGTCATTTACACGAGTTTTAATAAAAATAATAACAATTAATATATCCAAAAACTCAAAAATATGTTTTGTATCTCGGGCCACATATTGTGAAACGATCCGAATTGGCTAATGTCACGATGATGTCATAAGCGCATCAGCACTTGTTGTTGTTCTGTGTTCTCAGGTGTTTTATCAATGTATTTGTACATCCCGGTACATCACACCATTTGTAAACAATTTTATTAGATAAACAAAAACAAATAACAGATAAATACAAACACCACTGCGGAACCGAAAATCGTTTATATCGTCTAGTGACGTCACTTACAAGGCGTGACGCCATATTCCTGAATAAATCGTTTTGGCGGCTTATTTGAATTTTGAATTTTTATTTGCATGTTTCTTAAAATTAAAATAGTATATTTCATTACAAGTGCGGAAAGCCTGTCATTACAACGAGTTCCGACAAATGTCGACCTGAGCCGAGGCGCAGCCGAAGGTGAGGGTTGACAGTCGGAACAAGTTGCAATGACGGTTCCGCACATGTACTGAACAAGTATTTTTAATACAGTTGCGAAAAAATTAAGCAATTTATTAAAATAATAAAAACACAATAAACTCAACTAACTAATAATTTATTTCTTAGAAAAGTTATAATTCACATATACATTGAAATTGGTACAGTTTTTTATATTAACTAGGAAGTTTTAGGTTGCATATTTACTGTTTGAGACAAACTATTATTAATTTCGTATGATTGTTCATGTATATTTGTCAAAGGTGTTATACAATGGCGTTTGCTAGTTGATGGAATTGGATCTAATGACTTATCATTATCAACGAAAGTAAATGGACGAACTTTCTCTTCACTATTGTCATGTGAAGGTGACGGACTGGACTTTAAATTAATGGATTGTGTGTGTTACGAATGGACCTTATGTCGATGGCATAAGGTTCAATATCGCGTGACATGCAGTGTGTCACTTTTAAGTCCTATTTCGCTAGATCTAGACATTTCCTAGGTACAATAATAAAACGCATTACTAGACTTAGGACGGCCTATCGAATGGTACAGGTCTCAACAGTTTTGTCAATAAAGTGTCGACATCGAAATTTCTAGAAACCCGTTTCCGGGAATTACCGTAGGTACTTCCGAGTGACCTCGAAGTTATGTGCTATTATTATTACGTCTAGAGGAATCTGGAATGTTCGATCAGCTGGACTATATATAGCACCGTGACGCCCGCACAGAGTCAGTCTACACTCGACTAGCGATACGAAAACAGCGACAGTTAAGAAGCGATCTTAAAGAAGACCTGCTGCGACAACTGCAACGAGAACTGTGAGTACTACGTGGAGTAACATCTATACTGTTATTGTGTGTTTACAACACGGACTTCGTGGACATAAGGGAAGACTTCGGTGCAACGTCAGCGACATTCTACTTGTCATTGCCTACAATCGACTGTACCTTCGTTGCCAATAAACTTCGTAACCCTTAACCGGCATTTTAGTACCCCTAGCCCGTAACATGTGATTTTTTTCCCAGTTTCTAGTTTGTTGTCTAATGAATCAGCAATATAGCCTTCTGCAACTTTGTCTGACTTCCAACCTCCTAGTCGCTTTAAGGACGTCAAATTGACTCCTGAATCTGCCAATAATGTAGCAGAGGTCCTCCTGAAGCTGTGCCCAGTATAATACTCTGCATCCGGCAGACCAAGAAACGTAGCTATTTCTTTTGGCATATTACCAAATTTGTTTATCCCGATTGCTTGAGATGTACACTTTCCTTTTTGATAATTTTGGAAAAAACGGTCGGATTTTCCTTTTTGGGACCGCTGATTCATATATTTTTTGCACTGTTCTAAGAAAATCTCCTTCAACAACAAAGCTTCTCGGTATCTTATTTTTTGTATTCGGAATCTTGATTAGTAGCATTTTTTCATGGGCTTCAATATCTTTTAAAGTAATATTGGATAACTCCTCTCTGCGGCAAGCACCAACAATGCCAAAAATCAGCGCAGCCTACAAAAAAAAGGGATTTAATTAATATTTTTTTAAATAATTTAATGACTGTATTTTGCGATTTCGTAAACTGAATACTAAAGAAAAATATAAGTACTTATTAATTAATTACCTTTGTGGCTAAATAACGATCATCGGGAGCTTCGTTTAAAAACCTTTCCACTTCATTCGATGTTAATATTTTCGATTTTTTAGTTGTAAAACCGTCTGATTGTCGTTTTAAGAAAGCATTTAGTTTTGGGTATTGACTTATATCCACGTTGTTTCTTATTTTCAGCATACTTTTTATCATCGAAAACCTCGACCATAATGTAGAAGGTTTTAATTTTGCTGACAGTTCGGAGAAATATGCCAACATAACATATTTATTTATTTATTTATTTAGATTTACCAACGTTCGATTACATTAATTCTTGCAATCAAAAACATGATGTTTTAATAATAACCAAATATAACAAACACTTATAGGTAAATTCGACATTAGACAATTACATTTTTCTTTATTAAGTATTTTTTATAGAAGGTATCCAACCATTGGCGAAGCAAAGAAGTTTACATTTATATTAACTGCATACGCAGTTAGAACAATTCGTAATTTGACTGATGTTGAGACGGCCCGTTTAGTGTACTTTGGCTATTTCCACAGCGTAATGTCGTACGGCATTCTGTTGTGGGGAAATGCCGCCGATATTCAAACAATATTTGTTTTGCAGAAACGAGCTGTTCGTGCAATTTATAAATTAAGTCCGAGACACTCTCTCAGAGAAAAATTTAAAGAGATTAATGTACTGACCGTGCCGTCTCAATATATTTATGAAAATCTTTTGTATGCTCATAAAAATATAAAATTGTTTAAAAAATACAGTGATGTCCATGATATAAATACTAGGAACAGGCACAAATTTATTGTACCTACAACAAGGCTTAAGAAAATAGGTGGCTCTTTCAGATGCCAATGTATACATTTTTACAATGGACTTCCAGAGGTGGTTCAAGATCTGAGCCTGAATAAATTCAAATCCTTCATTAAACGTAAGTTGTGTCAGAAAGCATTTTATAGTGTGAAGGATTATATTGAGGACAAAAAGGCTTGGGCTTGAGCTGCGTCCGATTTCTATACAATGATTGTTCTTTGATTTTTCCTCTTGTAGTTTTAATATGTAATTGTTTATGTTATTTAGTCAAAGCCTGTATTACACACTATGTAGCCAAGCATATTGTACGTTACGGAATTGTATCGCTGACAGAGGTGTTCGGCACTTGTGCAGCTGCAGCTGCACAGGAGTTAAACTTTCCACAGATTCGGGAACACTGTTGGAGCTGCTGAACCTTGGACAAAACTATCTTAGCATTGTGTAGATTCAATTTCTTAGTATTGTATAATTGCATGGCAAACGTGTGAGCACAATGTACGAATGTGCTGTAAGGCATTTATTTGTTGGGTTAGTCTTTTTTATTGACTTAATTGTGCTCTGGCTGTTGAGAGTATGTCATGCTCACTCAAATGTCTCGCTGATGGTGGCGTGTGTTTTGGGTCATTGGGTTCCCTTCGATATGGTTGAGCTGAATGATGCTGATCCATACGTCATGTTCGTGAACGGACGCCGTCGGAGGGGACTGGTCATCTCTTAGCTGCCACGGCGTATTTTAATTTCTGAATTGATTTTTGTATGTTATCCATAATGGACGCTCTCAGCGTACAATATATTTCTGCATCGTTCTCACGCGGTTGATTTCAACATGAATGATGTAATCAAATATTTGTAACAATAGCTTAAAAATTTAAAAGAGTGTCCATGGAGTTTCTTGCCCGTTCTTCTCCATAGGTACCTACTCTTTGGAATGGGCGACTAGCTTCATCTTATTGACTGACCGACCTTCTGACAATTCAAAAGTGCCTGTAACTGGTTTATTTGAAATAAATGATTTGATTTGATTTGATTTGATTATTTAACTGTTAGCAATAACTTTTCGGATACAACCAAGCGAGTCAAAATTAAAGTCAACCAAGTCACTGTATTTGTTTATAAGCCTGCAGAGTCGAGGAATCGGAGAATTCGATCCGAAAACTGTTCTTCGGAATGGTGCGGAGAAGGGAGTTATTCTGTGTCTAGGATATCTGCTAGGTACGCGTAAGTTTAACATAGCCAATAATGGGGGGCAAAACCCGCCACACTGTTCCCAACCCACTGCAACTCCTGAAAGCCAGAATCAACAGTGGAGACCGCCAGAAAAACGCCGAGCAATGAAGCTCGACGAGTCCCGGAGAAATGTTTCAACTGTCTTGGGTCCCGCAACGAAATTAATCAGAAAAGAATAGCGGAGGAGTAAGAAAAAAGATATTTTTTCCACTTCCCTCCATAATAAGCAGGAGACAGAATAGAACTAGGCCAATCGGCACAAAGGGACATTATTGCAACTGGGAGAAGCCCAGATTGCCAAGCACCACGGAATAACATTTGATCAAGTTAATGGGTCCTAAGTAGGTATTTGCTGTTACAATTGATTCCAATAATAGGTATGGCAAAAGCGCCTGAACGCACGGAAATTAGTTCTAGTTTCAACAAGGTCCGTATAATAAACAACTCCGGATGTAACTTGGTACACTATCGAACATAATATTGCGTTCATTCTGCCAAAGAATACACTCCCACAAGATGTGATGTGCGGACTGTTCAAATTCACAGTTCGATGTAGAACACTGACACAAAGGCGAAGGAACAAGTTTAAAAGAATACAGTTTAATTTTAAAGTTGCCATGACCTGTGAGAAATTGGGCAACGCAGTGGTCAACCTCCAGCCATGTCTTAGCCAGCCGATCGCCAACGGATGGAAAGAACAGATGGAGGTGCCGGCCCTTGATGGAATTATCCCACCTACTTTGCCATTCGGATAAGAGGTCCTCCCAGACGTCAGTCTGAGGTTTAAATAATCTAGAAATTCTATTGAGGTCGCGTTGTGTAACAAAGTTAGTGTCCATGGCCTCCCCCCTCGCGGAGTAGTACATTGAAGCACGTCGCTGTACTTCAAGATCGACTGGAAGTACACCTGCCAGAACGGGTAAGGCTTCAGTACTGACTGTTCTATACGCCTTGCATAAAAATATCAATGCCAAACGTTGGCTTTGAAGCAGTTTACGTCGCGCCGCCCCTATGCTGGCCCTATCGGCCCAAACAGGTGCACCGTAGCACATACATCCTAAGTAGGTAGCTCCATATATAGTTTTAAAGTTAGGAATGATAGACCCCAAGTTGCTTTGGATATTCTAGTTAGGGCATAAAAGTTCCTTTTAGCTTTTTCGCCAACTATTTTTATATGTTCGATAAATGAAAAATTCCTTTCTAAGACCATACCAAGGTAGCATACGGATTGCTGTTTTTTAACGGGAACGTTATTAAATTTAATAGTAGGCAATGATTTAAGATTACCTTTTAGTAGAAGTTGATAGGTTTTATGCGGCGCAAACGCTAGGCGGTTACGATCACCCCACTGAGATATTAGATTTAGGCAAGTATGGGCCAAGTTCTCAAGTCCGGCTCGGGTACTTGATTGAATGAGCAGTAGGCCATCGTCCGCGTAACCAGTAAGTGAACAGCCGCAAGGAAGCGGGATCGCGAGAAAATCATCAAAACCCAAATTCCATAAATAAGGACCGACAACTGAACCTGAGGACATCCCATGGTTAGTGCTTTAGTACTAGAAAAATGACCGAGCTTAAGTACCGCGGAACCGTTTATAAAGTACGAGTAAACGAGATTATATATGTTTCTATAGCAACCGCGGTTTTTTAATTTTAACAACAGCATAGGCCACCAAGCGTTATCAAAAGCCCCAGAAATATCCAAAAAGATACCAATCACGTACTTGTGTTCCGACTGGTTAACGGTTCTTCTGACAGAAAGCGCCGCGTCGACTGTTGATTTACCGATGGTGAAGCCATATTGATTACTATGAAATTTTGGACCGTTCGGTAGTAAACGTGGAACGATGAGGCGCTCAAGAAGTTTCCCCAAAGATGGTAGAAGCGTGATAGGCCGATATGACTTCGGATCATCAGGTGGTTTATCACCACACTTTGGTATTATTCGTATGAAACCGCGTCGCCATTTACGAGGAAAAACGCCTTCAGCAATGCATCGGTTATATACAGTTAAGATGGCATCACCCGCTGATTTACACGCTTCTTTAATCATCCTATTAGATATTTTATCTTCCCCTGATGATTTGTTGACCGGTAGTTTTCTAACAATATTTATAAATTCGTCATTAGATGGTACGTCTGACATTGGTGATTCAGGTGGCACAGAAGCCCACGCTCGAATCTGTTGGTGGTAGTCGCTATCGTTAGCCGGTGAATCATCAGGGATAAGTGTATTAATTAGTACTTTTGTTGTTTCCTCTATGCCCGTGGTATGCTTATCATTGACCTTAATGTTTTGAACGTATGCAAGGTCGACCGATCTGTTAGCTTTAAATTCGTGATATAAGGGAGACCACGGACCCTCCCTGTCAAGTTTGTCAACGATTTTCCGCAACAAGTTACCCTTAGATTTTTCCACCGATGCTTTGTAGCGTGACTTGGCAACTCTAAAAGCATTTAAAGCGGACGTAAGAAGATCTCCAGTAATCTTTCGGCTCTTGAGTTTATTTAACTGTCTACGCGCTCTGCGATATCTTTTGCGCTGTTCAACTAAATAATCACTCCACCAGTCACATCTACGAATATTGGTCATAGATCCACGACCAATGGCGATGTCAGCACAGTAGGTAAAGGTTTCTGACATAATGTCAGCACTTTCTTCGGCTGACAGCCCGTCCCGAGTGAACTCCTTGGCGTGACACGCAAAAAGCGAGCCAAAAAATTCCCAGTTCGCACCTTTACATCTATATCTGAAATTACCAGGAATATGAGACGGACCCTGAATATAACCAGGAACAAATTCGTACACGATCAGGCGATGATCACTACAAGACGCGTCCGGTAGGACACGCCACCTATCCAAACGTACGTCGGCACTAGAAAGTGTGACGTCAATACAAGATTCGCCTATTTGGCTGCAAAAAGTAGGTGGTGCATCGGGGGTATTATGAATCGATAGGTTCATCTCAGCAATGAAATCCTCAACAGCGCAGCGTCGTTCGGTATCGGTTGCCCGAACCTTGCCATACCACAGAGACGATGACGCGTTGACATCCGCGCCAACGATCACTTTGCAGCCCGCGAGTGACCGCAAGACATGACGGAGATTATGTATATGAGGAGTAACAGGATCTGAATATTGAAAGTAACAGCTTACAACGAATACTTTAAAAGAAGCTGATGAGACTTCAGCAACCGCACAGTGTGGCGTCATGAGGTCACGTATAGACGTTACCGTAAAGTTAGAAGACCGCGCAACATAAATTCCGGCTCGCGCCCTACAATCCAGCTGCACTACCCTGTGACGTAAACTTGAGTTTTGATATTGTTCTTGAAAGAGTACAAGGTCTAAGTTGTAGTCAATAATTAATTTATCTAACTCTGATGTCGCCACCTTATCGTTGTGAAGGTTTAATTGCCCTATGCTTAGACTATCCATCTTAATTAGTAATTAGTATGTAGGATAAGTTGTTCGAGTTTTAATTTATAGGTACCGCACTGTTCAGACCCGCAGCGATGGTCAAAAGGTTTTTAAAACGTTTACACGCCGCGCAAACCGGGGTAAAATTTAAATCGTCCTTATGCGGACAAACATTGGTTTCGTGGGCCTCAGAACATATAGCGCAGGTTGGTGATTTATTAGCGCAATGCTTTTTCACGTGACCGAATTGCTGACAATACGCGCAACGAACTACCTCGATATCATCAACAAAACGGCACGTGGCCCAGTCAATAAATAACTTATCCTTGGTAGACACAAGATGTTTCCGTACCTCAGGTTCAATCTCTATTCCTAACCATTTACGACCGTTATTGGTAGAACGCCTACGGACTATTTTCGTGGATTTAATGAAGTCGTCTTCTTTTATTGGCAACTCGTTTTTAATATTTTGGCGGTATATAGCTTGCAAAAAATTGTTGTCTTCCATAGAGGCGGGAATGTCCTTGACTAATAGACGGGGTCGGCGACCTTTTGGTTTTTCTAAACGAAGACCCGCAGACTTTATAGCGTCTACCGATTCTAGTCTTTTCAATTGGTTTTCATTTGCAACGCGCAGTACAACGCCTGATTTGGCGGTTTTTTAATACCGACTATTTGAAAACCATCGTCACTCGGTCTAATCGCCTTCATAAGAGCTTGTTTAGTGGCGGAAGATGACGCATAGTCAGCTGATCGCTCCTGGGTCGGATAGGCGACGAGACAAGGAAGAGGTACTCTAGATTCAATAGCCGGGGTAACTTTAGGCAACCGCAGTTTCAAAGAATCCGCGTACGACATGTTTTTGTCTTCATTAACGGTTTTAGCGTAGGATTTTAATTTAATTATTTCCAATTCGCGCTCGGTGTTAGCAAGCTTTGTCTCGTTACACGCAGATTTTAAAGCTAACAAAGACACGATACTTGTAACTCGTTGAGTCATATCCATAATTGCTGATTTGTTCGCGACATTTATACGAGAACCGTTATCATTAACCAGCTCGTTGATTTTGGCCAGGTACACAGACGCCTCGGTCATCAAATCGCAATAATTACTGTTCCCGTCGCTACGATTGGAAATATTTAATGTAGGCGACTTTTCGGGAGAATTGGGTGCAGTTTGTAAACGCTTCGACCTATCATCTATTAAATTGTCGGTCGGAGACATTTCACAAAACAAACGCTTAGCGGATGCTTGCGGCGGCGACCTAAACGTCTTGTTATCTCTGCGGAAAATGTCCCCCCCACGATCAGGGGGGTCATTGGAAGTTGACATAGCTAATTAATTAACAAGAAAAACAAATCTAAGTTAACGAAAAGAAAAAAAACAAAACCGTCGCGCGGAGAAAAGAAAAATAAATTACGTTACCCTCACAAGTAAGAAAATAAATGTACTCACCGAAATTATTTGATTTACAATAAATACCAAACAAACACTAAGAATAAACTTACTATACCAAGCCAGACACAATTTCACAGTCTAGAATGAAAACACGAGCCGGAAACTAACAATCGGAACGCGATATTCGTAAATATACCCGGAGCGTATTAATTTCAAACCACACGGCGCGGGCGCGCGGAGGGAAGTGTGTAATAATGGGGGGCAGTCTGTGCAATGATTTAATAACTTCCATACAAAAGAGGTATCGGCTAACTCGAAACGCTTTAGCAAGGATGTCATTTTGAAACGTGCTAAACGTTCCTTATAGGGTATTCTCCACTTTTTCATAGAAATTCCATTAGCAAACGCGAGATGCCAAAGAAACCTCTTTTGTACACGCTCCAGTCGAAGACCATGAACTGCGTAATGTGGTCTCCAAACCACACTACCATACTCGAGCAGACTTCGTACTAAGCTGTTAAACAGTTGTATCTTAACCGCATTGCTGTGAAACACTTTAGCATTTCTGATAACAAATCCTAAAATTCTGTATGCCTTCTTTGCGATGTTGTCCATGTGAGGTATGAAAGTCAATTTGGAGTCAAAAGTGATACCTAGGTCCCTTATCTGCTCTACTTCTTGTATTTTACTGCCTTGAATGACATAATCTGTTTGGATCGTATTATGTTTACGAGCATACTTGACATGGGAGCATTTTGATATATTGAGATCCATTCTATTTAGATGACACCAACTTGCCAGTTCATCCATATCTTTTTGAAGCTTAATAGAATCCTCCATTGAATCTATCACTCTACAAAATTTTAGATCATCTGCATACAAGAATGATTCCGAGTAGTTCAGAATTTGTGGGACATCGTTAATAAATATATTAAATAGAATAGGTCCCAGATGGGAACCCTGGGGGACTCCTGATTTGACCCCTGTGTACTCAGATTGATATCCATTAATCACAACGTAAAACGACCTGTCTTTCAGGTAGGATGTCATCCAGTTCAGTGCTGTATCAGAGATCCCATAAGCAGACAACTTCTGTAACAAAATATTGTGCGAAACTTTGTCAAAGGCCTTACTAAAATCTGTATAGATGGTATCAACTTCTTTGCTCTGGTCTAGTGCCTTTGTTATCGTTTCAACAAATGCTACCAGATTTGTAACTGTAGATCGAGATTTAACAAAGCCATGTTGGTAAATACTAAGATAAGATTTAAAATAGTTTATCAAATAAGGACAAATAATAGATTCAAATATTTTCGCAAAGCAAGATAAAATTGATATAGGTCTATAATTGTTGATATGGTCCTCAGGCCCTGACTTATGGATAGGTACTATTTTGGCTGACTTCCACGCATCAGGAAAAATTCCTGTGTGCATTGAATAGTTAAAGATTAATGAAAGTGGTCTAGCCAAATACTTAGCACAGTTGGCTATGAAAATGGGAGGAATACCATCTGGGCCAGCTCCTTTTGCACAGTTTATACTCTCAAGTTTCTTAAAAATAACTTCCTCATCAATTACAGGAAGTTTGAAGTGTTGGCTATAATTATTTAATTTGCAGAAGCGCTCAGTACTTATGAGACTTGTATTATTATCATCTTCGTCATTAACATCATTATAAACAGACGCAAACTGCGATAAAAAGAGATCACAAATATGATTGCCGTCAGACGTAGTAATGTGACCATTAGACATTGATCCCGGGTAAGAACTAGAACCACCTCGTTTTGATTTTAGGAAAGACCACAGCAACTTTGGATTCTTGCAGATCTGTTCCTCTAACATATTTATGTAGCTTCTATAACAGTCTGAAGCAAGTTTTTTACAACGTGTGCCTAGCATCTTTAGTTCATAATCATCCATTGGATTGCCAAACTTTTTAAAACGTCTTCTCAACTTATATTTTTCTTTTAAAGCTCTAATTAAATTCAAGGAGAACCAAGGTGGGTATTTAAATTTATTTGTTTTTTTATAGGGTACATATTTTTTTATGACAGAATAAACTACTTCATAGAAAATTGTAAGCATATCATTTACATTAGTAAGATCGCGGAATTTCTCATCCCAACCGCATCCTTTGAGCTCCTCACAAACAGCGATGTAATCAGCTTTGTAAAATTTAGGTTTTACATTTTCTGCATTATATGCCAATTTTTCATCCTGTTCCAAGCCCAGTTCGATATCCAGCGCTGGATGATGACCATCAATAATACTGATTGGGTTAAGGGATTCAGCGACTCTGCAGGGCATTACGTTAGATAGTACTAAGTCTAGAATTCTGTTCGAAGCATTAGTAACTCTGTTGTATTGTTTTAGTCTATTTAAGCAAAGGAAATCAAATAACATCTGACCCGGGCCAGTTGTTGACTGCCCTACGGAGGACTCGCTCAGCAGGCTCCAATCAACACTACCACAATTGAAATCACCAATTATACAGACATCACTACAAGATTGCTCAACAACTGAATTGCAATTATCCAAAAAAATATCAATCAAATTGCTGTTGACTGGTGATGGTAAATAAACAGCACATAGAGCTATCCGCCGATGAGGTCTCGTGTTCGGAACATCAATTATCACCCAAAGGTCCTCGCAACTACTCTCCCATTGGTATTTTCGTTTTGAAGGTATTCTCCTAGATATCGCAATCAGAACTCCACCTCCATCTTTCTTTCGAGAAGTTTTGGAGACAGCTCTATCTCTTCTATACACAATATACCTATCGTCAAATAACTCCCTACTGCTTATCGAATTATTAAGCCAAGTTTCAGTTAAAATCACAATATCATACTCGTTAATACTAATATTGTTATAAAACTCATGTGTCTTGGTGCGCAGACCACGCGTATTCTGATAATATAATTTTAATGAAGCGAATTTTAAATGAAACACTACAAAACAAGCATGCAAAAAAAAGTGTCTAAGATAACTTCACTAGCGATGAGGCATCCTTGATAAGTTTGTATTCAGATGCATCATCTTTCCTCATAAAAATTCGGCCATTTCGCACCCATACAAACTTGTAACCAATCTCTTTCGCTTTAGTACGAGCAGCCGCATGAAGAGACTTATTTGCTGGAGAGAGGTGTTCCATGATGAATATTGGCTTCTTATCACCTGGGATGCTTATGTGACATGAGTTCAGCTTATCATTCCGATGGGATTTATTATATTTTAATGCGGCTGCTAGAAAAGTATCTCTTGTAAATGGAGTGTTGAATTGAACAACAATTGAGCGAGGGCGTTGGTTGTCTTTATTCACTTTCGCTGTTTTAGTACAGTATACAATGTGTTCATTCTCCACTTGACACCCGACAACAGTGCCTAACTGTTTTACCATTGAAACGATGCATTCGTTTTTCCGTTCAGGTACGCATTGAATTTCAATATTGCCAGCTCTTGAATGTTGCTCCATCTGATTAAGCCTTTCAGTCATCTTATTAATGCTATTTTTCATCGCTTCATTTTCAGACTTTAGAGATTTCACGGACTCCGAGGCAATGCCAACTTCTTTTAGAACATTTTCAAATTTTTCATTCATGAAGTCCATGGAATCCTTTACACCAGAAACGTCTTCTTTAATTGACTTTAACTCGGACGTAAATTCAGATAAAGTATGTTTCATTATGTTCAGCATATCAGCGAACTCCGTTCGAATAATATCCCTTACATCATCTTGTGTTAAAGTGCCAGAAGCAGTACAGGTGGGGGGAGAAGATAAAGCTGGTCTTTTGCTAGAGCGAATAGTGATATTACTGTTGTTACCGGTGCGTACAGGAGTATTATCATTTCTCTTTCCCCTCATCCCACCACTGTTGCATAGTGGACATATCCAATCAATGAAGGACTGAGCGTCACAACCCTTTTCCTTTGATTGTAAACAGTCAATGTGAAATAGCTTTTTACATTTCGTACAGTTGATTTTTTCATCGCAATCCAAGTTCGTTTGGCAACAGCCCCACCTTGACATTCTCAGTATATTTCAAAAAAGCTACTATTCGGATTTACCAATTCTATGTGGCAACACCGTACGGTTTGTCACCGTCAAAATCGACGCTGTCAGTTGATTTTGACAGACTTCAAAATCAAATGTGACGCTGTCAGTTGATTATGACATAGAAAAAAGTAAATATTTTGAGGGTAGTCGGATCGTCTTAGAAGATGATTTGGAGAATTCGATATTAAAATGCAACTTAGCTTTGATGATTTTCGGCTTCCACTGGTGATGAAAAGTGCGGATAACAATATCACAGTATCCTCAGTGAACGACAATCACAATTCCGTCGCCCAAAGCCTCACCAACAGTCCAGAAATAACACAAACATAAAATAATTACGGGAGTCTTAGTACACTTTGGTATCTTAGTAACATTTTCGGGAGTCTTAGTAACATTTTCTGAAAAACTATTTGCCTTTTTCTCTTCTCTCCACGCAATAAATTCGTTGTATATAGATATGTAGCGACTTTTTGACTTTTCCGGTAAAATGTTCTCCGAAGCATTTTGTGCAATTATACTGAGTTCCGGTGGTGTTAATTCAAATAAAATATCGTCGAAATTACTCATTTTATGCAACAAACAACTAAACTCGCAAATATTTTTTTTGAAAAATGGCGCAAACCGTAAAAGAATATAAGCAGACATTTTTTTTTTCTTCACCCTTTCGACTAGGCAAAGGGAACTATGCCCATACAGCCAAGTCTTCAGCAGAATTTTTTTATTGATATGAAATGAAAATGAAATGAGATGAAATTAAATAAAACCTAACCTAACTCATTGAATTAAATCATTAAATCTGATATTGAAAGAAATTAGTAGCTTCTTTTTAGAATTATTTGCATGAATCATAAAAACTTCTATGATTTTTTTAAAGTAAAAACTTCATGGTTTTTTTTTTTATTTTTAATCTTCGAGCAACACAGGGAAGGGAGTGGGCATACGCAGCGTTTCCCCTCTGTCGAAGTACAAGCCCAAGTAAGCTACCACAAGTAACAAAACTAGTTGCGCTTTGACTTCAAACTAAACCGAGTCGAGTCGCGCGAGTGAACGCTGCTGTCATCAAAATACCGAATTGCTCTGTTTTCTGCTGTAAAAAGAGGTCTGCTACTTCAAATTTACAAAAAGATGGTGTTACGTTTCACATGTAAGTAAATCTTTACATATTATTGTGACTCATTATCATTTAACACCAAAATCTGATATTTTGTGCAACCGTAATCGTCGGATTTGTTTATCAACATCAAGTCCGCACGCTCTAGCTCTCTCGGTACAAATTTCGGATCAGTTGAGCAACAAATCCGATTTCTCGCCGCCAATAGACAACGTAGTGATGTTACCTCATATACATAATAACGTGTCGATAATTTTAATGCGGTACATGCGGTTTAAAAAAATGTTATCAGGTTTTTATATGAGATATTTTATTATTATTGTGTATCATGTTACAAGATCAAAGTGGCGTTGTAAAGTATAACCTAGGATTATAATTGGATTAATAAAATAAAATATATGTATTTGACAGAAGCCCTGTATTGGAAATTATAAGAATTAAAAGTGTAGGCTAAACTGCTTCAAAATCTGTGCCTCTGATCAAACAGTTACCGATATCTTTGATGGATATTGCGATAATATTTTAATTTTCATGTTGTAATTTCTAGTCAAAACTATTTATGTTACAGCTTTCCTAAAAATCCTGAATTGAAGAATGTATGGAATTTTTGCAATAATAAGCAAACCTGGGATTCCAAGAGGACAAGTGTAATTTGCTCCACTCATTTCCGGCTATCTGATTTTTATTAATATTATTTTTAAATTTTTTAAAATATGTAAATGTTAACCATGTAATTGGTGTTGTAGCGTAATTGACTGTAAATAAATCCTGTTTTAATCTGTTATTAGCCACTAACTCTATCGTTCGTCTACCTAATAAAGAAATTTAATACTAGTCTAATGTTTCAGTTCCTTACCTTTTATTCCTTGCGCCTCATTTAGTAATGTATCGATATTGCTGTATCGACATTTGGAACTACACTAAAAAAGCAATAAAATCGGCCATTAAAAAAGTGTCAATGTGTAGGTAGTGTCTCATCTGTACAAAGAAACAGATGGCGGTGTGCAGATTTTGTTGATGTGTTGTTTTATTTTCCATGTTTGTGTGTCGTCATGACAAGCGTGCTTATGTGTGCAGATGTAGTAGTAATTGCACTTGTGTGCTTGACTCCCCCCGCAAAATATGCCAGAAAAATTTGTACAGAGAACAGACGGTAAGGCTACTCCCTTCCCTGTGTTGCTCGAAGTTTTTAATAGACAATATTTTGACAGTTGGGAAAGAGAACGCACTAATTCGGAAAAGGTAAAGAAAAAGCACGAATGTGTAATAGCCCACTTTCCGAACGCTATACGTCCCTGTAATACACCACTTTTTGAGCAACTGTATTAAAAAAATACTTTCGATGAACTTCTTAACCGCAAGCAACCAAGTAATTCAAGATAGACATTATAAATCTGTCAAATAGCCTCAAACTAAATTAAATTTTAGTTCAGTACATCCTTTCGTTCCATTTCATTAAGAAAAAGACAGAAGATGACATGTTAGTTTAGACCTGTCAAATTAGTCAGGCCTGACGTAAATTGATGTATTTTTGTTTGCCATGTTTATAATCGCGTCTAAACTGTCTATGGTATATCTTAATTTGACAGGATTAAACTAAAATGTTATCTTCTATCCTTTTCTTAATAAAATAGAAAGAAAATGACGCACGTAACTTAAAATTAGTTTAGTTAGTGAAAAAGAGTCCTAGTGTAGTGTATTGTATTATAAATCATTTTCTTTATGATATGACATCCATACTAATATTATAAAGTAGCTTTCCGCCCGCGGCTTCGCCCGCGTGGAGTTCGGTTATATCGCGCTTTTTAGATTTCCCTCGGGAACATCATATTTTTCCGGGATAAAAGGTAGCCTTTCTTAGGGTCTAAAGATTGTCTGTGCCAAATTTCATCAAAATCGGTTGAGAGGTTTAAGCGGGAAAGCGTAACAGACAGACAGACAGACAGACAGAGCACAGACAATCTTTTAGACCCTGAGAAAAAATATAGGCTACCTTTTATCCCGGAAAAATTTGATGTTCCCGAGGGGGAGAAATCTAAAAAGCGCGATATAACCGAACTCCACGCGGGCGAAGCCGCGGGCGGAAAGCTAGTAACTCTATAATATTCTACCCTATCTAAAAATATTTAAACTCACATACATAAACAGCCAGACCCGGAAAAACTACTTACATGTAGACAATACAAATATTTGTTCCATGCGTGCGGGAATCGGGAATATATACAAGGTGTATCTGACATCGTAACGCAAACTTCGCGGAAAGGCTCCACCGCATGCCACTAATAAAATTATGATAGTCATTTATATCGTTAACGAGCGGTTACATAAATATAAGTGTTTATAAAAATGTGTCGGCTCGGCCTTTGAACGTTGAAAGTGTGCCGCCGCGCGTGTTTGTGGGTATGACGTTGACCCCTGATGTGAACTCTATTAAATCAGCTGATAGGATAGTTTTTCGAGTATTGTTCACATTGCGCTTTTTTGTGTAAATAGCGAGTTAATTAACTTTTCCTTTAAAATCTTATTGGGTTATAAAAGTATAGCAATTATTAACGGTTTAAAGTGAAAAAAACCGCAATTTATTTTTTTTAAACCAGGATTTTGACGACCTCCGTGGCGCAGCGGTCAACACGCCTGCCTGCGACGTGGAGGCCCCGGGTTCGATCCCCGGCCAGGTCATGATGGAAAACGAACTTTTCTTGATTGGCCTGGGTCTTGGATGTTTATCTATATATGTATCTATTATAAATATAGTATCGTTGAGTTAGTATCCCATAACACAAGTCTCAAACTTACTTTGGGGCTAGCGCAATCTGTTTGATTTGTCCGTATATATATAAAAAAAAAAACCAGGATAAAACCGACGAAAAATTCCACCACTGGGGGGTTCAGAATCATATCCTGGATCCATGGTACTCGTTTGTGCGTCGATGTCAGAGACACCCTTTATATTTAACTAGCTTTCCGCCCGCGGCTTCGCCTGCGTGGAGTTCGGTTATATCGCGCTTTTTAGATTTTCCTCGGGAATATCAAATTTTTCTGGGATAAAAGGTAGCTTTTCTCAGGGTCTAAAGATTATGTGTGTCAAATTTCATCAAAATCGGTTGAGAGGTTTAAGCAGGAAAGCGTAACAGACAGACCGACAGACAGAGTTACTTTCGCATTTATAATATCAGTATGGATGTATTTATCTTACCTCTCAATATATCCCAGAGTTTGTAAGTAAAGTCATTAGAAGATCCAATAGTATTCATATCATTAAGTGACTGCCCTAACGTAGCAGTGTCTTCTGTAACACAAATGCATCCTCCGGCAGGACATTCCGCGGTGTACGCGTAAGTTTCAGTTTCGTTCAGAAGTTCGTTGACGCGTTTTGAGTTGTTTGGGCGTTTTGATCCTGGGGCGTTGTTTCTGAAAAGCATTTTTTTATGAATTGAGTGCACAGTAACAGTAAATTAGTGCTTGACCGCAATCCTGACAGATGGTAATCGTTGATGGTAAAGCGCGCTAGTTTATTAAGAGCCACACTTAAATTATAGTCCGACGGAAACACAGCCGCCGGCAAATTGTTCCAGTCCCTCAATTTACGCGGTATAAAAGAGGAACCGAAACGCTTCGTTCGGATCGTTGAGGTGTCAACAATGCAACGTAAGGGCACGCCACTATAGCGGCGGTAAGTCCCCTCTTTGAGGAGTGGCTAGGGAGGCACCACGGCACCCTCACCTTCCTCCCGACGCAGGTTCTCACCAGACACGGCTGTTTCGGGAGGTTCCTGTTCCGGATAAGGCGGGAGGAAACGCCAGGATGTTGTGTGGATCGCCCTGAGGACACGGTGGAGCATACGGTAGAGATCTGCCCGGCTTGGGCAGAGCACCGCCGTGTCCTCGTGGCAGCCCTCACGCCACTAGCCGCCGCAGGAGACGCCGTAGAGGCCCGAGTCAACATCGAACTCCCGGTCACCGTAAGGGCGGGATTGCGGTAAGGACCAGGCCCGAATCGATGGCGCGTTGTGTTTCACGCGCGCCTCTAAGAGATGTCAGCACATCGTGACGGGGTCGACCGACAGGCTGTCTACTCTTCGCCTGTGCTTCAGGCTTTGGAGACCGTTTTGAGCGGAATCTGGGTCGCCAATTAGCTCCTTCGCACGCCTCTCCACTGAATCCAAAATAGCCAGGTGGCATTTTGAAGCGCCAGCCCAAATATGGCTGCAGTTCTCCATACACGAACAGGTCTTTGCGTTGTATAATATTAGAAGCTACGAACGCCAAGTTTCCTGGCAGCCACGTTGGCCTTGGACCCTATGAAAAGCTCAAAGTTGAGTTTCGAGGAAATCTCAGCTTCTAAAAGCTGAGAGTGGTCGGTGCAATCAAAGGATACATTCCGAAAAGTAGGAGCCAAGGTGAACAGGCGTGACGATTTTTATTTTAGGATAAAAAAAAAAACAAAAACAATTACTTATTAGGCTTACAATTGGTTAAAATTACAAGAGATAGCATGCAGTTAAAACAGCAGAACAGCTTTTCATTTAGTTTGAATTAACAGTGGGTCCCAAACTAGGCGCAGCCTGTATCTTGGTGACCTCAAATATTGAAACCCAACTGGGATATTGAACTCAACTTACAATACTTAGTTATAAGTAGGTGATAAGTAACGTATAATTAAGTTTGAGTCTTAAGTTGAAGTCTTTCTGCTTGACCTACTGTGGAGGTCACTGGATAAATACTTCCTTTGAGCTCTTAATAAACTAGTGCGCTTTACCATAAACGATTGCTTCACTGCTTACCATCAGGTGGGATGGCGGTCGAGCGCCAGTTTATCATTTAATAAAAAAAAATTAAAAAAATTAACCCCAGCTATTAATGTAGACTATAAGAAATTGTGAAGCACTGTTTATGGCAAATAAACGTCGGCATTTAAGGGTAGCGGTTCTGAAACATATGATTTGCCCAATTTTAACCACTACTTTCCTAAGGAAAAACTTACATAACATAAGCAACCAATAATGTTCTACTACATTCCTTGGACACAGGGCTCCTCTTGGTAAAAGGGAGTGGGCCATAAACTACCACGCAGGCCCAGTGCGGGTTTACAACCTCACCTCACCAAACCTCACCATTTTGAGAGCAGCGGTAATGAAGCAAGTAAAGCGCTTGAACAGGTTTCGAACCTATGACCTACAACTTGTACGTCGTGGCCTATACCAAAAACCCACCACCGCTCTTGTAATAACTTAGTACCACCAAACCTTGGCCAGTTTTAAATTCAGGACTGTATCCCTAATGGTGGCACTTGAGATAGTTGCTTCTTAGCGGAATTTTCGAGCGAAAAAAACAGTATAATTTTACCTAATTGAAGCAGTTTCCAGGTTTACAGAGGCGAATCCTGCAGCAGTCATGTCCACTAGCAGTTGGTTCATATTGTGTAATGCACACACGGACCTCCAGATAGCATTACATGGACTCGCCAGATGCCCCACGATGACCTCTTGTTCCTGGAATAATTATGTACGAGAAAAGTTATAGCAGTTTTTGTAAGATAAGTTTAGCAGAGCTATTAAGTTTTTTTTTTTTAACCAACTTCAAAAAGGAGGAGGTTACTCAATTCGACCGTATATATGCTTTTTTTATGTTTGTTCGCGCATAACTTCGTCGTTTATGAACCGATTTTGATAATTCTTTTTCTGTTGAAAAGAAGACGTTCCCAAGGTGGTCCCATGATAAGGATATCAGGGTTTGATGGTGGAAGACCAGAGCAAACAAGGGGAACTTTCAAAAATTGCAGTGGGGACTAGTGCATATCTTAGCATTTTCATTAAGTATTTTAAAGCACTGCAATTTAATAAAAGTCTGGAGTAGGTCTGATGATGGAGCCGGGAGACAGTCGAAGGAACTCCTCAACAATTTACAGCAGCTACCTTGTGTTTGGGCTCGATTAATTTGTATTGATAAGAACTTTACACCTAGATGTGTTGTGACTGTCATAAGAGCTCTGATGATGAAGACAAAGGCCAGTTCCGGGAACTCCTCAACGGTTTACAGTAGCTACTTTGTGGTTGGACTTCATTCATTTATATTGATGAAACCTTTGCACCCATTGGGTTAAAATAATGGTCTGCAGTAAATTTGATGTTGACGACCATAGGCAGTTGAGGGAATACTTACGGGTAAAAATTAAAGTAAACAAAATTACGTCGTTTCCCAACTATATTTGCGTCAGCTTCCAGTTTGACCGGATGCAACTGAATACATAGTAGTTTTGATAACTAAAAAGTGTAAAATAAAAACTTTTTTACAAAAAAACAACAGACTTCCAAAAACCACTACAAAGTGAAAAATAACTAATTTCGGAAGTCGGTGTCAAAAAACGAATATACAAAACCAAAGACACCGACTTCCGAAATTAGTTATTTTTCACTTTGTAGTGGTTTTTGGAAGTCGGTTGTTTTTTTGTAAAAAAGTTTTTTTTTGTATAAGATCTACTAATGCATTGATGCATTTTTCCTAATGATTTTGATGTTGTTTTAAAGTAAAGAGTATTAATTCAGTTTCTTGTCTATAGGTATGTACCAATTTCATTTTTTCATAGACTAAATTGTTCATAAACAAAAGGCACATGTAGATACTATTATCATTCATTACTAATGAATCAATGAGAGGAGATGACCTAAATTTAGTCCCACCTTAATATTGTTCAAACAACTAAAACACGCCTAAATTTGGTTTCACAAATAATGGAAAAGGGATGATTACAGGGTTTTTTTTATAAGTATAAACTAGTGCTTGGCCGCAATCCCGCGTGATGGTAAGCAGTGATGCCATCGTAGATGGTAAAGCGCGCTAGTTTATTAAGAGCCTATTCACTCAAAAAAACTGAATGAATAGGAAGGAAGATGGCAGTTGAGCGAGGTGCTGTAATGTTAAACCTAACAACACGACCAACAATGCTGCGCCATAGGGAAATTGGTTTGGAGACCCTCCACGACCAAAGTCCCGACACAACGACATTTGGCGCATCTACTCACAACTACTCAGTTCCGTCCTCCGTACAGTTTCACCACACATCATGCCGGAACATGACGAATCTCTTGGCGGCAAGACTGTCTGGTGTGTGGTAACTTCTGCCGACAGCCGATGTTATAGCCAATCGAGAAAGAAGGCAAGAACAGATATTCTAAAATACTCACCAAATTAACTTTACAGCTTATAAACGGCGTGTGTAGTGTCTTCCCAGACCACTCACAATGCAACTCTGTAACTCCACCATGCGGAGCATTGATTAGCTCATCAGTGTTGTGGGAGCTGTACGAAATGCCAGAGATTAAATACTTGCAATCAACTACGGTTGAGACCTGGAAGGGAAGGACACAATAAAAAATTAACAAATTGGTATTGGCGCCGATTCCCTTGGTCACAAAGTAATCTAAATTTAAATTCAATCAATGCATATTTTTCTTTTTATTTCATTAAGAAAAGGACAGAAGATAAATAGGCTAGGCAACACAAGTGCAACATATTTTTGTTTTTTAAATACCATCTTATAACACCTATGTGTACAAATAAATAAATTTGTATTTGAAATATTTTAGTGCTGACAAATTAAGCACTACGATTTATTTATTTTTTATTTTCTTCAAAAAATGTTACCCCACACTAGGAATTTCTCCGGTATCGTGGGTCCATTTACAAAAATATAAACTCACATACACAAACAGCCAGACCGGGAACAACTACTTGTAGGTCATAATGTTTGTTCCGTGTGGGTGTCGAACCCGCGACATGCAGCGCAGTAATCAATGGCTTAACCACTGCGCCAACCGTGCCGTCAAAATCAAAAGTTATTTATTCCAATTAGGCTGAGAATCAGCTCTTTTCAAATGTTGATATCACATAAGACAGTACCCCCAAATCTCCCGCCCTTCACCTCTTCCTAGTGCTTTAGCTGAGACGAAGTGGCGCAACGAATGCCCCAGCAAAACAAAATATCATCATCTACTCAGTTTTGCCAACTATGGTGGGGCTGGCTTCCGGTCTAACCAGACACAGCAGAGTACCAATATTTTACAAGGATTGACTGCCTATCTAACACAAACAAAATAATTACTGGGTAAGTTATGTGACATCCTTTTGTAATGTTGGTTGCCAGACATCCAGACTGCTTGTAACAACTGTCAAAGGTCTATGAATGACAGCTAAGACGTTTGTTTCTCAAAGAAACATAATATGTTTTATAATATATTAATGTAAAGCAAGAAATCTTACCAAATCTATACTCAATCCTTCTTGCTTAGCATAATCTTCAATTAACAGATCCAAATCAACATCATCCTGGTTCATGCTGTCTACATATGTAACTAAGCCTCTTGCGAAGTGTGTACCATCTGATTGTACAGTAAGCAGTAAAGGTTTGCCATCTTCCAGTGGGTTTGTTACTATCCATAACGGTACAGCTTCTTCTGTAGGCATGTGATTGCGGTTCTTGTTGTATAGGTTGGCTATATCTCTGGAATATTTGGAATAAGACTTGTTATTGGAAATGCTTATTTAGGTATGGCTTCCTGCTAAAGGATACATAATTCAAACATAAGTAAAGCCAGCATCAGGTCAGTAAGCAAATTGTATGCATCCCGCATAAGATTTGCTTAACAAGTTGGGTGCTGGCTGATTTACTTGCTGCCATTTGCTTCTTTTAAAGCACTTTTTAACACCAGGTAAAATAACATTAGAGAGGGTTGATAAGTGTGTCTATCTTGTCCAAATAGTGAGCATTGCTACGATACACATAACAGGCAACACACACAAAGAATGTACCTACATTGTGCATCATTGTTAATTTGATTGTACATCATTCAACATGCTCTAAAGGAACATACCCATGAACTTGAAATACTAATCCTTCAAGCAATCTGTCCTTCCCCTAATGGTCTATGGTTCAGAGACTTGGAATGATTACACAGCAAATTGTACACAAGTTACAAGTCAGTCAGAGAGTAATGGAGCATGCTATGTTGTTTCATCACTTTGACACCAAATTATGAACACAGAAAAAATATAAAATAGCTGTAATGATTGTGCAAAGAAATTGAAAAAAGTCAGATCATACAGGGTGTAGAACAGATGGAGTATAACAGCGCCAGATTGGAGACCAAGACTTAGTAGTAAAAGTGTGGGCAAACCACCATTGAGGTGGACCAATTACTTGGTCAAGATTGCTGTATTCTCAAGCTTAACACATTCTGGAGGCAGAGAAAAATGGCATGCGTTGCAGTATGCTTACACTCAGTAGTGGGTAGTGAAAGGCTGAAGAAGAAACTTAAACACTTTAAAGGCTGTCCAGAAACAACAAAAATCTAATGCATTTTATATTGAAGTAAGAAAAAAAAAGAAGGATAAAAATAAAACCTGTTTACTAACCTTGCAATATCCAATTTAATAGGACCATGAGTAGCTTCTTCCTTGGTCCATAACTGAGGCTCGTCGGTGATCATTGTGTCATCAAATACTGTATGAAGACTTAGATCCAGTTTCAATGGAGATCCCGTTAACTCTAGCTCTTCTGTAAATTTGTATATTTAGTTGTTAAATGATTGTCGAAATGATGCAAATAATTTCTTCTTTGAATTATTGAAGGTGAAATTACTCACTAACACCCAAACTAAGGATTGCATTACAGAACCTTACTCAAGGCTCAAGCATTACTTAAAGTTAGTTTCAACCAATGAAAAGGCTTCAAACTAGATTGAAATACTTTAAAGCTTGTGTTTTGAGTGACATTCTGTAATATGGACCTAAAGCTAAAACTCCCTTGATGGACAAAGACAAGAAGGTTGTCGAAAAAGATTTGATTCGGACGGCGGAAAACAGGGTGTTGTGGCAGTCTGGGAAAGATAAACGTCTAACAGTGGACTGTATTAGGCCAAGTTGTAAATAATGTTGTTACTCACCAGCTTCATTTCTATTGCTTTTACCAATCGTTTCAGTAACGTAAGAAGATAGTTTAGTCTGTAATAAAAAATAGTTTGTTTTCAGACTTAAATCCAAGTTTTAATACTTATCAGTAATGAAATAAAAAACACTTACCTTGTTACAAACTAAAACCACATCTCTGTCACTTTTTGTATACATTTCTATGTAACTTGGACTCTTTTGTTTTTCAACATAATACGTCGAATAACTCTCTAACACAGGTTTAATTAAATTATCCATTGTTTGTACAAAGAGTTATTTATAAATTAAAAATAAATGAATTTAAAAGAATCCGTTGTAATCGTTCTTCAATTTGAATTCAGAATAATTTGACGTTTGTTTTGACAACAACATAAACGGTGCTGCCATTGTATAATTTAAATTGGCATTGCAGTTGAAAAATATTCATTATTTAATTATTATATCAAACAAGATTTCAACTTCAATCAATTTTATTATGTAGCCAATAAATGAATTTAGTTGTACAATTAAGCAGACATTTTCGGGGTTTGGCGGGAATGTCAAGATGAGTGTCACGCTCATTTTTCATTGGACTTTTATAATTATTATAATATAACGCGTGATTTATGTAGTAAAAAGTGCATTAAGTGAATAATTCAAAAAGAACAGTGAAATATTGTAGCATAGTGGCCACATCATGTCTTGACGCTAAACCGCTCCTTATCGTTTAAACGCGGGAAATGAAAAGAGTTAGATTAGTTAGGATTAGTTTAGGATAAGCTAGGATAAGTTAGGATTATGATAAGTTAGGATAGAAGTTTACTCAAGAGAATATGTACTGAAGACAAGGCTGTATGGCGTACTATGCCTTTGCCTTTTCCGTTCAGAAGAACGGAAAGAATTGAACCAAAAAAAAAAAGCAGACATTTTCCTATTTGTCACTTTTTTACACGTTTCCAAATTTTTAACCTAGATGGCGCTAGCAGTTTGATTTTATCAAAGAAATTATTGCAATTTCTTTGGATTTTATACACATTATAAAGGTCAGTGATTTTATAGGAATGAGAAATATGATAATTGACATTTATTGGCGCCATTGGCAATTTTATTCTGTGATGCGTTGCACAGAGCAAGTAATCAAACAATTAATATTTGGAAAGATATGTGGAAGAAAGACCAAGAACAGAAAGGAAAATGGTATGGAAGTATTCAAGAAGACATACCATCTAAGCCGTGATACAATGAACTAGAATATGCCAGTCGAGAATTTATTACAACAATTAATAGGCTTCGTTTTGGGCACTGCACCACACCTTCCCACCTAGCGAGACTGGGTATTGTAACAAGCGATGAATGCAAAGAATGCAAAACTCCACAAGCGGACGCAGAACATATAATTTTCTTCTGTCCTAAATACAATATGCAAAGACTGATACTCGCCAGTGAAATTAATGATCTATTACCATTCAATTCCTCCCGCCGCTTGACTGATTTATTAAAGTTAAACAAGTGTTACGAACCATTGTACAAATATGTTAAAAACACTGTTGAAAAACTTTGAATTGAATGATGTGATCAAAAAACACAACTTTTAAGAAGTCCTAAAGTGAAGTGAAGTGAACCTCTATAGTTTGTGAAGTAGTCTAATGTAATTAAGAGTGTACTCAAAATAATGACATGGCTTAAAGGTCTAGTAACCGAGCCAAAATAAAAAAAAAAAAAAAAAAAAAAAGCAAGTAATCACTATGATGCGTTGATCCTGAAGTCCAGCAGGCAGGGGTGACAATCTTAATAGTGGCAAACGAGAAAACGTTTCATTATAATTCTGTTAAATGAAGTGAGACAGTAAGTTAATTGATGTCCTCACATGAAAGTGACATTTTAATTTGGAAGTGTTATAATGTAAGGAATTTACAAAACCTCGGTGTAGATGGCGTTATTTGTAATACTGATGATGTGTGATTGCGTAGTAATTATACTAAGGTGCGTAAGAGGGCGCTATCTCATATTTTATTGGTTCTGTTTTAGCCCTGTCTTTTTAATCTTGATTTTCAGTTTAAATCATTAATAAAAAAAAATTGTATTGCAAATTGAGGCAATTGCTGAAATCAAATGTTTTTTATTAATTACTCAGAAATAAAATAAAATAAAATTTAGCTCAAAACTTTTCTATTTGCAACATTTAATCTATTCTCCACATGAAACATTATAAAATGTAAACCTAAAGATAAATGAATAAATCTGAATAAATATTAAATCAAACAAACGTGGATGTATGTTTTAAAAATACTTTAAGATTTCGACTGAAGGACTTGTATCCATGGTCATGATTTCATGAAATAAATAATAAAAAAAAAAGCAAACGTGGCTGCCGGTTTGCATTGCAGTGCTTTTCGGTGTCTTGTTTGTTTTTTCCAGATTTTTATCCCCCTTATTGCTTTATATCCACCTAAGTCCGTTAAGTTGAGCCTCTGCTCCTTCGGCCGTGTCGATTTTTTGCATAAGGTGACCGAGATCTTGTGAATTTTGTGCTTGAGATAGGACTCGTTGAGCCGTTTCGTGATATTTTTATTTATCATGTTTAATAGAAAGTGTTGTGTTCCCGGATGTGCAAATAGCTTAGGTAAGTTTTATTCACATCTATGAAACAGATAGTCGTCGTTTTGTCATGACTCCACTGAATACTAACATGCGCCCCCTTTTTCCAGACACCGCGGGGTCGGGGAATTTTCATAAATTCCCTAATCCAGTTAAGGATAGGCAGCTATTTAACACATGGGTCTACTCTATTGGTGGTGACATTCTGCAACTTGAAAATAACCATATTTTCAAGTACCGTCGCGTCTGTCATGTTCATTTCGAACCAAAATATTGGTGCCGGAATAACAGACTTGCTAAAGGAGCTGTACCAACGAAGAACATGCCAGGTTAGTTACAATAAAATACACAAATTAAGGTTACTGTTTCCCTTATGTCTAAGAGAGTCGATGTTAAAAAGAAATAGTCATTTTATTTTTGATTTAAAGTACTCTGTCAGCTACTCCCAATCAACCTTGAGCCTTAATGCTTTAGAGATAAAGTTGAAAATCTAATAAGGAAATCTGACAGATTGTAGTAGATTGAGTTGCTGTCGTCCGTACAATGAGAATGTCTAAAGCATCTGAATAGATATTTCTATGAGCCATAATTTCTGTATGTAGTCATATAATTAAAGAGTGTTTCTATTTTACTTTCCGCAGTTATATTTTTAATCCATGTTATTTTATTGTTTGTTACAGGACTGTCATGCTCAAAATTCAGTATGGAAAAAAGAGCATTAAGACCTCTTCAGATGTCAAAACCATCTACATCAAAAGGTATATATATTTTGTCATATACATATAAGTGAGCAATTCTTTTTTATGTATACAGTATGTTAAATAACAGAGGGCGTTCCCTTTTTTTTTTTTTTTAGCATGTATGTATGCTATACTATTTCGGGTTAACGGGAACGCCCTCTGTTAGTTAACATACTGTATATAATACAAATTTGCTTCATACACCATATTCACTGGTTAAACAAAACTGTTGTTGCAAAAATGTTTCAACTCCATTAGAAATGTGCATTTTATTTAAAAAATCATTTATTTCAACAAAACAGGCTGAAAATGAAGAACTTTTGAATGATCTATTAAGTATTTATACACATTACACTAGCAATAAATTATAGAATATTAATATAATATATACTAATAACCCAATATTATTACAGAACCTGTGCCTCCACATATATATCCACAAAGTTCAAACATAGATGTACAAATGAAAGAGAATCTTGGTGAGTGATCCTACATACAAGCTTTTAATCAGAAAATATTTTACCTGCATCATGTTGTTAAAGAACGAGAGTAACCGACATAGCCCGAAGAATTGCAACACTAAAGTGGCAGTGGGCTGGACACATTGACCATAGGACAGATGCCCGATGGGGCCGAGGGGTTCTCGAGTGGCGACCACGCACCGAAATACGTAGCGTGGCTACCCACGCCTACGCCCTACGCCTACGCCCCTGACAAGGTGGACCACCACGACGACCTGGTGAAGGTCGCGGGAAACCGCTGGATGCGGGAGGCGCAGGACCGGTCGTTGTGGAGAACCTTGGGGGAGGCCTATGTCCAGCAGTGGACATCTTTCGGCTGAAATGATGATGATGATGTTGTTAGAATGTAGCCTCTCTTGATAAATGAGCTAACTTACTCAGAATGCATTTTTAATTTAATTATTTTTGTTGTTCCTGACTTATAATATTAGTAAAGATTAAACTAGCCTCTCTGAGAGCTATCCCTTAAGACAAGAGTGATTAGTGAAATACAGTTTGTAAAATTGCATTTTATACTTTTTATCTTATATTTGTAATAATGGATATGATTCCATTATAAAATATATAAAAGTAACTTGTCTAGTAGTGCAATGGCTTTCATTATTTCAATCAGATTCAAAAATGGTTACTCAATCAGAACTACTACATTCATCATCACCATCACCTTAATTTGTATAGAATATTCACACATTTCTTACCAAATATGATAATGACTTTTCAGAACCTGTCGCTTCCCAATCTCAGTCTATACATAGTGATAGACGGTGTCATAGTGAAGGAGAAAATGTAGAAGTGGTGAAAGATCTTGGTAAGTAATACAATTGCATTCAAACTTAATATGTATAATATCTGCAAATCTGAGTTTGCTTGTTACACTTTCTACTAATATGTACTCTTAAATATTCAGTAATTTTAATTCATATGATTCTTATTATTTTTTCAGTTCATGTTACAAAAACTGAGCGTGCTCTGCATCAGAAAATGTTGCAAATTGGTGTGAAACTCAGCAAATGCCGTAACAAGGTTAAAAAGCAGGCAATCAAGATCAAGGCCCTACAAAATATTACCACAAATCCTCAATTTTTGGAAACTCTGGACAAAATGTCCAGCACATCCAAAATTTTAACTTTGCTGCAATTTAGGGAGCACAAAAAGGAGGTAAAAGGCCGGCGTTTCACATTGGAGGAAAAAATTCTAGCATTGACTATCCTCAAACAAAGCCCAAAAGGATACAGATTCCTGAGGAAAATATTTATCCTGCCATCACGTCAAATTTTAATAAAATTAATTCACATGGCAGATATAAATGCTGGCATCAATAAAAATTTGATGGCGCAAGTACAAAAAGCCACACATAAAATGAAACCAGAGCACAAATTATGTGTTGTTCTTTTCGACGAAATGTCACTGAAACCTAATGTGGCATACAATGAAAGGAAAGACAGGGTGAGCGGGTTTGTAACCAATGGACAAGAGACACTGCCTAAATATGCAGATCATGCTCAGGTATTTATGATACGAGGACTATTAAAAAATTTCAAGCAACCTGTTGCCTACACCTTTTCTCAATCTGCAACAAAGGGACCGGAACTGGCAAAACAATTAAAGGCTGTCATCACAGAACTTCAAATTGCTGGTCTTAATGTGGTAGCAACAGTGTGCGACCAAGGTACAAATAATGTAAACTGTATCAAATACCTGTTGCAAGAGACAAGAGGTATTCTTTTAAGAAAATTGGAAGAACCTCAGGGAAATATTATTTTAATAAATAACCAGGAGATCATTCCCTTGTACGACCCACCTCACTTGATTAAATGTATTCGAAATAATTTAATTACAAAAAATCTACAATATAAAAAAGACAACAAAATTTTAATGGCAAAGTGGGAACACATAACCGCACTGCATAACGAAAATCCAGGCTACAAAGGCATAAGACTGGTGCCAAAATTGACAGACTCACACTGTATTCCCAGCAAAATTCCGAAAATGAAGGTGAAATTTGCTACGCAACTGTTCAGCCAAACTGTAGCATCAAATATGGGCTACCTAGCAGGTAAATGGTCTTTATTACATAATGTTTTCACATTGCATTGTTTTATCTATACTAATATGTATTAAAAACCTGAATAGCTTGTATATTTGCTTGAATGTGCTAATCTAAAGAACAATCCAATCTCCAAGGTCAATCCCAGGTCCAATTAAAAAAAATCTTTTTTAATTACTAATCCATTACTCCGTATATTCTAAAAATGTGTCTGATCAACAACATAAACAACGCAATGAATATTGGTAAACTGTCAAAGTGAATCTTATTGCTACTGATAATGTGTTACGCAATCAAAAGCGTCAGTAAAGTGGACCCCAGACTCCAAATCTGAAAAAGCTTCGGTTGCGACAGGGATTAGCGCTGAGATGATGAGTGTGTTACGCAATTGCCCTGCAGATTTAATAATATAATAACAAGTTTTTTTTATTGATGACTAGTAGCTAATGTATCTGCCTGCCACTTCGGAGGTCGTGGGTTCGATTCCCGCATTAGTCAAGCATGGGTGTGGGTGTTTCTATGTACACTATGTCATGTTATTATAGGTAGGTGGTAGAAGATATGATATTTAGTATATTTATTGTCTGGTACCCAAATCACAAGCAAGCAATACCTATATAATAGTATGTCATGTTATTTAGAAGATATGATATTTAGTATATTTATTGTCTGGTACCCAAATCACAAGCAAGCAATACCTATATAATAGGTTGGGACTAGATTATCTTGTGAGAATGTGTAAGGGATAATAATATTAAAAAATTTTCTTTTTCTTTGCAGAGAAAGGAATAATCTCCGAAGATGCGCAAAGTACTGCGGATGTCCTCTTGTTTTTTGATACACTTTTCGACTCAGTGAACGGAAGTTACGGAAAAAGGAAGAAGCATAGCAAACCTCTTCTGGGACCTGCGACGCCTAACTCTGTACATCACAAAACCTGGACAGAGGCCAAAATATTTTTAAAAAATATGAAATTTTTGAATGTGAACACCTCAAGTGTTGAGTATGTTCCCACATTAAATAATTGGGTATGGACACTAGAAGGTATTAAACTACTTTTAAAAAAAATTGCTGCGAAATACGGAGTAACATCGGTTTGGTTGAGGCATCTGAATCAGGATCCAATAGAAAACTTTTTCGGATCAATAAGGAGCCAAGGATGCCGCAACGTAAACCCTACTCCAGATGGGTTTGAAGCAGCATTTAGCAGTTTATTAATAAACAGCCTAACTAGTGTCCATGCCGCTGGGGCAAATTGTGAGGTGGATGATTGCCACACTTTGCATAAAGTACTCATCACAAGCGGGGGCTGTAAAGAACAAATAAATTGCGACCTCAGTGAAATTCCTGACATAGAATTTACACCCCTTGAAGACAAAAGTGACCCCCGAATAGTCGGGGGGCTACAATGTTAGCGGATATTTTATTAAAATCGCTAAGAAGAAAGTCTTCAAGGGTTGTAATGAATGTAAAAAAGATTTGATGTCCAATCAGGAACCTGAGTACCTAAAGTACAGAGAATACGCAAATAAAAAATGGCTTTGCAGTCCCAGCGACTCTCTCCTAAATTGTGTCTCAAATCTGCAGGATATAAATTATGCAATTATTAAAACGTGTTTAGAAAAAAATCATTTGAAAGAATTAATTAAAACAGTCATATTTATGCACATCCAATTTGATTGGATCAAATGTGAATTACACAAAGAAAAAATAATAGATTTTTTAATTAACATATCCTGCAGATTCTTTATTTATAACTACTGTAAAGAAATAAATAAAATATTACTAAATAGGAGAGAGTGTGATGATGATACGGATTCGTATAAGTGGAAAGCGAGAAAATTATATATGAAATGTTTTAAAAGAAAAAAATAAATTATATTAAAGGTTATCAGTGTTTTATTTATTGCAAAAACATCGGACAAATAGTCCGATGTTTAATGAAATGAATAAACAACAAGCAATCTAGACCCGGTGTTAAAATTTATATGTATGTATATATTGACGAATAGTTTCCAAAACCTGTGTCCAGAGGGCGCCACTTGAGTTACTCGATTTGATCGTCGAGTTAGACCTCTATTTCATGTATAAAAAAGTACTCTGTGCCAGCAGGGTAATCGCGTAACACACTATTAATACCAATGGGTTGAAATCCATTTCAACAAAATTTATTGCGTTATCTAAGTTGATGAGCAGACACATCGAACAGCAATGGATTGGCAATATGCTTCAAAATTACCTATACCAATTGATAGTGTTATTGTTGTGTGTTCCAATTGGCTGTTGATATTATCATAATGCTTTGTACTTAATATTAATTTAGTAATTGGTATTTTCCGCTTTTTAACAAAGCGCTCTTTCGTTTTAGGTTGGAAATTGATGTAAAATAAGGGGTACCAAGAATCCAAGGCTTGGCATTTCTGATCATTCAAATATTTTGAATAGCCTCTTGTCCAAAATTGGTTTGAATGTGAACTTTGTTCACCTTCTACCCACGCTTACATCCACATAAAAGACCTTGCTGACCAGTTACATTATTACAGTATTTTTCAATACCCTTTCAAGTAGGTGTCCACATATCACCACTTTGACACGGACTTTAAAATGAAACCACTCACGTGAAGAGCATGTAGGGTGTACGTAAAGTAATCGAGTGCTGATATCAATCGATTTAAAATCGCTAATCTCTCAAGTGGTGACCCATTAGTCATTCTAGATCAGCAATCAGCCAAAGGACGGATTAATTGCTCGTAGAACCGTTTGAGTGGACGGCTTTGAAAGAGTATCAATGCGTGACTTTGTTACGCGATATTTTAGGGTTCTTTATGGTTTTTTGTCATCGGAAATTGAGTTTTAAGTGGTTATTATGTTTTTTTTTTCGTTATAGGTTATCGGCCGTGAGCTTAGTAGTACAGACATATCAAGCTACTCCAATCTGTCACATTTCTTTTTTAGATTTTCAACTTTATCTCTAAAGCGTTAAAGTTCAAGGTTCATTGGGAATATTTGGCAGTTTGGGGTGGCTTGACCTGCTGTCGTCCGTACATAGTAAATACGCGGCAACAGAATTCACACAGTAGCTGAAGTATCGTAAAATTAGCATGAATATTTGTTAAAAATGTATACAATTATTAGCTTATGGAATCATAACTTTAATTCCTAAGCAATAAAGTTCAGTTTACGCTGCAACTTTATACATTTTCAATAGTGCTAGGCACTCTATAATCAACTTAATAGTCATTATAATAAAGTTGATATTTGTTTAACTTTGTATGCATTAATATGAATATTTTCACTGCTCTGGTCGTGCCTCGGAAAACACGTAAAGTCGTTGGTCCCGGTTGCCATGCGAACATCTATTAGCAGTCGTTACGGGTTGTTGGAGCCCTTAAAAATCCGACAATTGGTCTAGCTGCAATGCTTCGATATCGCCTTCGGGTTGTGGAGGGCAGACGGCAGTCGCTTCACGGAAAATATCGAAATTTAGCCAAAATCAGCAACTGCTGATTTTGGCTAAATTACGATAATATAATTTCGATTTAAGCTTCGGATGCAACTGGGATTAACGCTGAGATGATGATGATGACACGTAAAACCGTTGAACACAGCTCTCACGAATATGACATATACGTACCCATGATAATGATGTTGAGCCATAGACCCTTATGATTAGTCGTCATGTAAAAAGGATCAATAAGTATTTCATGTAATGTACAGTCGCTTCATGTAATGTAAAATACTGATCAATCAGCTGCATCTGGTTGGACAAGAGGCTGACCCCAACGAAATTAATATGATATATAACTATGTCAATTGAGTTTTTGGCGGGAAGCCAAGATGAGTGCCACGCTCGTTTTTCATTGGACTTTTAAATTATTTATAGTGTCGTTTACTAAATAAAAACGCATGATTTATGTAGTAAAAAGTGCATTCAGTGAATAATTCATAAAGAACAGTGAAATATTGTAGCATAGTGGCCACATCATGGCTTTGAACCAAATTCTCCGTGTTCGGTCCGCGCGGCCGTCTTTTTCGACATGAATAATTCATTACGTGACATTGGCTAAATGCACAAACCGTGCGGAGCCCTATGAGAAAGAAAGAAGAACTTTTGAAGATTTTTATTTTACTTGACATTGGCACAAAGTCATAACTAGTGAAAAAACCACACTACAAAAAAAAAAAAAAAACTATGTCAATTCAATGTAAAACCTTTTAGTTTTATTTAATACTAGCTTTCCGCCCGCGCCATCTCCCGCGTGGAGTTCGGTTACATATATGGCGCTTTTTAGATTTCCCTCGGGAATATCAAGTTTTTTCGGGATAAAAAGTACCATAGTATTATTGTCCGGACTTCTAACTTTACGTCTGCAAAATTTCAAAGCAATCGGTTCAGTAGTTACGACGTGAAAGCGGAACAAACAAACAAACTCACTTTCCCATTTACAATATTAATAAGGATGATCAATGTGTCTCGCACACATACCTAGTAACTTTAGCATCGTAATTTTTTTAGGACGACACTTTCCGAATATTATTCTATCATTTGGTCTACTCGAGAACCCGTCGGCCCCATCGGGCATCGGTCCTACGGGCAAAGTGCCCGGCCCACTGCCACTTAATTATTGCAATAGGCTATTTGATAGATTTATAATTTCTATCTTGAATTACTTGGTTGCGGTTAAGAAGTTCACATAGTATTTTTTTACTTTTAATACGTATTTCGTAAGAAACATGCAAATAAAAATTAAAAATTCAAATAAGCCGCCGAAACGGTTTATTCAGCAATATGGCGTCAAGCCTTATAACTTATAAGTGACATCACAAGACGATGTAAACGATTTTCGGTTCCGCAGTGGAGTTTGTATTTATCTGTTATTTGTTGTTGTTTATCTAATAAAATGGTTTACAAGTGGTGTGCTGTACCGGGTTGTACAAATACATCGATAAAACACCTGAGAACACAGAACAACAACAAGTGCTGATGCGCGTATGACGTCATTGTGACATTAGCCATTCCGGATCGTTTCACAATATGTGGCGCGAAATACAAAAAGTCAATCATATTTTTGTATTTTTGGATATATTAATTGTTATTTTTTTTATAAAACTCATGTAAATGACATAAAGAACCCTCATTTTATGCATTTAAAGCAAATAATCACAAAAAATGTCATACTGTCAAATAGCCTATTCTTTGGGCTATGTCGGTTTCCCTCGCACATTACACGCACCAGAAGACGTGGGTAGGCCTCCGACAAGGTGGACCAATGACCTGGGTGAAGGTCGCAGGCCACCGCTGGATGCGGGAGGCGCAGGACCGGTCGTCGTGGAGATCTTTGGGGGAGGCCTATGTCCAGCAGTGGACGTCTTTCGGCTGAAACGATGAACGATTTGGTCCACACATTAGACAGATTAAGAAAATGAATAGTAAGTACATACAAAGATACCAACATTTCTAAACTAAACAATAAAATTATTAGGAGGCAGGAGATGAGTAGCTATGTGCTGTTTATTTTTTGACTTCGCACGGTTTGTGCATTTAGCCAATGTTACGTTATGAATTATTCATGTCGAAAAAGACGGCCACATGAACCGTCTACGAGGGAGGTTTGAGGCAAAGTTATGATGAGGCCACTATGCTGCGACATCTCAATGTTCTTTATGACTTTTTTACTGAATGCACTTTTAACTACATAAATCACATACTTTTATTTAGTAAACAACACTAAAAAGTCCATTGAAAAATGAGCGTGACACTCAGCTTAACTTTCCCGCCAAAACTCCCAAGCTGAAATTCCAGTCAAAAGTTAAAAAATACATATAAAAGATTTTTTTTTTAAATTATGAGTTTACGCCACCAGCCAGTGACAGATATACAGTATGTTAACTAACAGAGGGCGTTCCCGTTAACCCGAAATAGTATAGCATACATACATGCTAAAAAAAATATTTCCATTCGAAAACAAAATGTTTTAAAATTTTTTCCAATATGAAAATATTCAATAAAAATTTTAAATTGACATGTAAAAGAAACACACTGTACACGCGAACATGAAAGACGGCAACGTCGCAATTTATGACGACTACTATTTTGATTTAAAACAGGAGGTTTCAAATTTATTTCCAATTAGGTAGAATTTTTTTTTATTCGGAATTTTTTATGCTTATTTTTCTATGCTGATATTTTTATTTTAATCTATTAATGATATATATTAACGAGTTTAAGGGAACTCCCTCTGTTATTTAACATACTGTATATCTGTCACTTTTCCAAAAGACTTTACAAACAATTCAAATTAAATATACATTTCCTTGCCTTTTTTTCGGTAATCTGCCCCCTAATCGGCGAACACATTTTTGTCAAATGATTGCGACTAGTTGGTATCAGTTGGGATGTTTCGGACCGCCCATTGGTCCGTTCGGTCCATACCAATCATTTGACAAAAATGTGTTTGCCGATTAGGGGGCTGGACTCTTGGCAACTGGCTGGTGATGAATAAATATTTCTTTTAATTTTATGCATTTTTTTTTTCTTTTCTAATATAATCTTTACCCATAGAACAAATTTAATATGGCCACGCAAAGGCACGTTACGCTTCTGTAGTCAGATACCATTCCGGGGTTCAATTCTGTTGTTAAACTTACCAACGTTAATATTCGCAACTTTACACACGTATTGTTATTGTTCTCTTACGCCTATAACAAGTATATGGGTATGTAGATATTTTACCACCCACATAACTACGAATATCGGTTTACTGACGTAGGTAATTAATGTTCCTAGAATCACACCTGATAAACATTTAAGGCTGATGTATAAATAATCCGAATAAACTTTCACATTTGCTCAGCTTGGTTCTCGGTCCTTTAGAAAACGTACTAGGGGCCGAAGCCTACTCACATAGGCCCCTTAGAATATTTTAATTTGACATGCGGCTACAACTACAACAAACAATACAATGATGATATCGTTATAATCACATTTGGCTCCTACTTCTCGGAATATAATATAACCTTTGAGTGCACTAACCGCCTTTAATTTTTGGGAGTTCAGATCTCCTCAGACCCAAACTTTGGGCAGTTCATTAGGTCCTAAGCCAAGGTGGCTGCCGGAAATTTGGCGTTATTGCAAAGGTCCGGCGGTACTTCACACCAGGACCGTTTCTTATGTTATACAAAGCACAAGTCCGTCCGTGTGTGCAAAATGCCAACGGGCAACTTTGAATTCGGTGGAGAGGCACGCGATGAGGCTATTTGGCGATATGTATGTGATTCAAAATGATCTTCAAAGCCTGTCATTGTTCTATAGGAGGCATATTGGAGAGTTTAGGTGTTTAACTTTGCAAAAAGGGGTAAGTATTATAAAATCACAGATTATTTAGAAGATAATAAAATTTGGGATTGAGCTGCTCGCTCTGCTAAGCAATGTCATTAAGCAATAAGCGTAATTATGCTACAATTATGACATTTTAATCACTGTTTTTTTTTTAAATCACGTAAATTATTGTAAACATTTTCATTTTTAATGTCTGGACTTGAAAAAAGACGTAATCCCTGAGTTTGTTTCGGCTTTTCTTCTTAGAGGTAGTAAGTTAGGAAATTCCGGCTCCATCTAGTTCAAAAAAATGTGACTTGTAAAAGTGATCAGTGATCCTACTTGCATAATATACGATGTCATTTCGTTTCATTTCAGTGCGAGGCAATTGCATGATTTAAATCCTCCATCTCCATTCCATCGGACTACCCGTTGTACGGCGATCCTTGCCTTTTATACCACGTACATCGAGGTACTGGAACAATTTGCCAGCGGCAGTCTTTCTGTCTGACTATAATTTAAGTGTCTTCAAGGCTAGAGTGAATAGGTTGTTAATAAACTAGTGCGCTTTACTATCAACGATTGCATCACTGCTTACCATCAGGCGGGATTGCAGTCAAGCACTAGTTTATAATTATGAAAAAAGTAATATCCACTATGTTTAATTACACAAAAACTATCCTCTATGTTAAGAGGGAACTCTAGTGTTACTTTCTCTATACAAATGTATTCCGCTGTTTTCTTCGTGATTAACGCTTTTAGGGCAATAATTTTTTTCTACAACTTTACACCTTCATTAGACGTGCCCCTATCACTTGATTTTTTCCGAAACTAAATTAATAAAAGAAATAGGATACTTCAAAATCACGAAAAATAACCCATTTTTACCGTGATGTTCAGATGACTATTAGACAAAGGTGATAATTTTTTTACCAAAAAAGAAAGTTATAGAAGCATAGGTATACTTTTCCTCTAAATCTTGATATAAAAATAATTAAGATCTGACATATTTTGAAAAGAAAACAGCAGAATACGAAACGTCTTTTCGTCAACGTTTTTGTATGTAAAATCAGCCTGAGCTGCAACTGTCATTTTCGCACTTTACCGGGACAGGTTGGATGCAGCGCGACGACAATAGTTTCTTCAAATACCTATTTGCCAAATTCCTCGGCACTAGAATCCCCTCTTAAGAAAGAACATAGAAAGTATCATTATGTGTTATTCCTGGTTATAAAACATATGTGCGCCAAATTTCACCCAAATAAGTAAGTAACTTTTGTGTGAAATAGTAACAACTAGGTATATGTCGTGGATTGTCGTTATAATTTTAAAAGAGATTGCTGATTTGATTTACGTAGTAGGCGTTATTTTGTGATGGCGGCACATGGATAGAGTCGCTTTGGAAAGTGGGGTTCGTCGAACTGTCACTTTGCATCGAGACGTGGACCAAGGCACTTCTCCGAACCGAAACTGTCGCTTTGTATATTTAAATTGTGATTGTCAAGATTGGAGGGTACATTTAAACGTTGTGCTTTAATTCAAAACTCGCTTACGAAATGGAACCCGTACCACCACATCAAGATGCTGACGACCCTACCGCTCCGCTGTCGCTGTCTGCGACACATATTTTTTTTATAAAAAAAAAAACATTGCCCCACATTAGGAATTTATCCTGTATCGTGGGTGCGTTCACAAATATACAAAGTGTAACATAAAGGGTATATACATAACAAAGGCATGGCATCTTTAAATGATATCAAACAATATTGGAATTTGGTTTTTAATCCTATCTCTTTATGTTAGGAAGTTATGAGGAAAAACACCGCCTGTGATAGACTACTATCATACTAGTCGCACAGAGGTATTGAAGAAATTTTTTTTTTTTTGATTTTGGCAAGTAACGTGACGGGTAACGAGTAGTTATGAACGTATGTAGTGTGCTGCCACGTTTGTTATGATTTGATTTTAAGAAACACACGAAACCGAAAATTTGGTACCAATTTTTTGAGTATTTTATTTTGAGTTGAAACCCTTCCGATATCGTTTGATATCATCTAAAGATGCCATGCCCTTGGTATGTATATACCCTTTTTGTTACACGTTGTATAAACTCACATACACAAACAGCCAGACCTGTAACAACTACTTAAATGTCATATAAATATTTTTTCCGTGCGGCAATCTAACTCGCGACACGCAGCGCAGCAGTCAATAGCTTAACCACTACGCCAATCGTGCCAGAAACCATCCAAACTTTCCATCCAAATAAATTTTCACGTTTATGTATAGTCGTCACCATTTCAGCCGAACAACGTCCACTGCTGGACACAGGCCTCGCCCAAGGATCTTCATGATAACCGGTTTTGCACCTCCCGCATTCAGCGGTTTCCCTCGACCTACACCAGGTCGTCCACCTTGTCGTGGGCCTACCTACGGTGCGTCTTCCGGTGCATGGTCGCCACTCGAGAACCCGTCAACCTCATCGGGCTACGGCCCACTGCTACTCAAGTGTTGTAATTCTTCGGGCTATGTCGATGCTCTCGTTCTTCTGAGGATTTCCTCATTTCTGATTTGAACAAGCCCTTATTATTATTGCCCTTTGAGTTGTTGTATCGTATAGTAGCATACATATATATGTATACAACTGTAATCATACGATGACATAAATCCAATGATTATTTATTTAGCTGGAATATAATTTCTCTGATACTAGTTGCTGCTAGTGACGTCACTTGCAAGTTAGTAACTTTTTGAATAGATTTGCCAAAAGGCATCTAAAGGCCCTGTTTAAGTCCTACTCGCTGTTGTGTAATTGTATTACAATCGAGCTAATCAAGTGTGTAGGTTTATCAGCTCAGGTGATTTCGTCACGAGAGAAAATTAAATGGTTTTTATTGAGTTTGTTCTGTTTTTTCTAACCAGCACCCTAATTGCTCAGTAAACTATTACAACCATTTTTTTATAAACTATAAACTAGTTTTTGACCGCAATCCTACCTGGTGGTAAGCAGTGATGCAATCGTCGATGGTTAAGCGTGCTAATTTATTAAGAGCCTATTTACTCAAAAAAACTGAGTGAATAGAAAGAGAAAATGGCAGTTGAGCAAAGTAATGCAATGTTAAACCCAACTACAAGATCAACGATGCTGCGCCAGAGGGAGATTGATCTGGAGGTCCTCTACGATCAAATCCTCGACACAACAACATTTGGCGCATCGTATCTGGTACACATCGCAACACAATTGCTCAGATCCGTCCTCCGTACGGCTTCATCAGACATCATGCCGGAACACGACAAATCGCTTCTAGGCAATATTTTATCGGAGGGTGGTAACTTCTGCCGGCAACCGATGCTAGGGCCTACCAAAAATCATATTAAAGCTTATGCATTTCTCTATGATCAATACGGAATCTCTCGGTGGTAGGCCATAACATCGGCTGCCTCCAGAAGTTACCACCCACCAGACAAAGTCTTGCCGCCAAGCGATTCGTCGTGTTCCGGCATAATGTCTGGTGAAGCCGTACGGAGGACGGGTCTGAGCAGTTGTGTTGCGATGTGTGCCGAGTACGATGCGTCAAATGTTGTTGTGTCGGGAGTTTGGTCGTGGAGGGTCTCCACATCAATCTCCCTCTGGCGCAGCATCGTTGGTCGTGTTGTTGGGTTTAACATTGCACCACCTCGCTCAACTGCCGTCTTCCTTCCTATTCACTAAGATTTTTTAAGTAAATGGGCTTAATAAACTAGCGCGCTTTACCACCAACGATTGCATCACTGCTTACCATCAGGCGGGATTGCAGTCAAGCGCTAGTTTACAATTATAAAAAAAAAATCTACTCAATAACGTAAATAACTCAATGAGTTTTGTGGGACAGTCAAAATGAAACCCATTACTAATCATCATGATTATCATCTTAGCGATAACCCCAGTCGCATCCGAAGCTTTTTCAACATTTGGAGTCTGGGGTCCGCTTTACCAGTCTAATTGCTGATTTTGGCTAAACTTCGATATTTTTCGTGAAGCGACTGCCGTCTGACCTCTACAACCCGAAGGCGATATCGAAGCATCTCAGTTCGATCAATTGTTTTACATTTGAGGGCTCCAACAACCCGTAACGACTGCCATTAGATGTCTGTGTGGCAACCGAGACCAACGGCTTAACGTGCTTTCCGAGGCACCTCCAGACAAGTACAAATATTCATATTAATGCATACAAATATTTGCACTGCGCGGGGATTGAACCTGCGCCGGCTGCTGTGAAGCCCATTACTAATGATAGTGTGTTATGCAATTACCAAGTTGCTTGTAAGTTTGACTCCATATACATATTATGTATATGCGAAACCCAAAACACGTGTCCAGTAATTTCAACTAAAGAAACTATAGCACAAACTTCCAAAAAGATATCACGAAAAACCACTAAGTAGTGACCTTACCTGGTTGTCCCAACAAAAATATGGTTACCGCACCGCTCGCCCTCTGGCTCCTACAGCCGCGCGGTGCGGTGGGGCCCTGTCTCACTGTGCGCCTAATACTATGATCTAACGTCAACTGAGTTGTGGGCGCGCTAACCACACTGCAACAATTTCAAAATGTATTTGGGAAAAAATATAACATGGTGTAAAAATGATATTGGAATGGATTCAGTTGCTTAATCTGGACAAACTATATTCAGGTTTCGTATAAAGATAAAATAACGTTGTATAAATATCTAAACATACATAAATCACAATTAACAACAAACAACACAAATATCGTCAGGTAATTAATATTTATATCCTGACAACCACGCTCCGCCGCTTGCTACGCCAGGCATATTATTCTGCATTGCCGTATCATGTTTCAACCCACATCGAATAGCTGATATCAATAATAAAAGGTTAACATGCGTTATCCAATTCAACGGTATTCACTTATAGTTATTAAAAGCATAAAACAATATTTCTATATTTACACGTCGATTAAAAGAAAACCTTTCTTCTATACTGTAAGAATTTGTTTATTATATAGGTACTATATTAATGTATTTTCGTATTATGCATTTGTTAGGATGGTAGAGTGGGTAATTAAATAAGATTCAAGCAACATTATAGGAGAAACATCATGTGTACATATAGTTACAAAATTTGATAGGGGACATATTTACATCAACAATATAAAGTAGGGTTGTAACGGAGGATTGTTAGCGGAGGCGGAGGCGGATGCGGAGGCGACGAGTCTCACCACCGCGGAAGCGGAGGTTAACGGAGGCGGAGGTGAAAGTACATATAGAAAAAATTGAAATTTATGGTTAATTAAAACAAAATTTTTATTTTAAATACGTACATTAATAGTAGTATACTTGGTAAAAAAAAATATTACCTTCTTGTAATGAAAATTAAGGAGAAACAAATTGTGTTTGCCGCATTCCCGCCTCGCACTAGTTGATTCTTGCTTGACCATTTCGCGCTCCAAACGCGACCGGACGGTTGTCGAGCGTCGCAGCTTGCGTGTTATTTATTTTATAAATACATAAATAAACCTCCGTTATAACTCCGCAAAAATTGTGCGGAGGCGGAGGCGGAAGCGAAGATACAATTTCTTGCGGAACTTCCGCAGTAACGGAAGGGGAGGCGAAGCTCCGTTACAACCCTAATATAAAGTACATAAGGAATAAGGCATATAGGTCATCATCATATATGTAATACAAAAGTAGCAATACCATATAATAACCCTAAAACATAAGGCACAATCATGGCACAATATAACACAATTTTATGTGAACCAATTTTCAAATGACTACTTAAATGATAAGAATAGCTGGTCGCTCTGATTAACTCAAGACAATGTTTGTGTTCCTCCTATAAGAGTAGGGGAAGACCAAAGAAACGATGGATGGAATGTGTGAAGGATGATATGGCTAAGAAGGGGGTGACTGCCGAGATGGCTTCTGATAGGGATGCATGGAAGAAAAAGACATGTTGCGCCGACCCCAAATAAAGGGATGCATGGAAGAAAAAGACATGTTGCGCCGACCCCAAATAAATTGGGATAAGGGCAGGAGAATGATGAATGTTTGTGTTCCTTCTCCAGAATTTTCTTACTGACCCATTATATGAGTTCATATAATTTGCTTTTTTTACAATGCATAAATATGTGAGCTGTCACGCCCTTTATACCAGGGGCTTTTATTTAGGTAATATGTTTTTACTTATTTACATTTACATTTCCATTTTAATGATATTTTATTTTTTGTTTTTGCTTTTCTGGTATTTTGGCGTGGCTAGCTGGCATATGATAAATAATTTCCTTGTTTTCATCACTATACATAGTATTGTATAAAATCATATGTTTTTTAAATGAACACTGAACAGATAGCTGTGCTGCTGGGGAGTTTGTTCTTCTTCCCAGCGAAAGCACTAGAAAGTGTCGATGGGTGGGCGTTTTTGGGGGACTGTCTTATGTAATATTGATGTCCAAAAAGTGCTGATCCTCAGCCAAATTTTAATAAATGACTTTTGATTTCATTGGAATATAAGACATTAAGCACATAATACACATCGTTATATTAGAAACATCAGTCCTAATATACAAGTAGCACAAAAGAAATGGGGCACATAAGACTTAGAAGGAATATTAAGGGTTACTTAACTGGTAGTGTGCTCCGTTCGACCAAGGGACCAAGGGTCGGGCTTCCGTATTTATAGACAATAACAATATTAGAGTACCCTTCATCGAGCGGTTATTTCAGTCTATACAATCGAATCTACCCTCGGAACCAACCAAACTTAAACAATCCACATTTCAATACTTTTCTTAGAATTATAACTCATCATAGATACATACAATTACATCGTTTAAGTATACTTATGTGTGTTGGAGGTTGGTTCCTGTAGAACGATACTGGCCGTTAGGTGTATAATCTGTCACAAAGTGACTATATTTGTCATATTCAAATATGAGAATAGTCCGGAATAAAAGTCTGAGACGAACAGATGCGTTTCATCATCATCATCATCATTTCAGCAGAAAGACGTCCACTGCTGGACATAGGCCTCCCCCAAGGTTCTCCACGACGACCGGTCCTGCGCCTCCCGCATCCAACGGTTTCCCGCGACCTTCACCAGGTCGTAGGTCCACCTAACCGTGGCCCTTGCCTACAGGCAAGTGAAGGAATACGGGTGGGTTTTAATCAGCAAAAGTCTGACACGCCCTTTGCTCCGCCCGAGAGAGCGGGAGAGTTGAGGATGATTTCCCATTCCAAACAAAAAAAAGAGCCCCCCAAGTCTTGTTGGATTACACACGAAGATAAAATTACTCAGCAACATAACTTTTGTTACTAATGCACAGATACTTAGCACTTACTTTCTATCCCAAAAATTAGCATTCGCAACATTTCAGCCATTTTCATGCAAATCTTAGCGAACATCTTGACCTGTTGATGGTGTTCCTTTGAATAATCAAACACAATATGTACTGTAAAGAGAACATAATATAAGGTGAATCCTTTTACTTTGATTAAACAGAACGCCATCAGATTTGATTGTATTTGGAGAAGGTAACGATTGCAATGTGGTAGTGGGTGGCTCTTTTGGTCTTGTTAATAAGAAAATATCGATAGTTTTCATTTACACGTAGATTTATTTATTTATTGGGATCTCCAACAAAGGATACACAAAGCTATACTAATTTATACTATAACTAATCTATACTACTTAA